>CM022780.1:10204237-10561737 GCA_012411365.1 Ameiurus melas | reverse complement strand
TAGAGAGCGCGCCGCGAGCGCGTCTCCTTCTCCCCGTGAACCCGCAGCCGCATCCGCATAAGACTTGAGTTGCTGGCTTTACTGAGGAAGGACATTGCCAATATTTTTAAAAAGGAGTTCCAGAAGCACCAGGAGAATCTTCAGAAGACTCTCTGGGATGTGCTGTCTACTATTCTGCTTGACCTGCAGGCCATGAAAACACTGCTGGCTAGTGATAAATTCACTACCGATGCCACCATATCAACACTGAAAGGTAGTGTTGGGGAAATGGGGCAAGTGCTCTCCGGTTGCACTGATGATATAGTTCACATGAAGACTACTATCAAGTCTCTCACTGCGACGTGACTCAATTAGAGAATAAATGTGAGGATTTGGAGTCGAGGTCACGGCGTAATAACGTTAGGATAGTCGGAGTTCCAGGGGGCACTGACACCTGTACAACCGCTGCTGTAGCGGCCTTGTTAAAAGAAGTGTTTGGTCTGGAGAAGGAACCGGTTCTGGACCGGTCCCACCGGACCCTTCAGCTAAAGCCTGGTGAACGACCACGAGCTATTGTGTGCAGATTCCACTACCACAGTCACTGTGTTGATATTTTACGCCGTGCGAGAGAGCTCCAGCAGATTAAAACGAGGGATTTGACCATCTCAGTTTTTCCTGACTATACAGTCAAGATAGCCCGGGCCCGGGCTACATTTTACGAGGTTCGGCATCAACTTTGTGATATTGAGGGCGTTCGCTATGGAATACTTCACCCAGCTCGGCTTTGCATTACATATAACGGTGTCCAGAAGGACTTTATTTCAGCGGAGGAAGCAGGAAACTACATTAAACTCTTAATACTGGGGTGAACTGCATCACCTACATAGTGTACTGTTTTATTTATTTATTTATTTATTTATCTTATTTTTTATTTTATTCTTTATTCCTTTTTTGCACTCGGCCTTCCAGCTCTACAGAATTCAAATTCTTATTGAAGATATTGTCGGTGCATTACTTTGTCTACAATTTGTGGACTCACTCCTTTTAAATCTACTTCTGTATTAATGTGCTTTTCTGTTTGGTCGCTTTGACTGGTTTAGAGTTTATTTCATTTTATTAGTTATTTATTTATTATTATTATTTATTATTATTATTATTATTATTATTATTATTATTATTATTATTATTATTATTAAATGTGCTACACTGTGTAATATTAGTTATAAGTCTTTAAAAGGTAAGGACATTATATTTGTTAAAGTGCGCAGACTATTTATTAGTCAGTAGGGGACTTTTTTTTGTTTCTGTAATTTTGTTTAGCTTACTCTAGGTCCACTTTGTGGACAACCCTAGGTGTGAAACACTGCTGTCTCCCTTGTTTTATGGAGACTTTGGGTGTGTCCCTCTTCGGCTCCAACTGGCTATTTATATTCCTATGGTTTACTTTATTTAAATGGTGCCTGTTCTTGGGTTTTACAATTTTTATACTTCCTTGTAGTAAAATAATATTCATCATATTTTAAGAGAATACTAATGAGAGTGTCTTGGCTGTTGGGGTTTGTGCTGTGGTGCAATGCAGGAAGCTCAGATCAGATACCAAGATAACCTACATTTCCCAAAGGCCTTTATATGCTGCAACAAAACTTAAGCTAAAATCCAGGGCCCAAACCCACATGCATAAAATCGGTTCTCCCCTCTGAACTTTGGTGGAACTGGCTACAGTACTAAAACATTATTATTATATATTATCTTTTCCATTCTTCCCATGTCTGCATGAGATTCCTCCAGGCTCTTCACTTTCCTGCCAAATATAAAAACCAAACTGGTACATGGCTACTTAAAATTGCCCTGGATGTGAATGAGTGAATAACTGTGTAAATGTGTGCATGGTGCCCTGTGATGGACTGGCATCATATCCAGAGTGTAATCCTTATTGACCCAGATAAATCACTTACTGTATATGGATGGATGGATAAATATCAAATATCTAACTGAATTGTATTGTCGAGTGTACAGTACATAATTTGTGCTTAATATGGGGTGATTTAAACTGATTGTGGTGTTTAAATCATTTTGTGATACCACTTGCAAGGTTGATTTCTTGTAAAAGCACTTTCATTCAGATTATTAACAGTGCCTCATGAATCCTCTGCTTTTGAGAATACTATAGATAACCCATAATATATGTACATGATTGTCTACATTTGAGATGAAATCTTCCACTTACCAAAACTGTAGTCTGTACTAGTTTGGTACTACATTATACTTTACATTAAACTTGTCAATTCTTTGGTAATGATCCATACTGGCCTGTGAAGGGCCGATTTTTGCATATTACACAAAGACAATTAAAATTCAACCTAGAAGCAAATACTCATATCCGTAAACTCAATTTGAGATAGAAAAAAGACGACCAGCCGTGACTGAGGAAAAGCAAGGGTCCAGTTTTTATTTCGGTCCACCACACCAGCTTAAGCTCCAGTATTTATAGCTTATGTACAGAGAAAATAACCAATAAATTTCAGAAGGCCTCTCAAACAGTTACAATGATGAAAAAAACCCTCTCAATCAGTTACCATTAGGCTAAAAATAGCTGCTTAAACAGTTAGCATTAGGTAAAAAAACAAGCCTTTTACAATTACCATTAGGATTGAAAAAAGGCTTTTCACAGATACAAGGGTTTTCAACATCGGAGATAACCAAAACAATCTAGAGCGATGACCATGATCTCACTGCGCAGGTGCCATGTAATTCAACCATTCTTATAAATGGCTCCTCACAGACGGTTCTCTCGGACGGTTCTCTCTTAAAAATCTAAGGCCCTTGTTTACGCCACGCCTGACCCTTCCCCGCAAGACAAGAATCTTTATCCCCTGCATTATGAGTAAGTTTCTTTTACCTTTTTTTCCTGTATTTCTGGTTTATAATTTACTTTCATATTTGCTCTATATTTCATATTTATATATGGTTATGCTGCTTGAAAGTGGTTTATTGAACTCCTTAAGATATTATCCTTATAATATCTTACTCCTTTTTATTATTCTTATAAAGTTATAATGTTATGTGTGTGCGAGAGAGGGAGAGACAGAGATGTATGTGTGTGTGTGTGTGTGTGTGTGTGTGTGTGTGTGTGTGTCTGTACGCCTGACCTTGAATGTGCAAGAGTGTGTGTGTGTTATCTATGTGTGTGTGTGTTTCATTAACTCTCTTTCTCTGTGACTATTAAACCATAGTGTGTTAATCTTAAAATGTGAATCCTGGTCATCAATATCCACCTAATACCTCCTCTATGTGTTTAGGTGCCCATTTATTGGAAGGGCGGGATTTGGATTCGAGCACCCGCCACCAAATCATGCATCTCACTGCTGATTTTCAATAAAAATTACCTATTACTCATACTAGGTCTCCCTCGTGTTTCTTTTATGTATATTTTTAACCATAACACCTGGAAAAATTATAATTTATCCATTCATCACGGTGGATGTAGACAAGAGTAAGGCAGGAGTATTCAACCCAGTTGGAACACCAATCCTTTGCAGGGCAACATTCATACACATTTCACACTATCATTCACAGCTATGGGCATTTTAGCACAACCAATCCACCTACAGTACTTTCAAGTTTTTTGACAGTTGGAGGAAACTGGAGAATTAATAGGAAATACACAGAAACATGGAGAGAACGTCTGGGTTATGCATTTAACCCTGTTCCCTGAGAAGGGAACAAATCATTGCGTTTAGCATAACACTATGTGAGCGCCCCTCAAGAGTGGCCGGCATCTGAAGCTTGTGTAAAATTTTATAGGCCTGCCGTGATCAGGTGACGTGGCAATTAAGCATGTCGCATGATATATATATATATATACAGTGCCTTGCGAAAGTATTCCCCCTTGAACTTTTCAACCTTTTGCCACATTTCAGGCTTCAAACATAAAGATATAAAATTTTAATTATTTGTGAAGAATCACCAACAAGTGGGACACAATTGTGAAGTGG
Organism: Ameiurus melas; assembly: GCA_012411365.1. Taxonomy (NCBI): domain Eukaryota; kingdom Metazoa; phylum Chordata; class Actinopteri; order Siluriformes; family Ictaluridae; genus Ameiurus; species Ameiurus melas. The sequence goes on along the minus strand of CM022780.1, from coordinate 10,557,763 downwards.
AACGAAATCTATTGGATATTTTAAACTTTTTTAGCAAATAAAAAACTGAAAAGTGGTGCGTGCAAAATTATTCGGCTCCTTTACTTTCAGTGCAGCAAACTCACTCCAGAAGTTCAGCGAGGATCTCTGAATGATCCAATGTTGTCCTAAATGACTGATGGTGATAAATAGAATCCACCTGTGTGTAATCAAGTCTCTATATAAATGCACCTGCTCTGTGATAGTCTCAGGGTTCTGTTGAAAGCGCAGAGAGCATCATGAAGACCAAGGAACACACCAGGCAGGTCCGTAATACTGTTGTGGAGAAGTTTAAAGCCGGATTTGGATACAAAAAGATTTCCCAAGCTTTAAACATCCCAAGGAGCACCGTGCAAGCGATCATTTTGAAATGGAAGGAGTATCAGACCACTGCAAATCTACCAAGACCTGGCCGTCCCTCTAAACATTCAGCTCAGACAAGGAGAAGACTGATCAGAGATGCAGCTAAGAGGCCCATGATCACTCTGGATGAACTGCAGAGAACTACAGCTGAGGTGGGAGAGTCTGTCCATAGGACAACAATCAGTCATACACTGCACAAATCTGGCCTTTATGGAAGAGTGGCAAGAAGAAAGCCATTTCTCAACGTTTGGTGTGACGTTTGGTGTGTCTCCCAGGTGGCTTGTGGCAAAAAAGACTCTCCCACCTCAGCTGTAGTTCTCTGCAGTTCATCCAGAGTGATCATGGGCCTCTTAGCTGCATCTCTGATCAGTCTTCTCCTTGTCTGAGCTGAAAGTTTAGAGGGACGGCCAGGTCTTGGTAGATTTGCAGTGGTCTGATACTCCTTCCATTTCAAAATGATCGAAAATGATCAAAATGTTCACAATTGTGTCCCACTTGTTGGTGATTCTTCACAAAGAATTAAAATTTTATATCTTTATGTTTGAAGCCTGAAATGTGGCAAAAGGTTGAAAAGTTCAAGGGGGCCGAATACTTTCACAAGGCACTGTATGGTACCCGTGAACCGCGCTGTCAGCCTCTATTAACTGAAGAAAAGACACAATTCACAGGCCTACCTCGGTATCACAAAGCTACACAATATGTCGTTCCCATCCCAGGGAACAGGGTTATCCCAGATGTTACCCTTCAAACGGAACTCCACGTCTAGCATAACAATATGGGAGCGAGAATACTCACTCCGTCATACCAAGGGTACAGCCTGTTCAAAAAGACCCAAGCCCAAGGGTCAGTGCAAGACACTCGAGGCCTGGGTGGAATGAATATCCAGGCTGTAACATCGAATGAATGTGTGTGGTGTAGACCACCCTGCAGCAGCACACATACCCCTTTGGACAAAGCCCTCGAGGAGGCGACCCCCCTAGTGGAATGAGCCCTTATGCCCAGAGGCATAGCGAGACCGTGTGCCTCATAAGCAACAGAGATTGCTTCCACTATCCAATTAGAGATGAGCTACTTTGACACAGCATCACCTCGACTGTCGCCACCAAGCAGACCAGCAGCTGTTCCGACTTATGCCACTGGTCAGAGCTGTGGACGTAATACAGAGAGCAGGGGCACAGCAGGGGCATTCTTTCTTGTTCCGGTGTGAAGAACAGAGGAAGGCAGAATGCCTGCAGCACCACAGGCTGTGCAGCAGATGTAGGCACTTTATAATCCAGCCTAGGATACATGAAGGCCTTAGCTAATCCAGGGGTAAAGTCAAGGCAGGAAGGGGAAACAGAGAGAGTTTGTAGAGCTCCTACTCAGTTGAGAAATGTCTGGGCCAGCAAAAGAGCTACCTAAGGGCTCAAATGGGGCACCTGACAGACCTTCCAGGACCACAGAAGGGTCTCCCCCTGCAGATAGGCATCAGCTGCCTGACACCACGCATAAATATAAAGATTTCCTCATGGATGGTGCACTAGGGTTCAACATGGTCAGACAGTAGATCCCTGCAGATGGGAATCTCCCAAGGAGAGTCATCTAGCAGGGATATTATCTCTGAGAACCATATTCGAGCTGGACAATCAGGTGCTCCTAGCAGCAGAAGTACACTGTCTTGGCGAACTCTCGCTAGAACTTGAGGGAGCAGAGTGATCAGGGGAAAAGCACACAAATGTGACCTCGGACACATGTGCACCAAGGCGTCCAGTCCTAACTGTGCAGGACGAGTGAGGGTGAACCACAGTGGACAGTGTGTTGTCTCCTCGTAGGCTAACACATGCAGTCCCGGTTGGCCAAACCTTCCCCATATGGACTCCACCACTTGTGGATGCAGCCACCAATCCCTGGGCCTCTGCCTCAACAGGATGTCTGCCCCCACTTTCCAGTTGCCCAGAATGTACGTTGCACTCACTGCCAACACGTTCCCTCTGCCCAGAGAAGAATTAGGTTCACCTGCCTGAACAGGAGGTGCAGATATAATCCTCCCTGGTGGTCAATATATGAGACCACCGCTGTGTTGTCTGTAAACACATGGTGACCTCTGAATTGACATTGGCTGCTGTTGCCATAACCGCCAATAGACTCCCATAGAGACTGGAGGGGATGCCAAGAACCAGCTTTATCTTGCTCAATGTTGATAGGATTGACCCTACACATGTTGGGGATAGAAACGCCCTCATCATAGTAGAATACTTATAACCCCTAGAAAAGTTGTCCACTGCACTGGAGAAAGCATACTTTTCTGAGGTTCAACCTGAGCCCTAAGCTCTTCATGTGGGAGAGAACAGCATCTCGATGTTGAATCGCCAGTTCTCTGGATCGTGCTAGAATTAACCAGTCTTCCAGGTAGTTTAGTATACAGATTCCCTGGAGTCACAATGGAGCCAGAATGACATCCATGCACCTCGTGAAGGTGCGAGGGGATAAAGCTAGCCCGAAGGGAAGAACCCGATCTTGGCTTTGTGGAAATATGCACCTTTTAGATCTATCGTCACAAACCAGTCCTCAAATCTTGAACCTGTATGTCTGAAGAGTACAGTTCAGATGATGCAGACCGAAAATTGGCAGCGTACTCCTCTATTTTTTGCGGACCAGGAAATAATGTCTGTAAAAACCTCCCTCCCCCAAGGAATGGGGTACATGTTCTATGGCCCCTTTGTCCAAGAGGGATCTTACTTCCTGTGCTAACGTCGGGCTCTGGTCTGTGCTGACTACTGTTGTGAGCACACCTCTGAACCGGAGCTCTTAACTGGACCTGGTAACCCTTTTCTATGGTAGACAGAACCCATGGGGACACATTTGGCAGTAGTTTCCATGCTGCCAGATGGTCTTTTAGTGATGTTAACAATTCCACATTCTATTGGAGGGAAAGCATCAGATTTTCGTTGCCCTGTGACAGCTCGCTGAACAGAGAACACTGAAAACTTGGGATAACCCTGGCTAGGGGAAGCCCTACAGTAGCACTGGAGGCTAACTGCCCTAACAACCTCATGTCCCCTCATATGCCCCTCCACGGCCTTTCAGGACTGCTCTTCTTTGTCTGATTGGCCTTTATAACCAGTCTTAGATCAGGCCTAGTAGCAATCCGTGATTGTGGCTGCCCAGTTTCCCTGGCTGTCTGCAGGGGTTGGCGAGCTGCCATACTTGCCTTCTGTGTCTCCCTCACATTATTGCTTGCCCAGACTTCACTTGTGGATGACCGGGTGAACCCAACATAACAGGGATGGAACTGACTGAATGCCACCATATGTCAAGCTCACTCAGCAGGTCTGCTTGGTAGGCCTGCAACTTTCTGCAGTGACCCACAAGCAAGACTAATACTGCATAGGCCTTGCCCACCAATGCCACAGTGGCCTTACACAGTGGCTTGGATGTCAAAACCAGCCCCCGTCTTTCAAATTAGCTGCCGTTGATGGAGAGGTAGCTCGTAAGTGCCTCCTCCACATTCAGTATAGCTAAATAGCCATGCCGTTCATTCCCCACATTGGCCGAATAATCCTACATAGTGAGTATATAAATATGGCTTATGCATGGTTTTCCCCAGAAGCATGATATTTTGTCATGCATTTCTGGAAGAAGGGGGAGTTTTCTGCAGTTCGGGATACCAAAATCTTGTAATCCATTGAGAAATCTCGGCTCATGCCATCTGACAACACATGAAGCCTTGGTGTATTTTTGCACAATCAACTATTATTCTCTCCTCATATAACTTTATTTAACCTTGTAGGTGTCTTTGCATGGTCCCTAAGCAGCTTGGTCAGACCCTTGACATCTTGAGATGGAACTTTAATGCTGAAATCCCTATGATTCCATGATCATCTATCCAGAATACAAGAACGTGAAATTGGTCATGCTCTCTGAATGGGAGGTATTGTGCTATTCTTTCCCCTGTCAGTCACAGAGACGCTCTCCAATTATGGGCATCTGGGAACTCATGTAGTTGTTAGAGAGCAGTTTGATGCTGGTTTCATGTATCTCTGAGGAAGTATGTTCATAATAATGAACATGATAATCCTCAAACTACCCAAGCTCGATTTTGGCAATTCACATTTTTGCAAGCCTGCATGACAGTATACAGACAACTTTTTATCTTCCCATGTTCACCCCATGACTCTATTGCTGTGCTCCCTTTAAAAATTTTTTCTTGCGGTGTGTCCCAAAAAAAAAAAAAAAACCCCCCCACACACACCCGCACGCGCCCAAAAAAAAACAACCAACAAAAAAAATTAAAAATTTCTTTTACTACTAGTATGAGTTTTTTGGTTTTTGTTGTTTGGCTGATGGGCGCCGGCTCCCCCCAAAAAAAAAAAAAAAAAAAAAATAAAAAAAAAAAAAAAAAAAAAAAAAAAAAAAAAAAAAAAAACCCCGCGTGTGCAGAATAGATGAATAAAATATTTTGTTTGTCTATTTTTTTTCCCCCTCCCCCCCCCTTCCCCAAAAAAAAAAAAAAAAAAACAATTACTTTATGATTTTATTCGCTTTTAATTTTTTTTTTTTTTTTTTTATATACCTATTACACATATACATATATACATTCAAACAAAAAAACAAAAAAAAATACAAAAAAAAAGATAAAGATGTTAGCGGTTGGTAATTTTTAGCAGTTAATTTGCCAATTATGTGTGTTCCTATTACAAAGCTTAACCTAAAAACTTTTGCTGTATCAATAACTGTTATATGCAGCTTGTAATGTTGAGTAAACTAAATCTCTAAGAGATGTAACTACACTTACCATTTTCGATTTCGACAGTCAAATGCTATAACTCCATGTTCATCCGGTGTCCACTTTATACCTATAAAAATAAAATGAACCAATATAACTATTAACTATAACATCTACACCCTATCTGCATAATGCATAATTCTAATTCTGGCCAAGTTTAATGTTGTCAAAAAAATTGGTTTGTCAAAAAAAAAAATTGGTTTAATGCTCAATGTTGAAATCTCCTGTAAAGTACAATAAAGAGTATTTAGTATTTTTCAACTCAATTCATAGCTCTGTGCATTCTACTTAAACATAAAGAGTTAGTATGAATCATGTGTACACATGGCTGCACCAGAAGTTTGAATAATTCATGTGATTAATTATTTCATAAAATACTTTTCTTACATGTAATATTGGTCTTAAAATGGCATTCCATAGTGTTTGTGTGCATTTGCCTACAACATGAATGTCAAGGTAACATATTTTGATTACCACAAATAATCAGTTAATGATGCTGAATAGGGCATTCAGTTAAAGTGGAACCAAAACTTCATATTCAAGGTCAGAATATTACATAACAGAAACACATCTCTTCTTTCAGCTTACTCAGCAGTTGGTTAAGTAACTGTCCAAGCAAACTTGAGTAAGTTAACATAATATAGACCTCTGCATACTGAAAATGAAAGAATTACATAGTTGTGTGTATGCATCTTTCTTGCAGCTAATGTTAAACGTTTAAAGGCATCCCATCTTGCCTGATTTGCCTATCTTGCGGGAGACCATTCTAGCTATCTAATTACGCGCATGCTACATCTGACCACTCTCATTGTCAGTCATTTACAAACACACACACACACACACACACACACACACACACACACACACACACACAATTTGTCTTACTATGCTTGTGAGGACCTTCCAGTAACATTATTATTAATGCAGCTATATAATTCTATGCCTATACCTAAACCTAACTCTAACCTTAATATCAGTAAACAAAGGAAAACCTTTTGCTTTTTTTGAAATTAAAAGCTGCAGTTTTTGTAACAAAACAGCAATTGTGGGGGACCAGCCAAATGTCTCCACAAGGTCAAGTCCACTTAAACTCACCCGGGTACTGTCTGAAGAAGCCCTTAGCACTGCCAAAGTACTGCCATATTAGGGATGGGTCTCTCTCAAAGTTATCCACAAAGACCTTATTCAGGGCCTCGGACCAGTACACTCCGTTCACTATTGCTGAATCTGAGAAAATAAGAGAGAAAGCATAAGCATGTGCATTGGCATAAAAAATAAAATAACAGCTCTGAGTCTTTTCCTATAATGCCAGATGAGGTTGGAGACTACATGGCAAGGGATCTGAGATCATTCCTTCATACAGAATCTTTCCAGATCCTTCAAATTTCAAGGTCCATGCTGGTGGACCCTCCTCTTCAGTGCAACCCACAGGCTTTTTATGGGTTTCAAATCAGAGGACTGGGATAGCCATGGCAGGACCTTGATTCTGTGCTCAATAAATCATTTTTGTGTTGATTTTGATGTATTTGATGTTTTGGATCATCTGTTGATATTTGATAGAGTCCATGATGCCATGTATTCTGACAAAATGTCCAGGTCCTCTGGCAGAAAAACAGCCCCAAAACATTAAAGAGCCACTACCATATTTAATTGTGGACCTGATGTACTTTTCCATATGCGTCAAAATCACCTCTGATGTTTATTGCCAAAAAAGCTCTTTAGGTTTCATCTGACCATAGAACCCGATCCCATTTGAAGTTACAGCAGTGTCTGGCAAACTGAAGATGCTTGAGTTTGATTTTGGATGAGAGCAGAGACTTTTCTCTTGAAACCCTTCCAAACATCTTGTGGTTCCCATCTTGTGAAGCTCAACAGTGTGCTTTAAGTTGTTTTATCTTGAATTTATTATCTACTGGTAAGGTAGGATTCTGACTTTTGTGTGCTATGTACTACTTGACTCAGTTGAATCTAGATTTAACAGGTCTACTGTTGTCTTAGAGATGGTGCTTCACACCTCTCTCCCTGTCTCATTTCAACATCTCATCCTTCAAATTCCATGCAGTTACAGTTACCTCCACAATCAACCTTCTCATCATCATCCTCTACCACTCTCCTGGTCCCCCAGGAGACTTTCTTGAAGAAATGGACATGCTCCTCAGTCTTTTCCCTACCGACAGCAACCCAGTTACAGTCCACGGAGCCTTCAACCTCCCCTATGACAAGCTCAAGTCCTCTTGTCTTCTCCCTCTTCTGCATTCCTTCTCCTTGCCATTCGACAGCTGCCCACCCACACACAAGCAAAGAAATATCCTGGACCAGTCACCCCTCTCCAGCTACAGACATCAATGCTACTCCATACCTCCAATCATCACTTGGTACACTTCACAATCACCCTCCCTATCCTGCCTAAAGCTATCTATCAATACTTTCCTCCTACCCATCAAAACCTCCATTCTATCTCTCCTTCCTCCATACAAATGTGATTTTTAAGAATTTTGGAATGGAATGGTGTGGTTGAATGGTTCACATAAAATATTATGTTTCTCATAAAAACTTATGATAAACCTAATTTAAACAGGTTTCTAATTACAAGATTTAATTATATAAAGTGAGCATGATCAAGTCACATAATACAAGTACAATAACTATAGTATTTAAATTAACATGGATACAGCATTTAATATGCGTAGTGCAGTGGTAACATGCAGGCTTTTTATTCTAGTGACCAGAGTTTGAGCCTCAGCTCAGTGTTTTTTAAATGAGTGGGGGTTTTTTCCCCCTCTGTAGAAAGTTCCTCAAAAAAAAGTTTCTCCTTTTTTGCCAATGGAAACTTTTGTTCTTTAATTAGATTAAAAGTTTTATTGTTTAAAAAAATGGTTTAAAGTCCACACACTGAAAAAAAAAAGCCCAACGAATTTACTCAATTCAAATTCGTACATAGGTTCCACGTGATTGAATAGAGTTACATCAAACATGATTTGATCATATATTTTCAATGCCTTAATAAAATTAAACTTCACCTGAGCTGAGGATTGAACCCCAGTTTCTGACATTCTGCAACAGCCACATTACCACTGTGTTATTCTACCACCCACACTTTACCCATGTTAATTTAAATACTATAGTCATAGTACTTGTACTGTGTGAATCAATCAAAATTATACCAAATATTAAAACATTGTTCAAAATTATGCAGTAGAATTTCAGTTTCCCTTCACTGGAACAATGCCCCTGTGTAAAAAGTAAGATCCATAAAGACATGGACTTGCCAAGGGATGTTCAACAAGCACATATGGGTGTGATGTTCAGGTGTCCACTAACTTTTGCCAATATATTGTATTGAATTATACACACACGCACAGAGAGAGAGAGAGAGAGAGAGAGAGAGAGAGAGAGAAAGAGAGATTGAGTGACACTTCAAGTATGGATCAAAAACACTCACCAACCACTTATTTAGGAACAATAGTTATTAATAATTATCAATTATCCAATCAGCTGGCAGCAGTGCAATCCATAAAGCCATTCAGATACAGATCAATATCTTCAGTTAATGTTCGCATCAAACATCAGAACTTTGGCGTGACAAGATTGTTGGTGCCAGACTGGTGTGTAAATGAGCTTGCTGATACAGTGCCTTGCGAAAGTATTCGGCCCCCTTGAACTTTTCAACCTTTTGGCACATTTCAGGCTTCAAACATAACGATATGAAATTTTTATTATTTGTGAAGAATCACCAACAAGTGGGACACAATTGTGAAGTGGAACGAAATCTATTGGATATTTTAAACTTTTTTAGCAAATAAAAAACTGAAAAGTGGTGCGTGCAAAATTATTCGGCTCCTTTACTTTCAGTGCAGCAAACTCACTCCAGAAGTTCAGCGAGGATCTCTGAATGATCCAATGTTGTCCTAAATGACTGATGGTGATAAATAGAATCCACCTGTGTGTAATCAAGTCTCTGTATAAATGCCCCTGCTCTGTGATAGTCTCAGGGTTCTGTTGAAAGAGCAGAGAGCATCATGAAGACCAAGGAACACACCAGGCAGGTCCGTAATACTGTTGTGGAGAAGTTTAAAGATGGATTTGGATACAAAAAGATTTCCCAAGCTTTAAACATCCCAAGGAGCACTGTGCAAGCGATCATTTTGAAATGGAAGGAGTATCAGACCACTGCAAATCTACCAAGACCTGGCCGTCCGTCTAAACATTCAGCTCAGACAAGGAGAAGACTGATCAGAGATGCAGCCAAGAGGCCCATGATCACTCTGGATGAACTGCAGAGAACTACAGCTGAGGTGGGAGAGTCTGTCCATAGGACAACAATCAGTCGTTGCAGATTGCACAAATCTGGTCTTTATGGAAGAGTGGCAAGAAGAAAGCCATTTCTCAAAGATATCCATAAAAAGTCTCGTCTAAAGTTTGCCACAAGCCACCTGGGAGACACACCAAACATGTGGAAGAAGGTGCTCTGGTCAGATGAAACCAAAATCGAACTTTTTGCCCACAATGCAAAAGGATATGTTTGGCGTAAAAGCAACACAGCTCATCACCCTCAACACACCATCCCCACTGTCAAACATGGTGGTGGCAGCATCATGGTTTGGGCCTGCTTTTCTTCAGCAGGGACAGGGAAGATGGTTAAAATTGAGGGGAAGATGGATGCAGCCAAATACAGGACCATTCTGGATGAAAACCTGTTGGAGTCTGCAAAAGACCTGAAACTGGGACGGAGATTTATCTTCCAACAAGACAATGATCCCAAACATACAGCAAAATCTACAAAGGAATGGTTCACAAATAAACGTATCCAGGTGATAGAATGGCCAAGTCAAAGTCCAGACCTGAATCCAATCGAGAATCTGTGGAAAGAGCTGAAAACTGCTGTTCACAAACGCTCTCCATCCAACCTCACTGAGCTCGAGCTGTTTTGCAAGGAAGAATGGGCAAGAATTTCAGTCTCTTGATGTGCAAAACTGATAGAGACATACCCCAAGCAACTTGCAGCTGTAATCGCAGCAAAAGGTCTCTCTACAAAGTATTAACGCAAGGGGGCCGAATCATTTTGCATGCCCCAATTTAAATTTTTTTATTAGTTAAAAAAGTTTCGTTCCACTTCACAATTGTGTCCCACTTGTTGGTGATTCTTCACAAAAAATAAAAAATTTATATCTTTATGTTTGAAGCCTGAAATGTGGCAAAAGGTTGAAAAGTTCAAGGGGGCCGAATACTTTCGCAAGGCACTGTAAGGTTATAGGAGAATGGCCACACTTGGTTGAGCTAATGGGAAAGATATGGTTACTCAAATAATTACAGTTTACATCCAAGCTAATCAAAAACGCATCTAAGAACACACAACAAATTAAGGATGATGGGCCACAAAAGCAGTAGACCACGCTGGGTTCCACTCCTGTAAGCCAATAACAAGACCCTGACGCTACAGTGAAAGTGGACAGTTGAAAGTTGAAAAAGTCACTTGATCTGAGAGTATTTCTTATTTTGATGTGAACATTCACTGAAGCATAGAGCTACTGCCTCATGCTGCTGAATAGTTTTAGATATTGTATAAAAAAGTCCTTTATTTCCTTTCAGGAAGAAGGTTGCTAGAAGAAGGTGATGCAATGACAGAAATACTATTAATCGTTGCATCTGCCACATCTAGCAAGGTTAAGTTATAAAAAGTGAAAACAACAAGGCAGTTGTGTATACACAGTGGTCAGGAAGAATGCAGTGTTCAGAAATCCCAGCAAATGCTGCTGTACTACACTCACACCTGCACACAATGTTTAAAAATATGAAGGGATTTAAAACAAAAAACAACAAAAAGAAAACAACAACACTCAACAGGTTTATTTAGTACCATTCAAATGGAAAGCAAGGCCTCAAGAGCTTTGTTGGTGAAAATGATTATGGCCGTCTGTAAGCAATTATTGTGATTATCACCTCCATAAAAGCATCCTCATGATAATGATGATACTAACTATTCCAATCTGTATAATTAGTGTGAAGAATCTGTAACCCCATCCCCCTAACACCACCCCAGAACACATTGACAGCCACATTAACGCCCACAAACATGTCCAGAGAGAGAGAGAGAGAGAGAATTAGAATTTTCAAAAGACCTTTATATATTATATACATACACACACACACACACACACACACATATACATTATGTACACATATACATATATACTGTTGCGACTGTCCGACAGCCGGCGCACAAGGAACTAAATTCCCTGACTGCCACACTGGCGCTGAAGAGACGGCCCTGCTTCAAGAATTTTGACAGCCAGAAAGCACTTGGCGGTGGGGCGGAGCCACAGACACACCCTCAGAATGGTGCGAATACAGAGAAATACAGGGAGAGTGTAGTCTTGTCAGACGAGAGCAAAATTTTACTTTTGGCTCTCATACTATAAACCATGTTTGGAGAAGAAATGGCACAACACATCACCCTTAAAACACTATACCAACAGTGAAGTTTGGAGGTGGAAGCGTCGTCATGGTGTGGGGCTGTTATTCATTGCATGGTACTGGCAGACTTCATATAATTGGAGGAATGATGAATGGAGCCCTTTACCGGGAGATTCTTGAGAAGAATCAGCTGCCATCCACCAGTATGATGAAGATGAGACATGGGCGGACCTTCCAGCAGGACAATGATCTAAAGCATACAGCAAAGGAAACTCTCAACTGGTTTCAAAGGGGAAAAAATCAAGGTGATAGAATGGCCCAGTCAATCACCTGACTTGAATCCAATTGAACAAGAATTAAAGACAATATGTTTAGAAGAATGGGCCAAAAATCACACCTAAATACTGTGGCGATTAATTTCTTCATACAGGAAGAGTCTTGAAGCTGTCATTACAAACAAAGGCTTCTCCCCAAGTATTAAATAAATTTCAGTTAGTGTGTTCAATACTTTTGTCCTGTTACACACAACCTCACTTATGGACTTTAATATGTGTTTGTCTTGCGATAATCCCAAAATCTGATGAAAATTTCAAGTGAATAGGCTCATTGTAAAAATGTTTACTGATAAATATGATGACGCGTTCAATACGTATTCCCCCACTGTGTGTGTATGTGTATGTGTGTGTGTGTGTGTGTATACAGTGCCTTGCGAAAGTATTCGGCCCCCTTTAACTTTTCAACCTTTTGCCACATTTCAGGTTTCAAACATAAAGATATAAATTTTTTATTTTTTGTGAAGAATCACCAACAAGTGGGACACAATTGTGAAGTGGAACGAAATCTATTGGATTTTTGAAACTTTTTTAACTAATAAAAAAATGAAAATTGGGGCGTGCAAAATTATTCGGCCCCCTTGCGTTAATACTTTGTAGAGCCACCTTTTGCTGCGATTACAGCTGCAAGTCGCTTGGGGTATGTCTCTATCAGTATTGCACATCGAGAGACTGAAATTCTTGCCCATTCTTCCTTGCAAAACAGCTCGAGCTCAGTGAGGTTGGATGGAGAGCGTTTGTGAACAGCAGTTTTCAGCTCTTTCCACAGATTCTCGATTGGATTCAGGTCTGGTCTTTGACTTGGCCATTCTATCACCTGGATACGTTTATTTGTGAACCATTCCTGTATTTGGCTGCATCCAACTTCCCCTCAATTTTAACCATCTTCCCTGTCCCTGCTGAAGAAAAGCAGGCCCAAACCATGATGCTGCCACCACCATGTTTGACAGTGGGGATGGTGTGTTGAGGGTGATGAGCTGTGTTGCTTTTACGCCAAACATATCCTTTTGCATTGTGGGCAAAAAGTTCGATTTTGGTTTCATCTGACCAGAGCACCTTCTTCCACATGTTTGGTGTGTCTCCCAGGTGGCTTGTGGCAAACTTTAGACGAGACTTTTTATGGATATCTTTGAGAAATGGCTTTCTTCTTGCCACTCTTCCATAAAGGCCAGATTTGTGCAGTGTACGACTGATTGTTGTCCTATGGACAGACTCTCCCACCTCAGCTGTAGTTCTCTGCAGTTCATCCAGAGTGATCATGGGCCTCTTGGCTGCATCTCTAATCAGTCTTCTCCTTGTCTGAGCTGAATGTTTAGAGGGACAGCCAGGTCTTGGAAGATTTGCAGTGGTCTGATACTCCTTCAATTTCAAAATGATCGCTTGCACAGTGCTCCTTGGGATGTTTAAAGCTTGGGAAATCTTTTTGTATCCAAATCCAGCTTTAAACTTCTCCACAACAGTATTACGGACCTGCCTGGTGTGTTCCTTGGTCTTCATGATGCTCTCTGCGCTTTCAACAGAACCCTGAGACTATCACAGAGCAGGTGCATTTATACAGAGACTTGATTACACACAGGTGGATTCTATTTATCACCATCAGTCATTTAGGACAACATTGGATCATTCAGAGATCCTCGCTGAACTTCTGGAGATTTTGCTGCACTGAAAGTAAAGGAGCCGAATAATTTTGCACGCACCACTTTTCAGTTTTTTATTTGCTAAAAAAGTTTAAAATATCCAATAGATTTCGTTCCACTTCACAATTGTGTCCCACTTGTTGGTGATTCTTCACAAATAATTAAAATTTCATATTGTTATGTTTGAAGCTTGAAATGTGGCAAAAGGTTGAAAAGTTCAAGGGCGGATAGGGGCGGAATACTTTTTCGCAAGGCACTGTATATATATATATATATATATATATATATATATATATATATATATATACACACACACACACACACACACGAACACATCATCTTAATAGGTATACAAATTGCAACAAGTCGACAATGACTTCACACAAAGCCACTTTATAAATCAAATAATAAGAAAAGAAGGAAAGAGAGAGAAAGAGAGATACACAGAGAGACAGAGAGGGCAAAAGAGAGAGAGAGAAAAGGACAGAGTGAGTGTGTGAGAGAGATGAAACCATGTATGGCATGTGCATCATTAATTTAAATTTATTTGAATGTAACTGTTTCTGTCTTTAATCGTTAGATTACATTAATCATTACCTTAAATCCTTTCAGGAACATTCGTCACCTAACATCAATGAACACGGGATGATGAACATTTCCTATTCCATTCTTTCATTCAAAGCTTTTAATTTTAAGTGATTGCCACCCCTTTCAAGTTAAGAAATTATTTTAGGAAGGTCCATAGGAACATGTTCTAAAACACTACTGGGAATTTATTTTCTATCTGCGGTCCTTAATCTGCTTCCAAGAGTTTTCAAGAGGCCTTTTTTCCCCACAGTTAGATGGCATTTTTTTAGAAGCCAGGCCAATACTGCTTCTGAAATCAACAACTGCAGAAAGGTGAGCTTTTGTTAGAAATGAATATATGACTAATACAGCTTTATATGCTGCTAAAAAATATAGGTGATGCAAGGACAAAAATATTGTCAAGCAATAATAATTATTGTCATGTTCCTAAATATTTGGACAAAATTACTGTTAGTCTATTGTTTTCTACCACTGTACATTGGAGATTAAATTAAATAATGACATAACATTACGATACTGGCCTTTACCTAGTTGTCTTGAGTTCCTGTTTATTCTCGGGGCATTTTGCCTTTGGTTTTGTCTTCAGCAAGTGAAATGCATGCAGTTAGATTCAGGTCAGGTGATTGACTTGGCCATTGCAGACTATCACAGACAAAGACACTTCTTTGTCTTGGATTGCTTCATTGTCCATCTGCACTGTGATGCACAGTCCAATGACATTTGAAACTTACTGTCTTTTGAAGCATCCAGATCTTGGTCAGTTTTAAAATAAAGTTAGGCAAAGGCAAATTATAAATTCCATCCATCTTCAACTGCTTATTCCTTCTTCAGGGTCACGGGGAACCTGGAGCCTATCCCAGGAAGCATCAGGCACAAGGCAGGTTACACCCTGGACAGGGTGCCAGTCCATCGCAGGGCACAATCACATACACACTCCCATTCATATGGGAATCAAACCCCTGGAGGTGTGAGACAAACGTGCTAACCACTAAGCCACTGTGCGCCCCTAATTATAAATTAATAAAGTTAATTTTCATTAGTCTGCACAGAAACCATAAAAACATGGAATAAATCATGGTACAAAATGTAACACACAGACACCAAACAAGTATATAAGTCAAAAATGAGCTGAAAAAAATCAGTAGAAGGCTGGCTCTTTATAGTCAGTGAATTATGTTTAATTCAATAATGAGAACAAGCAGAAGTGATAATTAGTCTATATTTGATTCATATTTTTACTAAAAATGAGCAGTATCAAATTGTCCTTCCCTCCGAGAGGTAAGATGAACAGCAAAATGGCTAATTTGTTTTTTTTTACTACAATACATACTCTACCCAGATATCTTTTGCAAATTCGAAATGGGATATTATACCAGTCATTTAGGGAAGTAATTTTGACTTGGAATAGAATGAATTTCCCATTTGGGAAATGCTTTTTTTATTTTCCGTCTGTATTTTCCCTCTCTCTCTCTGCCTGTTTCTATCTCTATTTCTCTCTCTCTCTCTCTCTCTCTCTCTCTCATCATACTGGCTATAATGGTTTTAAAAGCAGCCTGATTTTTTTTTAGGATCTTGATTCACAATCTCCATAATGATAGTTGATGAGCAATAGAGAATCCTGATTTTTGAGGGACATACAAGATCTATAATAAACATTGTTTGTGTGACCTTGTGAATAATGCACTGATGTTGATGGTGATTATGGTGGAGTTTGCCATTAATGTGGATATATATGCAGAATTTCCAGATGATTCAAATCTTCTTGAAGGGATCTTGATATGGAAATATGTCTTTTTGTTCATACTGATAGTTTCCTTTTTTTACTCTTCCCATCTTTCCACTTTCTTTTCACAATACGTCCTCTAAAATCAATGGATATCCACTGTCGATTTGTTCCTGGTTCAGCCAATGAGATTCATAGCACTCCTTTAGCATAGAGATTGGATTTGATGCTGCAGCATATCTAACATTTTTCTGTTTTGTTTTATATTCATATGCCCAGTCTTCTTCATTCTCATTTCCTCTTTTTCATCCTTCAGTGCAAACTCTCTTTAAATGATAATCATAGATAGTTCCATTGTGGGGGACACAGTTAGGAGAGTATGGTGGGTTTTGAGTTTTCACTGAAAAGCTGGGTTAGGTTTAAACTAACTTTTGGCTGGTGTTAGTGATTTGATATGAAGCTGAGGATTTATGATACAGATTTATGATCTTCAAATGATGTCTAGTGGAGCATCTCTTTTCAGCAAAGCTAGCAAGTTACTATTGGTAGCTGTCAACTGCTCTTTCAACTGTGTGTTATGGTTTTTATTTAGCTGACTAGTATAGATTTCAATGCAAATACATTTGCTTTCTCCCACACAAAGTTGAGATATTCATAGGATATGTGAATACAGCTGTTGTGAGTTTGATGCCACTTGTATTTTTTAAGGTTTTGCAGGAAGAAGCCACATTGCTTACTCACGATTCATTCATATGAATACATAATTCCCAGAAGAACTGCTTATTCCTTTTCAGGGTCACGGGAAACCTGGAGCCTATCCCAGGAGACACCGGGCACTAGGCGGGGTACACCCTGGACAGGGTGCCAGTCCATCGCAGGGCACACTAACTGGTTGACCCCCCTTGGCAGAAATAACCTCAACCAGGCGCTTCCTGCAGCTGTGGATCAGACCTGCATATGGTTCAGGGGGAATTTTAGCCCATTCTTCCCGGCAGAATTGCTTTAGCTCGGTCATATTCTTTGGACGTTGTAATGTGTATGGCTTCCTTCAAGTCATTCCATTGCATCTCTATTGTGTTGAGGTCTGAGCTCTTACTTGGCCACTCCAAAAGGTGGATTTTGTTTTTCTGAAGCCATTCTGTTGTGGATTTAGTCCGGTGTTTTTGGGTCATTACCTAACTTCCACACAGTTTCAGCTGACATACAGACATTCTCACATTATCCAGAAGAATTGTCTGATACACTTAGGAATTCATCTTCCCCTCAATGATTACTTTCTGTTTCAACATGTACAGCAGTTAAAGACCTTGGAGTGATCATATGCTAATGTAGATAATATTACTAGGATAGCCTTCTTTCATCTCAGAAATATTTATAAGATAAGAAATATATCGTCACTACATGATGCAGAAATACTAGCTCATAAATTCATCACCTCTAGATTAGATTACTGTAATGCCTTACAGTCTGGATGTTCCAGTAGGAATATAAATAAACTCCAGTTAGTCCAGAATGCAGCTGCTAGAGTACTAACTAGAACTAAAAGATATGACCATATCACACCAATATTATCAATACTGCATTGGCTCCCAGTGAAATCTCGCATTAACTATAAAATACTTTTATTAACCTATAAAGCACTAAACGGTCTCGCGCCACAATATCTAAACAACCTTTTTGTTTTCTACGATCCGCCATGCCTACTTAGATGAAAAGATTCAGGCTATTCGACGGTACCTCAAATAGTGAAATCTACCGCAGGGGGAAGAGCTTTCGCTTATAGAGCCCCAATGTTGTGGAACAGGCTTCCTATTAGTGTTCGGGACTCAGACACAGTCTCAGTGTTTAAGTCTAGGCTTAAAACATATTTGTTTACTCAAGCCAACCCTGAATAGACTTTCTATTATACTAATTCCCAGTTCTAATAATCTTTTTTCTCCCTCTCTCCTTCTGCCAAGCCACATACGATTTTATAGACTGCTGGGACTACGGCTGCTCCTAAGGCCATACAGACTTCATATAAGTCAATAATGAACTTTTTCACACTATCTGTTGTTACCCAGATGAGGATGGGTTCCCTTCTGAGTCTGGTTCCTCTCAAGGTTTCTTCATCTTAAAACATCTTAGGGAGTTTTTCCTTGCCACCGTCGCCACTCAGTGGCTTGCACAGTTGCGATAAATTCGCACCTTTTATATCTGTATACCGTGTTGATATTTCTGTAAAGCTGCTTTGAGACAATGTCTATTGTAAAAAGTGCTATAAAAATAAAAATTTTATTGAATTGTTGATACGCCGTGCAATTTCTACAAGAGATGTAGTGCTATGTGGTTTTTCCAAATAGTTCAATCCTATTTTCATCAGCCCACAAAACATTTTGCCCATACCGCTGTGGAGCGTCAATGTGTTCTTTTGCAAACTTCAGGCATGCAGCAATGTTCTTTTTAGTAAGCAGTGGTGTCCTGCCGTAGATACCCTGCTTGTTCAATGTTTTACGTATTGTACACTCATGAACAGATATGTTAGCCAGTTCCAATGATGCCATCAAATCTTTGGCTGTCATTTGGGGTTGTTTCTTTACATCATTGAGTCTTCGGTGTGCTCTTGGTGTCATTTTTACTAGGCGCCCACTTTTTGGTAGAGTAGCAACAGTCCCAAAGTGTCTCCATTTGTAAAATGTTTGGCTAACTGTAGACTGGTGAATTTCTAAAGTCTTTGAAATCACTTTGTGACCCTTGCCAGCTTTATGTAAATCAACAATTCTTGATCGTAGATCCTCTGAAAGCTCTTTTTGGTGAGGCATGGTTCACATAAGTCTGTGATTCTTGTGCAGAGCAAACTCCAAAGGATTGAGGGGTTTTCCTTTTGTCAAAGTAGCTGTAGTCCACACCTCCAAACTGATTTTCTTAACCAGATTCAAGGTGTGCTGAAACCTGACTCCAATGAGCTTTTTTGAGGTCATTAACGCAAGGGATGACATACTTTTTCCACAAGCACTATGAGGTTTATTTGGTTGTTCTTAATAAAGACATGAGGGATCAGAATTTTTTTGGTGTGTGTTTGTTATTTTAGACACATTATATTTGTCAATACCCTTGACTTAAATGAAGATCAGATCACATTTTATGACAAATTTATGCAGAAAACCATGAAATTCCAAAAGTTTCACATACTTTTTCTTGCCACTGTATATTTATATATATACACCTACATATACAGTATCTCACAAAAGTCAGTACACCCCTCACATTTTTGTAAATATTTGATTATATATTTTAATGTGACAACACTGAAGAAATTATACTTTGCTATAATGTAAAGTAGTGAGTGTACAGCGTGTATAACAGTGCAAATTTGCTGTCCCCTCAAAATAACTCAACACACAGCCATTATTGTCTAAACTGGTGGCAACAAAAGTGAATATACCCCTAAGTGAAAATGTCCAATTTGGGCCCATAGTATCAATATTTTGTGTGGCCACCATTATTTTCCAGCACTGCCTTAACCCTCTTGGGCATGGAGTTCACCAGAGCTTCACAGGTTGCCACTGGAGTCCTCTTCCACTCCTCCATGACGATATCACGAAGCTGGTGGATGTTAGAGACCTTGTGCTGCTCTACCTTCCACCATCCATTTGAGGGGCATCCCCTCAACAAAATGTGGAAAAAGTGAAGCGCTGTGAATACTTTCCGGATGCACTGTATATTCTGGTGTGTGTCAGTGCGTGTCTGAGTGTATTGGGTTTGTTTCTGTTTTGGACAAAAAGTTGTGTAAAAATTTTTATTTTTAGTCTGAAGTTTATATTTTTAACACTTAGTTTGTGGCTTTTATTTCAAATAAACAATAAAAATGGTACTGAAAGTGTTATGCCACAGCCAACAGATGGCACTGTGGCTCGGCTCCTGACAAGTCGTGACATTGTTGTGGTTCGCTTGCTTCCGGATTGAGCATTGGGTTTAAGTGACTTATATTTGCCCCAGGTTTCCATGTTTTAATTTAATCATGTTCTTTATTGAAATGCCTGGGTGACTGAGCACTTCGCTCAGTATTATATCATGTAGATCATGTATAGCATGTCTTCAGTTGATCCTGCTGTGTATTGTTTAGATCAGTAGTCTCGAATGCTCGTTTCCCGGTGAAGACCGCGTTTACTTTGTTCGAGAGTTTCGGTTTGTTTAATAAAGACTTTGACCTGCACCTGCATCCGCCTCCCGTCTACGTTTCTTGACAGAATGCACCCCCATCCGATTAATCAAAAATAATAATAATAATAATCAGCCAACTAAACGATTATAAAAAATTATTTATAGTTGCAGCACTAAATACATATACTAAATACATAGTTTAAGTATATTCCCATTGATTTTTTTTGTACAACTGGGTGACTATGAACAAGAAATTGAAAGAAACCTTCCTGTTTCACAAGGGTATAAATATGTGGCCATAGGCCAATTTCCCTTAGTTCCTCAATAATTAAAAAGTTCCAGTCAACTGAATAAACCTGGAAAAGGACGTGTGTCTATATTGTCCCAATGTACTGTAAAGAGGATGATTTGAGTGGCCAAAAAATCTCAAGAATCAAAGCTGGAGAATTGCAGAACTACAATCCAAATTCACCAACATCACCATTTACATTTACATATATGGCATTTGGCAGACTCCCTTATCCAGAGCGAATTACAGAAGTGCTTTGAAGTCTCTATCAATAAATACATCCCGATACTGGTTCACTAGGTCATGGACTAAGAATATCATCAATCTTAAAACTATGTTGGGAGGTAATGTAGAAAGAAAAAACGGACAAAAAAAATTCAATTTGTCTGCAGTTTGCCAGACACTACTGGAACTTCAAATAGGATCAAATTCCCTTTCAAAAGGCACTCAGCGATGCTTGAGCTCCATGCAGCCATGTGACTTGGCAAATAACCGCGCCATGTGATATAAAAACAGTATCTGTGAACCACGCCATCAGCCTTATTATCTTCAGCAAGACTGAATGTCAGTTATTTGTGTAACACTCACAAAAAGAATCTCCATTTCCTCTCCATCTTTTCAAAAAAAGAGAGAAAGAGCTCTTTAGTTTTCTTTACAGAGAAAAGTATGAGCAAGAGAGAATTTAGGAAGTGTGTTAAGCCTTGCTCCTATTTCATCATGGGGACACACTTTCTGTGTGAAGTGTCTAGGACTGGAGTATGGCAGGGCAGACTGTGCAGATTGTGAATGCCTTACAATTAGGCAGCTCTGCTCAAGACTGGCTCTCTTCACGCCCAAACGGCGTTAGGTTTCAGAGCCTCGCAGATCTTAGGTCCTGGGGATCTCATAAGGATTTAGAAGAGGAGGCGGAGACAAGCGCTGCTCTATCTCTTGCTCTGTATTCCGAGTCCGGCTCGCTGCTGGATTTTGGAGCTCGTGCCGCATCTCCTCCTTCCGCTATGGAAAGCCAAAAAATATTATAACTTAAAGGAGCCAGAAGGGTGTGCCAAAAATTGAGAACAGCTCTCAACCATATAAAGAGCTGTAAGGCCACCTTAGAATTGGTGGGCAAGGCCTATGCCATAGTTGTTCTTGCTTGTGGGTCATTGCATAAAATGGCCATGTTGCTGGCCTACCAAGCAGATCTGCTGAGTGAGCTGGTGGCGTTCAGTTCAGTTCAGACAGTTCCTTCCCCGTTCTGTTAAGTTCACAGAGCTAGTCCAAGGGTGGCACAGAAGGCGAGTGTGGCCCACCTCTCCTGGAGAGCCAGGGGAAAGGGTTGCCACAGGCGTAGCCTGTTAATAGGACTGATCTGAGAATGATCATCCAGGCTGAGCAGACAAAGGCCTGCAAATGCAGAAGGATGTATAAGGGGACATGAGCTTGTTAGGGAAGTTAGCCCCCAGTACTACTGTAGGGCCTCCCCTAGCCAAGGCTGTCCCATGTTTTCAGTGTTCTCTTGTCAGTGAGCTTTCACAGGGAAACAAAAATCTGATGCTTTCCCTCTAATAGAATGTGGAAAAGTTAATGTCACTAAAAGAACATCTGGTGACATGGAAACCACTACCAAATGTGTCTCCATGGGCCCTGTCTACTGTAGAAAAGGGTTACTGGGTCCAGTTCAAAACTCGACCCCCCTGGTTCAGAGGTGTGCTCACCACAGTAGTCAGCACAGATCAGAGCCAGACGGTAGTACAGGAAGTAAGACCCCTCTTGGGCAAAGGGGCCATAGAACATGTACCCCATTTACTCAGGGAGGGACATTTTTACAACCATTAATTCCTGCTCCACAAAAAAGATGGGAGTACGTGGCCAATATTAGATCTGCGTCATTTGAACTGTACTCTGATACCAACATACAGGTTCAAGATGCTGATGCTCAAACTTCTCATTCCAGAGATTCAGTTTGAGGACTGGTTTGTGATGATAGATCTAAAAGACGCTTATTTCCACAGAAATATTGCCCAGTCAAAGGAAGTTCCTGAGGTTTGCATTTGGAGGCAAGCATACCAATATCAGGTTCTTCCCTTCGGGCTAGCTTTATCCCCTCGCACCTTCAAAATGCTCTGCCTCCATTGCGACTCGAGGCCATCCATGTACTAAAGTACCTGGATGACTGGTTAATTCTAGCACAATCCAGGGAACTGGTGATTCAACATTGAGATGTTGTTCTTGCCCACATGAAGAGCTTGGGGCTCTGGTTGAACCTCAAGAAAAGTATGCTTTCTCCAGTGCAGAGGACAACTTTTTTAGAGGTTATAAGGATTCTACTATGATGAGGGCATTTCTAAGCCCAGCATTCATAGGGTCAATCCTATCAACACTGAACAAGATAAAGCTGGATCTGGGCATCCCCTGCAGTCTCTTATGGCTGCAGTAGCCAAAGTCATACCATTGGGCCTATTGCACAGGATACCATTTAAGTGGTGGCTGAAAAGTCAGGTTTTGTCAGAGGACAAAACCTCTGAAAGTAATTAATGTTATGCAGCGATGCCTATCTGCTCTGAGAATTTGGAGGTGTCCCTGGTTTCTAGCCTCGGGTCATCACACTCTAGGGGCATCTCCTTATAGCAAGACGGTAATGACAGACACCTCCCTCATGTGCTGGGGCACGGTCGTACACGGCTGTCCAGCTCACAGTCTCTGGAGTGGCCCTCATCTGGTGTAGCATATAAATCACCTAGAAATGTGGGCAGTATTTCTAGCACCAAAATTCTTTCTTCCTCAATTGAGAGGTCACCATGTGTTAGTTGTGACATACAACACAGCGGTGCTGTCATATATCTACCACCAGAGAGGATTATTTTTACGTCCCCTATTCAGGCAGGCGCAACTAATTCTTTTCTGGGCAGAGGGAAAGTTTTTGTCAGTAAGTATAATGTACATTCTGGGCAACTGGAATGTGGGGGCAGACATCCTGTTGAGGCAGGGGCTGAGGCCCAGGGATTTGAGGCTCTATCCACAAGTGTCTGGTGGTGGCCCCCATTTGAGCCCTTAGAGTCAGCCTCAGAGAAGCTTCTCACTCTAAAGTTAGCTCTCTGCTGGCCTTCACATCTCTCAAGCAATTAGGAGATCTAAAGATGCTAGTGATACTGTGCTTCAACATGGCATCACCTGTACTGTTGCGGCCAAAGCAGACCAGCAGCTTCTCCGACTTAACTCACTGGCTGAAGCGGTAGACATAAATACAGGGAAATACTGCACACAGTAGGTGCAATTTCTCTTGTTCTGGTGTGAGGAACATTCGAGGGCAGAAAGCCTGCAACACTACTGGCTGGGCAGCAGACATATGCACTTTATGAATATAATCTGGCCTAGGATATAGGACGCTCTTGGCAAATCCAGGGGCAGAGTAAATGCATTAAGGAGCAACAGAGTGAGCCTGTAGATCTCCTACTCACTTAAGAGATTCAGGGCCAGCAAAAGAGCAATATTTAGAGTCAGAAGCTTCTCTGAGGCTGACTCTAATGCTTAAATGGGGTGCTTGACAGACCACAGAAAGGTCAGGAAGGTATGCATGATGGGCCACAGTCACCTGACACCATACATAAACCTCGAAGGATATGGCTCCACAGAGACTCCATCAAAAGGGTCATGGCTGGCCGAAATGGCAGTCACGTAGACCCTGATTATAGAAGGAGCCAACGCAGCTGAGAAATGTCCTTGTAAGAACTCCAGGACCATAGCTATTATACAGTTTACTGGGTCTAACTGACGTTCCTCACACAATGAGACAAAAAGCTGCCACTTGAGCGCATATAATTTTTACGTGGATGGTGCTCTAGCGTTCAACATGGTGTCTACAACCTAGGTTGAAAGACCAGAATCTATTAGCTGGTGCCCCTCAGGGGTCAGACCCACAGTCCCCATAGTTCCGGCCAACGGTGATAAATCAACCCTCTCATTTGAAACAGTAGATCACTGTAAACCGGAATCTCCCAAGGAGTGCTCTCTAGCAGGTATATTACCTCTGAAAAGATATATATATATTTTTTAATAGAAAGAAAATGTAGTATTTTTTACAAGCGTTCACACAAATGACCAACATGCAGTCTTTCGCTGAAGATAATAAGGCTGATGATGTGGTTTACAGGCATCGTGTTATAGTTACATGATGTGCAAAATGCTACGTCACTTGACCACATAGACCTCTGGCTGAAACTCTGTAATGAGGTTGCCACGTTGACCTTCGACTGGAGCTCTGCAGAGGAGACCTCTTTGCTGGTCTCAGGCTGGAGCTGGGCTATGGATCCCGCCGTGTCAGCCTCTAGCTGGAGCTGGTCTGTGGAGACCGGTCTGTCGGTCTGGGACTGGAGCTGGGCTGTGGATACCGCCCAAAATCTCCTCCAGTTTGGGGGTGTACTCTGGACTCCCGAACACCTTTACAAATAGTTCCACAAACAGAGTTATAGTGCTAAGTCCACTGGATCCTGTAATGACTAGATGATTTTCCCACTGGTGACCTGGGCCGAAGAACCAGGACAAAATTTATCCCAGTCACTGCTTCTCGTAGGGCATGGGATTCACCAGGCTCAAAAAATATAACTTACAGTCAACCAAAAATACTCTGGGTACCCAGAAAATCCTTCATAAGGTTCTGGGACATCTATGGCAGTCCACTGAAGAAACTTGACCGAGTTGAACCTTGGCATGGTTCTCTTAGCCTCACGCCTATCATATAGGTCCAGGGAATTCATACTAAGCTGGTTCAAATTGAGTAGTGGCATGGGTTTCATGGTATGCTGTCTCTTCTGCTTTCCTGTTGCACCCATAGTTACGCGAAGTATTCTATCATGTAATCAAGGTGGATCAGGTCTGTCATGTAATCAGGGCTGAGATGCAAGTGCAGTACAGCTTTCTTTGAAGAGAGGCAGGCAGACAAATCCAAATTGTAGGGCAATATCATGGTCACAAAACAGGCTAGGGGTCAGGCGATCGGTAAACAGGCAAAATATGGCTTAAATAAGAATCAAGAACGACAGCGAAAACAGGATAAAAACCATGAAATGAGAAACAAAGGACTGAATGGCTTAGTAGAGTACTGGCAGCAAAACACAGAAACAATACCTTGCATAGAGCAAAGACATGTTTACATATGTAAATTAATCAAAGAGGGAAATGAGAACGGCTGGGACATTGGGAAGGAACCAATCACATAACAGGGGCAGAGACAGGACAGAAACAAACACACATGTCAAGAAGGAAGTACCCAGGTGCAGGTGAAAAGTTCACACACTAATAGAGGAAATTTAGGTTATTAACATTTAACATTAATAAAAAAGAAACATTACTCTTTGCTTTTACAGTATACATTTTCACTGTATGTGCATTGGGCACATTATTATTATTAACATAAAGGCCATTGTGAAGTTTGCAATTCACTTAGGTGCAAAAGAGAGGAAAACCTGGAGAAAAGTGAGAAAAGTGTGAGAGTGGGTTTGTGTGTATCAACCGTCTTGGGAGGCCCAGGGAATGCCTTGGAAGGCCCAGGGTTGTTGTTTGACCATATATCTTAATTAGAAAAATGCATATAATATAGAATAAGTTACAAGCACAAGTAGCAAGATCGAGGAGACAGTGGTACATGATAGACAACTATAAAGAGGACAAACTGTACCACACAGATAAGCATACGAGTGCTCACTCATCCCTGACAAGAGAAAAGTCTGTTGATCAATCGAGGTAGAAATAGCTCAAAAGTAGATAATGAACTGCTAGAAAAGATAATAGACCCTACAGTATAACTGTCAAAAATTATGATGGTCTGAGGCAAGAGATTTAGAGCAGTGCTAAATGAGTAAACCTAAGATCTCATGGAGATAATGGGAAATTACATAACTGGGATACTGTGGAAGATGTGGAATATTGCGATTGGATGTACAAGAAGGTTACCTATTTATGATTGATTAATGCTAGATATGGCGCCATGCTTGAAGTGTATATAAAGAGACTAGGTGCCTCTGAAGCTTCAGTGCAAGATACATCTTGATGTGATGTGCATCACTGCTGCCAGCTGGGTTATTTGCTGTCTTGCTTGACTGCTAATAAACCTTCTTCATCTGAATCCAAATGTATAGTTTGAATTTGTGAGCTATCAGGGCCAATGTAGGTTGGATAAGCAAATGATCCTACAGCAGTTCATGTGTACTGAATGCTCCGGCAAACAGCGCAAGCAGAAATCTGTGACATACAACAAGTAAATATTTCTGTTCTGCATATTTCTCCTGCAAATTAGAAGTTTTGTTATACAAAAGCGCCTTTTTATCATTTTTTTAAATGACAAGGAACGTACCTTTGTTATACATGTTGGTAGGTACCTGCACCACACTGAGGCTGAGGTTAACAGACAAGTTGTTGAAATGGTCATTGGGCTGCAGGATGAAATCCCCTCCTAGCTCCACATTATTGCCTTCCTCATCCACCTCATTGATGAGCACAGCATTGAAATACTCATACTGCAGAAAAATAAGAAAAAAGGTCTATGAGGTGCCATAAATCATCCTATATGTACAACACTGCTTTTATGAGGCAACAAGAATTCAAAATAAATTTACAGTCTCATATTTGCAACATGGTGTTTAGCGGCAGGTGTGAAAACCTGGAGAAGTCAAGTGGTCAAAAAAATTTTCAATCAGGTGCAATCTGGGTAACTCTTCTGGGTTTAAAAAAAAAAGCAAATCATGTAACGTTCTGCACAAAGGGTAATAAAAATCAAGATAGAATGTTATTAAATAAAAGAATTTCTGCACCACTCAAGATACAGGTATAGCTATTAAAGTTATAACTACACTTAGTATTCTGTAGTTGCCTGTTATGGTTACTTGACCCTGGTTGAGGCCATCTTCAAATTTCATCATTAGTATTAGAGCAGCAAAAAATACTTTTACTAGTGCATTATCAGTTTGTCAGAGAGACTAGGTTGAGATGGATGCAAGTGCAGTTAGGTGTAATTACAACCTCAAGTCCAAAAAGTTGGGACGCTGTGTAAAATGTAAATAAAAACAGAATGCAATGATTTGTAAATCTCATAAAACCATATGCTAGTCACAATAGAACATAGACAACATACATTTTCCTTTGTATAAAAAGAAAATAAACTGTGAATATTTACTGCTGTTGCTCAATTTGTTTTTATTATTGGGAAAGGGTGGGGAGAAAAGGGGACAGAACAGAAAAGTCAATTTAGAAAGGCTTAGCAGAAATGTTCAACAGAAATGCTCAGCAGAAATGCTCTGTAGAAATGTTCATCAAAAGTGTTCAGCAGAAGTGTTCAATAAAATTTAAACTTAAAGAAAAAAGAACATAGACAACATATCAATGTTCAAACTTGAGGAAATAGTCATTTTGAATTTCATAACCAGAACATGTCTCAAAACAGTTGTGATGGGGGCAGCAAAAGGCTGGAAAAGTAAGTGTTATTAAAAAGAAAGCTGGAGGTTAATTGACCAAAGGTCAGTAACATGATTGTGTATAAAAAGAGTATCTTAGTGAGTTTCATTTGTTCATTTTACCAGCATAAAATTTACCACCCACATAAATTCCCAATAAATTATTAGATTCCTAAAAGCCTTCAAGCTCCAAGTTATACTCCATTCCAGTATCCTCTATCCTCTGGAATAGCTACTCCTTTGTTATCTTGGCTGTGGGCTTAGGGTTGTTTTCCTGTTGGAAGATGAACCTTCGCCCCAGTCTGAGGTCTAGAGCGCTTTGGAGCAGGTTTTTATCAAGGATGTCTCTGTACATTGCTGAAGTCATCTTCTCCTCGATCCTGACTAGTCGTCCAGTTCCTGCCGCTGAAAAACATCCCCACAGCATAATGCTTCCACCATCATGCTTTACTGTAGGGATGGTACAGACAGCCAGGGGAACCGGGCAGCCACAGTCGCAGTCTGCTACTAAGCCTGATCTGAGAATGATCATAAAGGCATAAAGGCCAAGCAAAGAAGAGGGGCCCTGAGGGGCCGTGGAGAGATGTATCAGGGAACATCAGGTTGTTAGGGCATGTAGCCCCCAGAGCTATTGTAGGGCCACCCCTAGCCAAGGCGGTCCCCAAGTTTTCAGTGTTCTCTGGTGGGCGAGCTGTCCCAGGGCAGTGAAAATCTGATGCTTTCTCTCCAATAGAATATTTAAGAGTTAACATCACTAAAAGACCATCGGGCAGCATGGAAACTACTGCCAAATGTGTCTCCATGGGTTCTGTCTACCCTGGAAAAGGGTTACAGAGTCCAGATTATAGCTCAACCCCCCCGGTTAAGAGGTATGCTCACCACAGTAGTCAGCACAGACCAGCGCAGGAAGTAAGTTCTATTTTGGACAAAGGGGACATAGAACATGTTCCCTAAGGGAGGGAGCTTTTTACAGCCATTATTTCCTGGTCCGCAAAAAAGATGGGAGTATGCGGCCAATTTTAGATCTGCGTCATCTGAACCGTATTCTTCAGACATACAGGTTCAAGATGCTGACGCCCAAACTTATTGTGCCACAGATTCAGTTTGAGGACTGGTTTGTGACGATACATCTGAAAGATGCATATTTCCACATAGGAATATTGCCCAGCCACAAGAAGTTCCTGAGGTTTGCGTTTGGAGACAACACCTACCAATTTCGGGTTCTTCCCTTCAGGCTAGCCTTATCCCCTCGCACCTTCACAAAGTGCATGGATGCTGCTCTGGTTCCCTTGTGACTCCAGGGCATCCGTGTACTAACCTACCTGGATGACTGGTTAATGCTAGCACAATCCAGGGAACAGGCGGTTCAACATCGAAAAGTTCTTCTCACCCACATAAGGAGCTTGGGGCTCAGGTTGAAGCTCAAGAAAAGTATGCTTTCTCCAGTGCAGAAGACAACTTTTCTAGGGGTTATATGGGATTCTACTACAACGAGGGCATTTCTATCCCCTACACGTGTAGGACCGATCCTATCAACTTTGAGCAAGATAAAGCTAGGTTTGGGAATCCCCTCCAGTCTCGACGAAAGACTGTTGGGCCTTATGGCAGCAGCAGCCAACGTCATACCGTTGGGCCTATTGCACATGAGACCATTTCAGTGGTGGCTGAAAAGTCAGGGGTTTCGTCTGAGGATGAAACCTCCGAGAGTAATCAGTGTCACGCGGTGATGCTCTGAGTATTTGGAGGTGTCCGTAGTTTTGAGCCTCGGGTCGCACTCTAGGGGTGTCTCCTTACCGCAAGACGGTAATGACAGACACGTCCCTCACGGGCTGGGGTGCAGTCTTAAATGGCTGTCCAGCTCATGGTCTTTGGAACAGCCCTCATCTGGAGTGGCATATAAATCACCTAGAGATGCGGGCCATATTCCTAGCACTGAAATTCTTTCTTCCTCAGTTGAGAGGTCACCATGTGCTAGTTGAGTCAGATAACACAGCAGTGGTCTCATATATCAATGACCAGAGAGGGTTACATTCACGCACCCTGTTCAGGCAGGCGCAACTAATCATTCTCTGGGCAGAGAGAGAGTTCTGGTAACACTCAAGAACAGAAAGGCCAGATTAGACTTTGCTTAATAAATAAATAAATAAATAAATAAATAAATAAATAAATAAATAAATAAACTCTAAAAACAAAAAAGCCTGAACAGTTCTTTTTTATGTTTTTATTTATTTATTCATTTTCATATGATTCATTTACATGTGATTCTTTTACATATCCACAGATCCTCAGATCCACTGTAAAGCCCAGTTACTGTCCCAAGTGTCTGCTGAAACAGACAACCAAGCTCTGCTCATGTCTGACCTGACCAATCAAGTCCAAGTCCAAGTCTGCAGACCTGACCAACCAGGTGTCTGTTGACATGACTGACCAAGCCCTACTCACGTCCAAGTCAGCCGACATGACTGACCACATTCTGCTCAAGCCCGAGTCTGCTCACACGGCCGACCACGTTCTGCTCAAGCCCGAGTCTGCTGACATGGCCGACCACATTCTGCTCAAACCAGAGTCTGCCGACACCGACAGCCAAGTTCTGATCATGCTGAGTCTGCCGACACAGACAGCCAAGTTCTGTTCATGCCCGAGTCACCTAACAGGGACAACCAAGTTATGCTCACGCCTAAGTTTGCTGAAACAGACAACCAAGCTCTACTCCTGGCTATGTTTGCTAACCTGTCCAACCAAGTTATGCTCACACTCGAATCCGCTGACACAAGTAGAAAATTTAGCTTGCAGATGCTACTGAGAACATCGCTCTGCTTTCCTGCAACGCCGAGGACGACGCTCTGCTTTCCTGCAACAAGGACGTCCCTCTGCTTCCCTGCTCTGACAAGGACGTCGCTCTGCTTCCCTGCTCTGACAAGGACGTCACTCTGCTTCCCTGCTCTGACGAGGACGTTGCTCTGCTTTCCTGCTCTGACGAGGACGTCGCTCCGCTTTCCTATTCAGCCGTAAACGACGCTTTGCTTTTTTTGTGCCAAGAATGCCATGCGGTCTCCTGGCTCTGCTTGGGACATTCTGCCCAGGGGTTCGGGGCCGCCAATGGAGATGGATGTTTCATGGCACTCTGGGAGGAGTGCCCTTGAGGATGAGGGGGGGCTGTTCTGTCACGACTTCCCCTTTAAGCAGCGTGCTGAAGGGCATGTGCGCGAGCACCTGCTTTTCGTTGTTGACATTCATGACATTTGCATTTGTTATGTTTTGTTATGTCTCCTCCCTGTTCCGTCATTGGCTATTGTGTCACGTGTGTCCGAATTGCCCTCAGCCTAGGGCAGACGAGGCTGATTATGTATATATACCACGCACCTCCCAGCACACAGCATGGAATATTAGAGTAGTTTAGATTAGAGATAGTTAAGACATTTAGTTTAGATTACTTACGATAGTTTACCTCAGTCATAGTCATAGTCATTGTCTTTGTCCATGTTATGTTCCATGTTAGTTTAGTTCATTGCTGGTTTCTCCCCTCCCAGTATCTCGTCATGTGTTTATGTTTCTTGTTTTGATTCTCAACCCTGTTTTCCGCGACCTTGATTCCTGTTTTGCCCCATGTATGCCTGTTTGCCGATCGTCTGACCTCTTGCATGTTTGTGGATTACGTTTTGGATCATGTTTTTGGATTTTAATGCCCGTGCTTCTCTTAAATAAAACCTGTTCAAACTGCACTTGCATCCGTCATATATTCCGTTACGTCACGATACATGACAGATTGCTTCATTTCAAATCCATTGTGGTGGTTTACAAGGTACATAATTTAGCCACTGTCCAAATACTTATGGACCAGACTGGAATTCAATATATGAAATTAATTTAAATACTTTTGTCAGGTTCAAATCAACCTGGCTAATTTTCTTCTAATCAACTAATCACATATTGTTTTCCATGATATTCTATTTTAACTTCCATTAACATCATTGATTGTGTTATTCATTTGTCAAATCTCAGTAACAGTATGCAAACATAGTACTGTCATTATGTGTAACTAAAAGATTATTTTTTTTCTCTTTCCCCATCATGGATGTATGTAAGAGTGTGTATCTCGGTGTGCAAGAATGAGTAAATTAATGAAGGAAATGGTAAAAGACGGAGACAGAAAAATAATCCATCCACCAACCATCCATCTTCTACCGCTTACTCCATCTTCAGGGTCAAAGGGAACCTAGAGCCTATCCCAGGAAGCATCGGGCACAAGGCGGGGTACACACTGGACAGGGTGCCAGTCCATCGCAGTGCACAGAGAAAGAATCTTTTAATTCCAATCCATATGGAAAGTTGAAAGTCTGACATAAGCCTCTGAGCAAAAAGTCAAAAACATCCAACAGCAGCACTGCATGTCTTTTTAGACCGGCACTGCTCAGCAGACACTGTAAACTAATCTGATTAACTCTGCTAGCTTTTCAGATAAACAAAAACATAGCCTCTCCAAACCTGACCTTTAGTTTAAAAGACTCTCGATAAATACTAAATAATATAGATATGTCTTCTTTGTTCGCAGCCATTGATGAGGTGCTGCTGAAGGCGTTGCGCAACTCAGCTTTTCAAACATTTCAGAAGAATATGCTTGACCAAGATCAACCTATAAAATTCTTTACTATCCACAGCATATACACCTTTACAATTATTGGTTTTAGGACAGTCTTTGAACTTTGCCGTTAGAAGATGCTTAGTCTACAGAACAGGTAGTAAGAACAGGAACTGCAGTAGCATCTTCACTGCTACAGATCACAATAACCTTGGCTCTAATGTATAAATTCATCTAAATAATTTTTTTTGCTTATTTAGCCTACATTCACACCA
This sequence comes from Ameiurus melas, assembly GCA_012411365.1. Taxonomy (NCBI): domain Eukaryota; kingdom Metazoa; phylum Chordata; class Actinopteri; order Siluriformes; family Ictaluridae; genus Ameiurus; species Ameiurus melas. The sequence continues at coordinate 10,525,210 of CM022780.1, read as the reverse complement.
ACAATTACCCCTGTTGCTTGTAGTTTGTATTGGACTGAATTGAGCCTTTGGTTTATATGAGAGGCAAGATATTAATTATTCCTAAAGGGTTCTTCAGATGGTTAAAGGATCTAACTTTTCTAAAGACCTTTAAACCAAGTATGTACAGGGAAATTAATAGTTTAAGGTTCCACATAAAACCTTTAAGGATTACCTAGATACAGAAAATAAAGAAGCTTTTGATACTAGATGTAACCTTTTAATCCTAAAACTGTTCTAAATCAAACATGTCTTCATATAGTCATTCAGATCTTTCACATAAATAGGCCTTTATTTAATATGCTAGGTAATCTGATGATGCTTAGTGTTCTACCAGAATTGAAATTGCAAAATTGATCAGGTCCTCAATTCTGTGGTGCAGGACAATAAGCTGCAGAAATGATTATTTTCCTTTAACTGCATGTGTGTGTTTTATTCCATTTACAGAATACCAACTTGTAAGCAAATTCACATTTTGCATTAATAAAATGACATACCTTTATCAATTTATAGTTACATTTAATGTCAAGGAACATCAGCAACAAAGTCCCTGTTATCACTTGTTTTATAGCATATATAAACTGTCAATGCTTCACCAACATATAAGTGTCCCATTTTTTTCTCTCTTGAGTCTCTTTTACACTTTCTGAAATCTGGTACATAATCAGAATACCTTTATCAGAAATGTTCAGGCTTTACATTATTCAAACATGCAGCATTGAAAAAAACATTTGTTCTATCACCAGTCTTCTCTCCATTATAGCCCAGAATGTAAATTCATGCAGCATTTAAGTGTCAGGTGATTACACACACTGCACTTTATGCTAGATACGATCTCAATTTGCTCTGATATTTTTCAGCCCATGTTGCTAACATATTTGTTATGTCTATTGTATATTGTTGTTATATCTGTAACACATCATCATCAGGGATTTTACAAGGTGCATGTTACAAGGTGCAAACCGCCAATCCTACCAGTCATTCAGATACTTCAAACTTTTATATTTCAATGTCATGTAGAAATGTACATATTCAACATCCCCACTGTGTCACTTTCTGCCAGCATACCATGTTTACAATGCTCAAAAGAGTTTATTATTATTTTACTAGTTTAAAGTGCATATATGATTTTGCACTTTTGATTTTGATCTTTTGTCTGTGTTCAACATTTACAGTTTGTTGTTTTTTATACTAGTAAAAAGTGTAATAATTTTTATAATGATATAAAAAAATTATTACATAAATAATTTATTTATCTTTGTAGGAGTGTGCAACTATAGCACAAGAATTTCATTGTATATAAAGTGGCAAGAAAAAGTATGTGAACCCTTTGGAATTTCATGAGTTTCTGCACAAATTTGTCAAAAAATGTGATCTGATCTTCATCTAAGTCAAAATTGACTATATAATAAATCTACTAATAAATCAGCCCTCCAGCTTGAGACAGTAGATCCGCTCTAGGGGCTCGAATGGGGCAGCCGACAGACCTTCCGGGGCCATAGAAGGTCCCAGGAAGGTATGCGCGGCCTGCAGATGGGCCTCAGACATCTGAGACCACGCATGAACCTCGAAGTTAGAGGATGTTGCCCCACAGAGGCTCCCTCAACAGGGCGTGGCTGGCCAAAATGGCGGTCACATAACCCTGATTGTAGAACGAGCTCACCCCGCTGAGAAATGTTATTGTAGGAGCTCCAGAACTGTAGCTATTGCGCAGTTACTGGGTCCACAGTGAATCCCTGTGGACGGGAATCTCCCAAGGAGTGCCATCTCGCAGAGATATTATCTCTCAGAACCATGTTTGAGCTGCCAAAAAGGTGCTACTAGCAGGCTATCTTGGCGAACTCTCGCTAGAGCTAGTGGGAGCAGCGATGGGGGGGCAGCATACAGATGTGACCTCAGCCACATGTGTGGATTCCACCCTAGGCTCCAAAGGTAAAGCTTTATCTAGCTCAGTGTTGATAGGATTGACACTACGCCTGTTGGGGATAGAAACGCCCTCATAGTAGTAGAATTCTATAACCCCTAGAAAAGTAGTCCACTGCACCGGGGAAAGCCAACTTTTCTGAGATTCAACCTGAGCCCCCAGAACAACATCTCAATGTTGAACCGCCAGCTCCCTGGATCGTGCTAGAATTAACCAGTCGTCCAGGTAGCTTGGTACACAGATGCCCTGGAGTCCCAATGGAGCCAGAGTGACATCCATGCACTTTGTGAAGGTGCGAGGGGATAAAGCTAGCAATATTCCTATGCGGAAACATGCACCATTTAGACCTATCAGTTCTCGAACTAGATCTGTGGCACGATAAGTTTGAACATCAGCCTCTGAACCTGTATGTCCGAAGAGTACGGTTCAGATGATGCAGATCTAAAATTGGCCGCATATTCCCACTTTTTTGCGGAACAGGAAATAAAGGCTGTAAACCTCCCTCCCTGAGGGAATGGGGTACATGTTTCAGGACCCCATTGTCCAAAAGGGAGCTTATTTCCTGCGCTAACATCGGGCTCTGGTCTGTGCTGACTTCTGTGGTGAGCACACCTGTGAACGGGGGGGTCGAGCTATAACTGGACCCGGTAACCCTTTCTATGGTAGACAGAACCCATGGAGACACATTTGGCCATAGCTTGCACGCTGCCCGATGGTCTTCAGGTGACGTTAGCTATTCCACATTCTATTGGAGAGATGCATCAGATTTCTGTTGCCCTGTGACAGCTTGCTGACCAGGGAACACGAAAACTTGGGGACCACCTTGGCTAGGGGAGGCCCTACAGTAGCACTGGGGGCTACCTGCCCTAACAACCTCATGTCCCCGGATACATCCCTCCACAGCCCCTCAGGACTGCTCTTCTTTGCCTTCTTGGCCTTTATGACCATTCTCAGATCAGGCCTAACAGCAGACCGCGACTGTGGCCGCCCGGTTCCCCTGGCTGTCTGTGGGGGTTGGCGGGCTGCCATACTCGCCTTCTGGGTTTCCCCCCATACTAGTGCTGGCCCAGGCTCCACTCGTGGACACCCGGATGAGCTTGAGACAACTTTTTTTTGCCATAAGTCGAGCTCACCCAGCAGGTCTGCTTGGTAGGCCTGCAACTCTGTCATTGTCTGCAGTGACCCACAAGCAAGACTACTACTGCATAGGCTTGCCCACCAATGCGACCTTGGATGCAAGCCGGCCCCTGTAATTACCTGCCGTCGGTGGAGAGAGGTAGCTAGCAAGCGCCTCCTCCACCTCGGGCATAGCTAAATAGCCATGCCATTCATTCCCACAATGGCCAAATAATCCAACATCGTGGAGTTATGACTATGGCTTAAGCAGGGTTTTCCCCCAGAAGTGAGATTCTGTCATAACTTCTGGAAGACAGGGGAGTTTCTGCAGTGTGAAGTATTTACTTTCACTGGGTAATCACTTCAAGCAGCTCTTTATACGCTGCTCTCAGTTTTTAACACATCCTTCTAACTCTTCGGAGTCAGAGAGGGACCCCTTTGGCTTTCCATAGTGGGAGGAGGAGTCGTGACGCGAACTCCAAAAGAGCCGAACCCGGAAGACAGAGAGAACCCGGAAGACAGAGAGAGAGATAGAGCAGCGCTCGTCTCCGGCTCCTCTTCCAGATTTAAGAGATCCCCCGAACCTGACGGTTGGCTGACTCTGCAGCGGCCGGCCCAGATCCGCGAGGCTTTGAAACTCGACTCGTTCGGCTTCCGTTTTTTTTCGAGAAGAGTGCGAGTTGAGCTGCTTAATGTAGCGTTACCATGCGCAGCCTCTCGAGGTTGCCATCGCATACTACACCACTAACACTTCACCCAGAATGTGTGCACTTTTCCCCCGTGATGAAACGGGAGCACGTTACACACATCTTTAACTCTTTTCTCGCCTCATATTACTCTTACCTTTCTCCTTTCTTTTTAAAAAGGGATAGAAAAGTTAAGAGATTTTGAGAAAATATTGAGTAGAAATGAAGCGTTTTTGTCACACAAACAACAGACATGCAGTCTCGCTGAAGATAATAAGGCTGGCTGCGTGGTTCACAGGTGCCATATATATATCATGAGACGCGCTTAATTGCCACGTCACCTGATCATGGCAGGCCTATATGTAGAGGCATGATTTTACACAGACTTCAGATCCCGTCATGCGCACAAGGCGTTCCCATACTGCTAAATGCAACATCGAAGTTCCCTTTGAAAGGGAACTGATAATATATATTATAAACTATTTTATATGTTAACATTAACTGGATATGAAATGTATTACTCTGCAATTATATTTTTCTGTGCAATATATACAGTGGTGTGAAAAAGTGTTTGCCCCCTTCCTCATTTCCTGTTCCTTTGCATGTTTGTCACACTTAAGTGTTTCGGAACATCAAACCAATTTAAACAATAGTCAAGGACAACACAAGTAAACACAAAATGCAATTTGTAAATGAAGGTGTTTATTATTAAAGGTGAAAAAAAATCCAAACCATCATGGCCCTGTGTGAAAAAGTGATTGCCCCCCTTGTTAAAACATACTATAACTGTGGTTGTCCACACCAGAGTTCAATTTCTCTAGCCACACCCAGGCCTGATTATTGCCACACCTGTTCACAATCAAGGCATCACTTAAATAGGAGCTGCTTGACACAGTAAGGTACACCAGAAGATCCTTAAAAGCTGCACATCATGCCGAGACCCAAAGAAATTCAGGAACAATTGAGAAAGAAAGTAATTGAGATCTATCAGTCTGGAAAGGGTTATAACGCCATTTCCAAAGCTTTGGGAATCCAGCGAACCACAGTGAGAGCCATTATCCACAAATGGCGAAGACATGGAACAGTGGTGAACCTTCCCAGGAGTGGCCGCCGCCCAAAATTACCCCAAGAGCGCAGCAACACTCAACCAAGAGGTCACAAAAGACCCCACAACAACGCCAAGAACTGCAGGCCTCACTTGCCTCAGTTAAGGTCAGCGTTCATGCCTCCACCATCAGGAAAAGACTGGGCAAAATGGCTGCATGGCAGAGTTCCAAGGAGAAAACCACTGCTGAGCAAAAGAACATCAAAGCTCGTCTCAATTTCTCCACAACACATCTTGATGATCCCCAAGACTTTTGGGACAACATTCTGTGGACCGATGAGACAAAAAGTGGAACACTTTGGAAGGTGTGTGTCCAAGTATATCTGGTAGAAGGAACACTGCATTTCATAAAAAGAACATTATACCAACAGTAAAATATGGTGATGGTAGTGTGATGGTCTGGGGCTGTTTTGCTGCTCAGACCTGGAAGACTTGCTGTGATAAAAGGAACTATGAATTCTGCTGTCTACCAAGAGATCCTGAAGGAGAATGTCCGACCATCTGTTCGTGTACTCAAGCTGAAACGAACTTGGGTTCTGCAGCAGGACAATGATCCTAAACACACCAGCAAGTCCACCAACCAATGGCTGAAGAAAACAAAATGAAGACTTTGAGTGGCCTAGCCAAAGTCCTGACCTGAATCCTATTGAGATGTTGTGGTATGACCTTAAAAGGCCGTTCATGCTCGAAAACCTCTAATGTAACTGAATTCGACAATTCTGCAAAGATGAGTGGGCCAAAATTCCTCAGGACGCGGTAAAAGCCTCATTGCACGTTTATCGAAAACGCTTGGTTGCAGTTGTTGCTGCTAAGGGGGGCCCAACCAGTTATTAGGTTTAGGGGGCAATCATTTTTTCACACAGGCCATGATGGTTTGGATTTTTTTTCACCTTTAATAATAAACACCTTCATTTACAAATTGCATTTTGTGTTTACTTGTGTTGTCCTTGACTATTGTTTAAATTGGTTTGATGTTCCGAAACACTTAAGTGTGACAAACATGCAAAGGAACAGGAAATGAGGAAGGGGGCAAACACTTTTTCACACCACTGTATATACTTTTTTGTCAACTCAACTTTTAAATCTTTTATCAATGTACTGGCGCTTTAATTCAGCGTGAGCAGAGCAGAAAAAAAAAAAATTACTCAAGGCCAAAACTCCTGCTTCTCTGCTGCAGCATAAAATTTTAGTAGTGCAGAACTTACAAACTGCAGTTTTGCCATCATACAACACAAGAGACATCATCTTTACATACAGCACAAAATCCATATGTTTTCCTGCCCTCTTTTGAGTGACAGGATATAATATATCGGCCGTGATCATCGGATGTTTTCGAACTATCAGCCAATGGCAGATAGCATGAAAAATTTCCTTTATCAACCGATACAGATTATTGGCCGATACATCGGTGTATCTCTAAATAAAATGCTCACTGCTAATAAATCCTTCTGCCTACACACATAAAGAATGTGTGCTTTGAAAGCACCAGATTATAAATTACACACTAAAGACTATATAAGTGTATTTATTATGTTCTGGCTATTTTTTTGACGATACTGAAATGCAAGCATATATTCTAAATGATCCATTTAATTCTTTCAGTGTTGTTTTCCACACTAAGTAGCATTTTTGTTTCTTTGTCTCTTCCCTGCAAATGATAATCTGCTGATTGATAGTCCATGGTATTTTTTTGCACCTGGCATATACAGTCGGGAAAATAAGTATTGAACATGTCAACATTTTCAGCAAATATATTTCAAGAAATCCTAAAATATAAAGAATTCACAACGTTAAGGTCTATAAATAAAGTTATTTGTAATAAGGAGGAATGACACAGGAAAAAACTCTTGAACACACTAAGAAAAGCAGTTTTCCAAGGCAAGGTAAGGCAAGCAACCAGCTGAAATCTATAAGTAATTAAACCTCCTATCTGTACAAATTAATATCAGCTGGTTTAGTAAATTGACGGTCTACAAAAAGGCGTTTAGTTAACAAGGTGTCACACAAGAAACAACTCATGATGGGTAAAAGCAAAGAGCTCTCTCGAGACCTTCGCACCCTTATTGTTGCGAAACATGTTGATGGAATCGGATACAGGCGTATTTCAAAACTTCTGAATCCTCCAGCAAGCACCACCGGGGCCATTATCGGCAAGAAGAAGCAACATCACTCCGTCATCAACCGGCCACGCACAGAAGCGCCTCGGAAGATTTCTGGCCAGGGAGTCAGAAGAATACTTAGAAGAGTAGCCCAAGAGCCAAGGATCACTCAGAAAGAGCTTCAGAAACACTTGGAGGCAGAAGGTGCCATCATAACAGAGAAAACAATAGGCAATATACTTCACTGCTCACGCTCACCCAGCTAGACTCCATTACTAGAGAAAAGGAGTGGATTTTTTCAGTTAACACCAATGTCTTGTGGAAATTTCATGTGAATAACCTCATTGGAAATATATTTACTGATATAAATGTTGACACGTTCAATACTTATTTCCACCACTGTATATGCATATACCGAAATTTGCGGACAATAAATCGCTACTTTTTTCACATGCTTTGAACACTGCGGCTTAAACAATGATACGGCTAATTTATGAATTTTTACATGCTAAGGAGCTTCATGCCGCCTGTTACACCACAGCCAGCAGAGGGCACTGTGGCATGGCTCCTGACTGGTCACGTGACTTTGTTTTGGTCCGCTGGCTTCCTGCTTGAGTATTTAGTTTAGTTTAAGTGTCTTTAATGTGCCCCAGGTGTCCATGGTTTGGTTATGATTATGTTTACTATTTAAACCCCTCGGTTACTGAGCACTTCGCTCAGTATTATAGTTGGTAAAGGTTAAATAGGTGATGTCGTTTGTATTGTTTGTTTCCATGCCTTGATTCATGATCTCGGTTTATGCCACGATTCCAGTTTCTCGTTTTCCGGTGAAGAGTTTTCTTTTTTTATTGAGTTATGTGTTTAATAAATACTTCGATCTGCACCTGCATCCACTCCAGTCCCGTTTCATAACACTGCCAAAACATTTAGCCTCGTCACATCGGACCAATGAAATTACCGAACAGGTCACAGTAGACCAATGAAACTGTTCAAATTAAATCAAACGCACTCACATTAAAAAGAAATGCATATGATGCCACTATCAAGTTAAAGGCGATCGATCTGGCTGTCAAAGAAGGAAATAGAGTTTCTGCATGTAAGCTTGGCATCAATGAATCGATGGTGAGATGGTGGAGACGGAAGCTTTCAGAGGCAGTGTGTGACGAAGTACCGATAATTCTGAGGCTGTTCAATTCCGACACTGAAGAAGACGACATTAGTGGTTTTATTGCGCAGGAGGAAGACGAAGATAGCGATTAATGACTTTTCCTGGCAGGCAACTGTATTTTTTCTTTTTTTTAAGCAGCCATGGTACAGGCACTGTTCGGAAAAAAGCATTTATGGTACGTATTTAATTAAAAGTTAAAAAAATATTTCTGTGTCAATATCTCATGTTACAACGTAGACACCTGCGGTTTATAGACAGGTGTGGCCTATATATGTACAATTAAAATTAGTGGGTGCGGCTTATATTCAGGTGCGCTCAATAGTACGAAAATTATGGTAAGTATTCATGATATACAAATAGCTAAGTAAAAAAAGACTATTCATAGTCAACACTTGCAGGAACATTAACCTTATACCCACTCCCTCCCAAAAAAAAATATATTAAAAAAAAACATAATTTGGGTCTTCTCATAAGTATGCGGAAGCTATTGCTGTGACTTTGAAATAATTCAAATCATTACATATTTAAAAAGTACACTTTTAGGATTTAAGAACTTTAAGGATTTAGCTGTAAAGAAGTATTTGTTGCAGTGACCAAATCACCAAATAACTTTCACAAAAGTGCATATATGCTTTAGCAAGTTTTCAAAAAGTGTGTGAACTGCTTAAATATATAAATACTGGCCCTCTTCTTCTTCTTCTTCTCAGTGATAAGCAGGTGTCAGAGATGGAAAGTTATGCAGCACCACCTAGTGTACCGGAGTATTTCTGCGTTTCAATAAGTACCATCTACTGTCAGGAAGTGAATTTGCACTTTCATTCAGCATATCGTACACGTTTAACGTGTGGGTGTGAACACCAAAAAATGCAACAAGAAATGGACCGCTTTATGCGCTGCGAAAAACATCCCAATGGCTATGCCAGAGAAGAACTGCTATTTGCATTAAAAGATAAGCTTATCTCAAAAAAGGTGCTTGTGCTGTTGTATGATAGGAGTCTCTGATATCATTATGAGCAGAGTTTGATATACATTCAGAAAAATGTATTTAAGTGTTTTGGCCACAGTAAATAACTGTGTATATAAAAAAATTGTCTGATATTGTCTGTGGCGCAAAAAAGGTTGGGGACCACTGAGCTAGACCACAGCCTTCTCAATGGGGAATGGGTTAAATTGTTTTGAAACTCCCATACCTATAATCTCTTCATACCATCTGATTGTTCATGTCTGCCTAGCCCCAGAGACAGTAGAGGGAAGCCCGGCAAGATACATCAGGAAAAAAAAAAATTTAGATCCTGAATTCTGAGAGACAGCATTAACTTGCAATCCCTCCAAGACCCTTGGAGTTATTGATTCAAAACATGGAAGATCATCCATGACCTGTCCAGGAAGAAGCCTCAAACTGAAGAAAAGGGATGGTATACCTCCAAAGGATGCTGGAATATGAAAGCTTCTCTTCAGAAGTATATACCACACACAGTTGCTACTGTACAAAAGCATACAACAAAAGTCTTGTATGTAAATTTCATTTTGAGAAGCAGCCAGGTTAGAAGCTATGTAAAGAAAAACTAATTCCTTAAGCAGGATAATGGACGGTTTCCAGGGCAATCAGTTTTCATGGTTTTTACTAGTAGTGACCTTCAATAATTTTAAAAAGGTGTTTGGCTCCATTAACAGAGAGCCTATGCTTTGCTGTGCTACACCATTACAGAATACCACACCCTGTTTTCACGGCCATGGGTGTTCTTTATCTCAACTCACAGGGCTCAGTTACTATGGATGACATGTCTACTCTACCACCTCTACACCCATAACTACAAGAGTCTTGCGGGATGATGTTTTAGCATCTTTCCCATTCATCACCTTGTAGATCATATCATGTCCAAGACTGCCATGGGTGCAGTGATTTGCACCTTCTCTGTTCAATACAGCAGCCTGCTGTGTGCCTGAACCTTGACTTTGCACATATTGCTCTCCTCAAAATCCCACATGCCCAGACTCAACTCACAAAGACAGCATCAGCAGCTAAATGATGGATAATCCTTGGTATAAATTGGCAGGACCATTCACTGAACACCATTCTCTACTGTATGACCAAGACTGTCCCACTGATTACCCAGGTAAGGAAGCATCCGTTGAACTTCACAGATTATATTCACTGTATAAACTGAAAAGAAGAATCCTGTATGTACCACCAAATATTAGACAGAGGCTAGGACATCATCAACACATCTCAATTATAACCCACATCCAGAGGCTGCTAGGGATGAGGACACCCTTTGGGTTAGTTTGGCATAGCACACAACAGGAGCTACTGAAGGAGTCTCATATTTGATCAGTACTGGCTGGATGACTGAATGAGAGTGAGTGTGTTTTCACAGAAATTCAGAAACAGATCTTTCATCCTGTTGCTAAGACACTAGGCCAACGAGTCTCAATACATACTATACATTTGTTTCATAATGCAAGCAAGAACATTTTATGTAGTCAGCAGGGTGACAATGTTTGTGATTTTTCCAGTCACCTGTCTTTTATTGTATTAGTTAATGATATTTGAATAACAAAGGAAAATATCTATCCATCCATCTTCAACCACTTATTCCTTCTTCAGGGTCGCAGGGAACCTGGAGCCTATCCCAGGAAGCATCGGGCACAAGGCGGGGTACACCCTGGACAGGGTGCCAGTTCATCACATACACACTCACACAAAGGAATATATGGTGCTATGCTAAATTTTGTCAGTTTTGGTACTTTTTCTTTTTTTGCCTTTGTTTATTTATTCATTTTCATATGATTCATTTACATGTGATTCATTCACGTATGATTCATTTTCATGTATTTCATATTCATGCATGTGATTCATTTACATGTAATTAATTTTCATGTGATTCATTTACATTTTCATGTGATTCATATTCATGCATATTCATGTAATTAATTTACATGTAATTCATTATTATGTGATTCATATTCATTCATGTGATTCATTTACGTTTTGGTACTTTTTCATCAAAATATGAAAAAGAAAACCTTCTTTCCAGGATTTTATTGTTTTTATGCATTAACTATTACAATTTAATAATATACTGGTAATTCTGTAACTGATTATAATGTATTAAAGATTAGTAAAATAATATATTATTATTATTCCAAATATTATTGGAGTAATACAGTGTATTTACAATAATAACTTAATTGAATTGCTACTGTAAAATACTCATCTACTAACCACACATTACACTTGTTACGTAATGAGACTTTACAGGAAGCAAGTGCAGGTTCCTGTGTTTATTGCCAACTAAAGTCAGCGTACACGAAAATGGGAAACAAGGTCTAAACATAAAACTTGAGCTGAAGCAAGAAACATGCAACTTAATCAGGGCGTGGAAGCACTACCACATTTAACTCATTTAAACATCTATCACTATAACTAGAACTGAGGCATGAAACATGAAACCAGAGCAAGGCACCGTTATACATGTAACTTCTTTACATCGAATACTGCACGAAGTGCGCAGCAATGCGAGGGGTTTAAATAACTAATGTCATTTAACTTTAGCACTGACAGCTGGTACTAATTGAGATGCGCTCTCGCATATCCCCCAATAACTAAACAAGACGGAGACAAAACAGAAACAAACGCACATGTCCATTCTATACAAAGTCTCCATGGTTCCTATGCAACGAGCGAGCATGTTCATGCATGGTTCATGCACTGGTTCATGCATGCACGCACCCTCTGGCTCTCCATGCACATCACCACCGCAGCGCCCTCTGCCGGCGAGATCGTGAAAACACTAGAAACACCCTCATCTACATTTCACTTTGGACTAAACAAGAATTTTGAAAATCTGCATGGAGCCTCTTACTCGCTCAGCTTCACTCTGCCAGAAATTTTGTATGGACATGAAAATCCTATTTAGGGGCTCTTGCAATTGCCTGTAATTGTGTATTTTAGAGGTGTGGAATTAAGTTCTGCCCTGCAACCGAGAGAGAGAAAAACCCATTTGAGAGGGAATGATTGCCTCCGAAGCTCTCTCAAGAACAAATATTTATGAAGCAGAGGGGTGAGAAAAGAAAATATACACAGTGAGTGAGAGAAAGAGAGAGCGAGAAGAAAGAGAATACATAAATGAACACAGTCATAGATATTCATTAATTCATTCATCTTCAGTAACTGATCCCATGAACACTGAGCGCAAACCAAGAATACAAACTATATGGAACACCAGTCCATCACAAAGCATCATGCATACACAATCACACACTCGTTCCTAGCAGGTTAGCAGCTCTTTTTTTAGTTGTACCTTTTGTTCAACTGTGTTTGATACAGCAGGTGTGTTTTCCACCATCAGTAACTTGCACACAGACAAGCAAATATAATTAACCAGGGTTGCCTAATTTCAGCTAAAGTTCCTGAATTATATTCACTGAGATTAAAAATCCCAAAAACTCACAAAAGTGAGTTTTAAAACTAGCCAAAACAGAAGGTATTTGAAAAGGGAGAGACACGTAGACACCATATCTACAAAATTATATTTAATTCCATTTATTTGCTATGAAACTATATCTTAACCTCATTAACTCTCCTGTCTGCTGCTCCTCCCTGTGCATGGGGCTCCATGATTCGTTCCCCAATGGGCCTCTACTAGTACTTGTTGCAGTTCCCATTTTTTAACATTAGGTACAATAATAACATCTAAGAAAACTAAGTTGGGCAGTGAGCGTGCTGCCTCATGATTTCTAGAAAGGCAAGCAAATCAAGGAACATCGGCTTATGTCTGTCAAACAGCAAAAAAATAAATAAAAATTAATTGTTGGTCACTCAAAAATGATCATTAGTATTTCAGCATTACTTAAAATGTATGGAGTAGTGAACGAGTTCTTTATGAAAATGTTAAATTTTTGAATGGCTGATATACAGTATCTCACAAAAGTGAGTACACCCCTCACATTTTTGTAAATATTTGATTATATCTTTTCATCTGACAACACTGAAGAAATGACACTTTGCTACAATGTAAAGTAGTGAGTGTACAGCTTGTGTAACAGTTGTGTCACACCTGAGACCTTTTAACACTAACAAGTCACATGACACAGGGGAGGGAAAATGGCTAATTGGGCCCAATTTGGACATTTTCACTTAAGGGTGTACTCACTTTTGTTGCCAGCGGTTTAGACATTAATGGCTGTGTGTTGAGTTATTTTGAGGGGACATCAAATTTACACTACAATACAAATACAAATTTACACTACACTTTTGCTGCTAGAGTGTTCTCCCTTGGTCACCAATGCCTTGGCATGAAGTGTGCTTATATGCTTAATTCACAAACCCCCATCTACATCTGTGGAAAGAAGGACATCCACTTAATCACACCAGGATGGTGGGCTGGTGTGCACACACATCTTTATGCATGCCTATTTGCATGAAGATTGAAGGGAGAGAGAGAGAAAGAAAGAGAGAAAGAGAGAGAGAGAGGCAGAATAGATTAAAAAGTCAATTCCACTGGGCTCAGAAGGAGCTCTGGTGTGAGTAGATAAGCAGAAGCTCTATCTTTCTCTGCTGCCAGCAAATATGTATCCACCATCCATACACACACACACACACACACACACACACATGTGCACACACCCACACACACACCCACACACACACACACACACACACACACACACACACACAGTGATCAGGGCATGTTGCATCTAAAGAGCCTTCACCCTATACAGCAGGCTTGATGTTATTTTTAGGTACACAGGGCTGTTCTCAGTAATTGTTACCAGCAGGCCAAATGCAGAGCCATGGAAAGCCACCAGAGATCAAGACCAGCTGGGAATGTTGGGGTTTATTATGAATGAAACAACCAATTAGACACAAGGGAAGTGCTTACTTTTCATCACTATCAAAGCCAAAGTCAAAGCCTGCTAAGGTAACACGAAATCCAAACCTCAGATGGATATAGCCTTTCGGGGTTGAGGTCATAGTTAAATACTTGGTTTTACATTAATTTTTGAGATTTGAGAAAACTGTGCTATGATGGAGAAAATAACAAATTAATTTAACCCTGCATGACTGATGAAATCCTAATCAATTATATATTTTTTCCTCTTTGTTTTTAGTCTTTTTTAGGCATAAAAAAATATTTTACCTTCATTTTACTTTTGCATACATTTTTCAATAAGTTATTGAAGTGTCCACTCCAGTGCATGCATCAGATATCAGACTGCATGCGTTCAAACAAAGAATAGTGTCCACTCTAGTGGCTGTTATGCAGTAATTCTTTTGAAATCCTTGCAATAGCCAGAAAATGGCTTTTGAACAGTTGTCCAATGTAGTGACCACAATGCATGAAAGGGTTGCATCACAGAATGACAGGTTTAAGGCTGGTTTATGTGGGGTAAGACTGCTGGATTTTCAATCTTGAGTCTGTATATGGAATAATAATAATAATAATAATAATAATAATAATAATAAACAACTTTATTTTATAAAGCACCTATAAAGCAGCTTCTCAAAGCTCTGTACATAAAATCACAAATCACAGAAAAATAAAACAAATAAAAGTTAATTAAAACAAATACTACAACATTAAAACTAAAAAATAAATATAAAACAATCTAAAAAGACATCAGGAGTCGAATGCAAGTTTTAAAAAGTGTGTCTTTAGAAGAGCTTTAAAAATGCCAAAAGTCTGGGCTTCCCTGAGTTCAGGGGGAAGAGAGTTCCAAAGTGATGGAGCGTAGACAGAAAAAGCCCTGTCACCCATAGATTTAAGTTGGGTTAGTGGAACAGTTAATAGATTACCCTGTGAGGAGCGCAGTCTGCGATGTGGGGTGTAAGGGATTAATAAGTCAGTTAAGTAGTGTGGAGCCAATCCATGTAATGCCTTGTATGTCAACATCATGATCTTAAAATCGACATGGAACCTGACTGGGAGCCAGTGTAAGGATTTCAAAACAGTAGTAATTTGGTCATATTTCCTGGTTCCCGTCAGGATCCGGGCAGCAGAGTTCTGAACATACTGCAATTTGTTTATTGCGGTTTTAGAAACTCCAGCTAAAACGGCATTACAGTAATCCAACTGCGTCACAACAAATGAATTGATCAGCTTTTCGGCGACAGATAAGTTTTAGCATTGGTCGTAATCTGGCTATATTTCTGAGGTGAAAAAAGGAATCTTTCACAGTGCTCTGGACAAAAAAATCAAAAGTGAGGCTAGTGTCAAAAATTACACCAAGGTTCCTCATCTTATTTTGGGTCTCTAGAACAGAGCCATCAACAAACAGAAACAGTGGAACCGCTTTGCGAATTTGGTGACGGGAACCTATAAGCATGACATCAGTTTTCCCGCTATTCAGGAACAGAAAGTTATTATTCATCCATGTTTTTATCTCAGAAATACAGTCAGAAAGATAACAAACATCAATGCTTTAGTGAATGTAGATTTGGGTATCGTCAGCATAAAAGTGATAATGGAGGCCAAGCGATCGCAGCAGATGCCCAAGTGGAGATAGATAAATATTGAAGAGTAGAGGGCCTAGAACTGAACCCTGAAGAACACGAGTGAGCACCAAGCAAGTGTCAGACCTAAAGCCACACATAGAAATAAGCTGGGAATGGTCAGTAAAGTAGGATTTTAAACAGTTTAAAACTTTCCCGGACACACCAAAAACACTTTCAAGGCAGGTAAGTAAAAGACCATGATCCACAGTATCGAAGGCAGCTCTAAGGTCAAAAAGACTAAGAATGGAAGTAGCTCCAGAATCAGAGGCCATCAACAAGTCATTGGTAACTTTGACCAACACCGTTTCAGTGCTGTGAAATTTACGAAAACCTGATTGAAGGGGTTCAAAGAGGTTATTGGTTGTCAGATGAGTACAGAGTTGAGAGGCAACAACACGCTCAAGTATTTTTGCCAAAAACGGAACTTCCCTTTCAAAGGGAACTTTGACGTTGCATTTAGCAATATGGGAACGCCTTGTGAAGCTTGTGTAAAATCATGCCTCTACTTATAGGCCTGCCATGATCAGGTGACGTGGCAATTAAGCGCGTCGCATGATATATATATGGGACCTGTGAACCACGCAGCCAGCCTTATTATCTTCAGCGAGACTGCATGTCTGTTGTTTGTGTGACAAAAACGCTTCATTTCTACTCGATATTTTCTCAAAATCTCTTAACTTTTCTATCCCTTTTTAAAGAAAATGAGAGGTAAGTAATGAGCGAGAAAGAGTTAAAGATGTGTGTAACGTGCTCCCGTTTCATCACGGGGGAAAAGTGCACACTTTCTGGGTGAAGTGTTAGTGGTGTAGTATGCGATGGCAACCTCGAGAGGCTGCGCATGGTAACACTACATTAAGCAGCTCGACTCGCGCTCTTCTCAAAAAAAAAACGGAAGCCGAGCGAGTCGAGTTTCAAAGCCTCGTGGATCTGGGCCAGCCGCTGCTGAGGCAGCCAACCGTCTCAGGTTCGGGGGATCTCTTAAATCTGGAAGAGGAGCCGGAGACGAGCGCTGCTCTATCTCTCTCTCTCTCTCTGTCTTCCGGGTTCGGCTCTCCGCTGGATTTTGGAGTTCGCATCGCGACTCCTCCTCCCGCTATGGAAAGCCAAAGGGGTAATAACGCCCCCTCTCTGACTCCGAAGAGTTAGAAGGATGTGTTAAAAACGGAGAGCAGCGTATAAAGAGCTGCTTGAAGTGATTACCCAGTGAAAGTAAATACTTCACACTGCAGAAACTCCCCTGTCTTCCAGAAGTTATGACAAAATTTCACTTCTGGTGGAAAACCATGCTTAAGCCATAGTCATAACTCCACGATGTTGGATTATTTGGCCATTGTGGAAATGAATGGCATGGCTATTTAGCTATGCCCGAGGTGGAGGAGGCGCATGCTAGCTACCTCTCTCCATCGATGGCAGGTAATTACAGGGGCCGGCTTGCATCCAAGGTGGCAATGGTGGGCAAGCCTATGCAGTAGTAGTCTTGCTTGTGGGTCACTGCAGACAATGACAGGGTTGCAGGCCTACCAAGCAGACCTGCTGAGTGAGCTCGACTTATGGCAAAAAAAAAGTTGTCTCAAGCTCATCCGGGTGTCCATGAGTGGAGCCTGGGCCAGCACTAGTATGGGGGAAACCCAGAAGGTGAGTCTGGCAGCCCGCCAACCCCAGCAGACAGCCAGGGGAACCGGGCGGCCACAGTCGCGGTCTGCTGTTGGGCCTGATCTGAGAATGGTCATATAGGCCAAGTAGGCAAAGACGAGCGGTCCTGAGGGGCTGTGGAGGGATGTATCCGGGGACATGAGGTTGTTAGGGCAGGTAGCCCCCAGTGCTACTGTAGGGCCTCCCCTAGCCAAGGTGGTCCCCAAGTTTTCGTGTTCTCTGGTCAGCAAGCTGTCACAGGGCAACGGAAATCTCATGCTTCAGAGGCTGATGTTCAAACGTATCGTGCCACAGATCCAGTTTGAGAACTGGTTTAGGGCGATAGGTCTAAAAGGTGCATGTTTCCGCATAGGAATATTGCTAGCTTTATCCCCTCGCACCTTCACAAAGTGCATGGATGTCACTCTGGCTCCATTGGGACTCCAGGGCATCTGTGTACCAAGCTACCTGGCCGACTGGTTAATTCTAGCACGATCCAGGGAGCTGGCGGTTCAACATTGAGATGTTGTTCTCGCCCACGTGAAGAACTGGGGGCTCAGGTTGAATCTCAGAAAAGTTGGTTTTCCCTGGTGCAGTGGACAACTTTTCTAGGGGTTATAGGATTCTACTACGATGAGGGCGTTTCTATCCCCAACAGGCGTAGTGTCAATCCTATCAACACTGAGCTAGATAAAGCTTTACCTTTGGAGCCTAGGGTGGAATCCACACATGTGGCTGAGGTCACATCTGTATGCTGCCCCCCCCCATCACTGCTCCCACTAGCTCTAGCAAAAGTTCGCCAAGATAGCCTGCTAATAGCACCTTTTTGGCAGCTTGAACATGGTTCTGAGAGATAATATCTCTGCGAGATGGCACTCCTTGGGAGATTCCCATCCGCAGGCATTCACTGTGGACCCAGTAACTGCGCAATAGCTACAGTTCTGGAGCTCCTACAATAACATTTCTCAGCGGGGGGAGCTCCTTCTACAATCAGGGTTATGTGGCCGCCATTTTGGCCAGCCACGCCCTGTTGAGGGAGCCTCTGTGGGGCAACATCCTCTAACTTCGAGGTTCATGCGTGGTCTCAGATGGCTGAGGCCCATCTGCAGGCCGCGCATACCTTCCTGGGACCTTCTATGGCCCTGGAAGGTCTGTCGGCTGCCCCATTCGAGCCCCTAGAGCGGATCTACTGTCTCAAGCCGGAGGGCTGATTTATCACGCTTCGCGCCAGAACTCGGCAACTGTGGGTCTGGCCCCTGAGGGGCACCAGCTCATAGATTCGGGTCTCACAACTGAGATTGTTGAAACCATGTTAAAAGCTAGAGCACCATCCACAAGGAAAGCGTATGTACTCAAGTGTCAGCTTTTTGTCTTGTGGCATGAGGGACGTCACCTAGACCCAGTGAACTGCACAATTGCTACAGTCCTGGAGTTCTTACAGAACGTTTCTCAGCGGGCTGGGCTCCGTCTTCAATCAGGGTACTTGGCCGCCGTTTCGGCCAGCCATGACCCTGTTGATGGAGCCTCTGTGGGGCAACATCCTCTACCTTTGAGGTTCATGCATGGTGTCAGACGGCTGCGGCCCATCTGCAGGCCATGCATACCTTCCTGGAACCTTCTATGGTCCTGGAAGGTCTGTCAGCTGCCCCATTCGAGCCCCTGATGTGGATCCCATCCACAAGGAAATCAAATGCACTCAGGTGTCAGCTTTTGTCTTGTGGCATGAGGACCGTCACCTAGACCCAGAGAACTGCGCAATTGCTACAGTCCTGGAGTTCTTACAGAACGTTTCTCAGCGGGCTGGGCTCCTTCTACAATCAGGGTTACTGGGCCGCTGCTTCGGCCAGCCATGCCCCTGTTGATGGAGCCTCCGTGGGGCAACATCTTCCAACTTTAACGTTCGTGTGTGGTGTCAGACGGCTGCGGCCCATCTGCAGGCCGCGCATACCTTCCTGGGACCTCCTGTGGTCCTGGAAGGTCTGTCATGTGCCCCATTTGAGCCCATAGGGACCTACCGTCTCAAAAGCCGCAGGGTTGATTTATCATCCTTGGCAAGAACTAAGGAAGCTGTGGGTCTGGCCCCTGAGGGGCACCAGCTAATAGATTCTGGTCGCATGACTGAGGTGGTAGAGACCATGTTTCTACAATAACATTTCTCAGCGGGGTGGGCTCCTTCTACAATCAGGGTTATGTGGCCGCCATTTCGGCCAGCCACGCCGCTGTTGAGGGAGCCTCTGTGGGGCAACATTGTCTAACTGTGAGGTTCATGCGTGGTGTCAGATGGCTGAGGCCTATCTGCAGGCTGTGCATACCTTCCTGGGACCTTCTGTGGTCCTGGAAGGTCTGTCAGCTGCCCCTTCAAGCCCCTAGAGTGGATCCCATCTACAAGGAAATTGTATGCGCTCAAGTGGCGCCTTTTTGTCTGGTGGTGTGAGGAACGTCAGCTACACCCAGTGAACTGCGCAATCGCTACAGTCCTGGAGTTCTGACAAGAACGTTTCTCAGTGGGTTGGCTCCTTCTACTATCGGGGTTACGTGGCCGCCGTTTCGGCCAGCCCTGCCCCTGTTGATAGAGCCTCTGTGGGTCAACGTCCTCTAACTTCGAGGTTCATGAGTGGTGTTAGACAGCTGAGGCCCATCTGCAGGCCATGCATACCTTCCTGGGACCTTGCTGTGGTCTTGGAAGGTCTGTCAGGGACCCCATTTGAGCCCTTAGAGTCAGCCTCTGAGAAGCTTCTGACTCTAAAGGTAGCTCTTTTACCCTGACATCTCTCAAGCGAGTGGCAGGTCTACAAGCTCTTCCTGTTGCCCCTCCTGCCTTGACTTTACCCAAAGATAAGCCAAGTACTTCCTGTACCCTAGGCCGGATTATATTCCTAAAGTGCCTACATTAGCTGCCCACCCTGTGGTGTTGCAGGCTTTCTCCCCCCTCTGTCCTCTGACCAGAACAAGAGAGGATGCACCCGCTGTGTCCAGTAAGCGCTCTCACTACTTACGTCCACCGCTCTGGCCAGTGGCGTAAGTCAGAGCAGCTACTAGTCTGCTTTGGCAGCGACAGGAAAAGTGATGCTGTGTCAAAGCAGTGCATCTCTACTGGGATTGTTGAAGGCTTTGTCCAAAGGGGTTTCCTTGCAGGATGTGTGTGCGGCTGCAGGGTGGTCTATGCCTCACACGGTCATTTGTTATGACAGCCTGGATATTCATCCCTCCCCAGGCTCGAGTGTCCTGCACTGACCCTTGGGTTTGGGTATTTTTGAATAGGCCGTACCCTCGGTATGACTGAGTGGGTATTCCCGTTCCCATACTGCTAAATGCAACGTTGAAGTTCCCTTTGAAAGGGAACGTCGGGGTTACGCATGTAACCCTGTTCCCTGTGAAGGGAACGAGACGTTGCATAGCGCTGTCATACCGGGGCTGGCCTGTGAATTGCGTCTTTGCTTCAGATAATAGAGGCTGGTGGCGTGGTTCACAGGTGCCATATATATATCATGCGACGCGCTTAATTGCCACGTCACCTTATCATGGCAGGCCTATAAATAGAGGCATGATTTTACACAAGCTTCAGATACCGGTCACGCGCAAGGCGTTCCCATACTGCTAAATGCAACGTCTCGTTCCCTTCTCAGGGTACAGGGTTACATGCGTAACCCCGACGATTTGACATGGGGCAAAAATTGTTAAAATCATCCGCAGAAACATTTTCTCTCTTTGGTACAGGTGTAACAGCAGCAGTCTTCAGTACTGCTGGAACGACCCCAGTCTCCAGTGATTCAATTATAATGCTTAGGATAGTAGGCACCAAACAGCAAAGCACGATTTAAACAGATTCGTAGGAATTGGATCCAGCAGGAAAGTGGTTGATTTCATGCTGGATACCTTCCTTGTGAGAGCCTCAGAATCAAGCAGTGAGAAATGAGTAAAAGAATCACCAGTGAACCCAGATAGACAAAGGAGTGAAGTGGCACAGTCAGGGTTAACAGAAATTTCTTTGTGAACTTTGACAAACTTAGAATTAAAAAACTGTAGAAAGGAATCACAGAGCTGCTGAGAAACACGTAAAGTGGTAACAGCATTAACTTGAAGCAATCTGTTTATGGTTTGGAACAAGTGTCTGAGATTATTTTGATTATTTACAATAGCGTGAGAGAAGTAAGAGAATCTTTCAGTCTCCAGTAGGGCACGATAATCCCCCAGAAGATCCTTCCACGCTTGATAGTAGACACTCAGTCCGGTAAGGCGCCGTTTTCGCTCCATTTTCCGACATACAGCCTTTCTAGCGCGCAGGTTGTCATTATACCAGGGAGTAGAGTGGGCGAATGTGACCTTACATGACCTTAGAGGATCAAAAGTGTCAAGATTAGCAGCAAGAGTGGAATTTAGCTGCAGAACTTTCTCCTCCAGTGATGAGGGATGAAGACCGCTTAGTATGGAAACCACAGAATTGGAGAAAGCTGTCTGATCGATGGACTTCCACATCCGGAAGGTTACTGTTCGGATGGGAGGCTCACTTGAATGAAACAGTTCGAGGTTAAAAAAGACAGCTGAATGATCAGACAGTCCAATGTCAATAGATGAAAACTCAGATACAAACGAGCCATTAGCAATCACAAGATCCAGCGTATGACCCTTGTTATGAGTCGGGTCAGTTACAAACTGTGTGAAGTTAAAACAGTCAATTAGTGACAGAAATTCCTTAGCCGCCACAGAATCACTACAGTCCACATGAATGTTGAAGTCTCCTACAATTAGAATTCTGTCAAACTTCATGCTCAATATAGACAGGAAGTCTGCAAACTCTGACATAAAAGCTGCATGTGCCTTAGCCTTAGGTGGTTTATAGACTGTAGCGATGATGGTGAATACAGGAGTGGAGATACACAAGACCTAGCATTCAAATGCTGAAAACTGGGGAACAGACACAGAGCTTGTGTTGAACTTCAGGTTGTGAACCACAATAATGCCTCCGCCTCCGCCTCTGCCAGATAACCTCGGGAGATCTAAAACTCCAAAGCCCGCTGGAGTGATCTGGTTAAACAGGAGCCCATCATTTTCTTTAAGCCAGGTTTCAGTTAAGAACAACAAGTCCAGCTTTTTATCCGTAATAAAATCAGATAAAAGCAGCGCTTTGTTATTCACAGAACAAGCATTGAATAATGCGGCATAAAATTAAATTATTAAATTACTGTGATCAACACCAGTATGGAGCAGTTTGTTGGTCTTACGGCAACAGATAGGGACATAGATGTTAGGAGAGGACGAGACAGTAAGACTGCACCTCAAACCCCGATGGATATATCGCATAGGATGTAGCGGTCCAGCATCTCGACAGAGATTGTAAGAGTCTTTGGCTAGGCAATAACAGTTCTGTTTTAGATTCAAAAGCTGGCGTGTAGTGTACCTTAGCTCCATGGTCGTTGAGTGCACACTCACAAGGCCAGAGAGAATGAAACTCCGGAGCACAGTGTGAGCACAAAGTCGTACTATCCACACACACTCCACACACACAGCCGAGCCGAGGCATTGATTCAGAGTTACACGCTGCAGGTTATTCCAGTTGGAGCACAGAAATAAAAAATAAAGAAATAAAAACTACAAACCAAAATATATAAAATGGCACCACCACTTCGCAATCGCAACGGCACTAAAGACAATGTTACTTAAAAAACTCGCAGTACTTAAAAAATAAATAAATATGGCTTAAAATAACAAACAAAAACAAACCAAACGGTAACAGGAACGGCAGCAAAACACGCCAGCGTACCCTGTCACCGGAATCGGAATTCATCCTCCTCCAACCCAGTGATATTCAGCCAACAGACCCTTGGTTGAAAATGGACCATGAATGAAATAGATTAAAGGAGACAAACACCGGTAAAGAGATAACTATAGCATTAACAGATAACAGAATTCAGCAACACTGTAGTGCAGAGGGTGGAGTTGCCACCTCACACATCCAGGGCCCCCAGTTTGTTCCTGAGCTTGGGTTACTGTCTTTGAGGAGTACATGTGTGTTTCCTTGAGTTGTCCATTTTCCTCCAACCACCCAACACATGTCAGTAGGTGGACTGACACCTGTAAATTGCTCCTACTACTGCTGCTAACCACACAACACTTTATCTATGTCAGGGATTCCCTAGATCAGTGTTTCGCCGCCTAAGCATTACCTAGCCTTGTTCTGTGTTATTCCAGTTTCTTTTGACTTCTTGCATGGTTATTGATTCATGTGTTCTTGTCTAGCCTAGTTTATATGGTTTGTACATCGCCTGACCCTTGCCTGTTTGGTGGATTACGTTTTTGATCACAATTTGGATTTGTTTGCATGCCTCTCTTTAAATAAAGTCTTTTACTGCACTTGCATCTGCCTGCGCATCCGAGCTATGATACTTTAACCTCGTCTAAATGCATGAGAACAACATGATATTCAGTCACAAGATCTCAACACAGCTGAACATCTTTATAAATGAGCCTTTATAAGAAATCCATTACAAGCTAACTCAACACTGAATAAGTACTGGAGTCAGTTTGGGTCAACAATTTGTTATATCCATGTTCCTACTGAAGTGAGGCTGCTTTGAGGGCAATTTTTTTTATTCTTAGTTGATAGTCATCATTGCCTGACAAGTAGAGGTAGGAAGCAAACGATTTTACATATGGCATGAAATCTTTTAGGACTCATACTTAAACTCATACTTACTTAAACTCATAATATTCACACATGCGTCCTAATTTGTGTCATGGATCTGCAATTTTGCATTTTCAGTAAAACTTTGCAATAACTTTTATTAATACATCATCATTAACTATAAACAAATCAATTTAAATTCTGAATGGCTAATGATTTGTTCTAAATAATTATATATATAGTGTATAGTGTGTAATAGTGTATACACCCATTAACACTGACATGAACTATCATTTATAAATATTTGTTTATTGTCAAATTCTGAAGAACCAATGATTTGTTCATAGCTATTATTACCCATCCATCCATCCATCCATCCATTTTCAATAATGCTTATCCTTCAGGGTCACGGGGAACCTGGAGCCTATCCCAGGGAGAATTGGGCACAAGGCGGGCTACACCCTGGACAGGGTGCCAATCTATTGCAGGACACAATCACATACACATTCACACACTCATTCATACACTATGGATATTTTTGACATGCAAATCCACATACCATGCATGTCTTTGGACTGGGGGAGGAAACCAGAGTACCTGGAGTCCTCCAGGTACCCAGAGTACCTGTTATTTTATATTATTAAGTGTTACCACATTTTCTATAAACCCATCTGTTTTTGAAAGATTCCAGTTATTTTACTTTGGCTGAAGCTCTTATTTATCACTAAGAGCATAAGTTTAATGTTTTAATCACTGAATACAAGAATTCCAATGTCATTGCTATAACAGTTGCTATATCGCCTCTAAAATAACAACAGTGCTGATTACAGTGAGAACCCCTGAGTCCTGCTACATTACATCACTGGCTGTACTCTTGAACAAGATGCCATTCTGATTACTTGCTCAATTGTTACAGCTATAAAGCTTCCATTGCCACAACTATTCTATTCAATTAAATTTTATTTGTACAGTGCTTTTTACAAAGGACATTGTCTCAAACTAGCTTTACAGAAAAATATAAACACAGGATACAATTTTTTATTTATTTTTTGGTTGTAATGTCTATAATGGACATGATTTAAATAAATTAAAGACAAAATGTCTTTAATTTATTGAATTCATTTTCATGTGATCCATTTACATGTGATTCATTTATTGATTTGCTTCTCTTTAAATCCAGTTTTAGACTGTAATATTACAAAGGTCTTTCCATATTAATACTTACTACACTGTATGAGATAACTCCAGTAAAATTGCCTGAATTCTATAATATAACTTGTTTACCATGTTAGGTTTAAATCTTCTAAAAACAGATTTGCAATTAAATAGCATTACTCTGTTCCAGTTCACATCCTTCAAAGCATTGGCATGTTTTGTTTACTGTCACAACCTTCCAAACACCCACACACCCAAAGTCTCCATAAAATATATGAGACAGCAGTGTATCCTACAAAAATGTAAAGTTGTCCACAATGTGAAAACAACTTGGAGAGTAAGCTGAAGTAACCAACAAAATTACCAAGACAAAAATTCCAGTAAGAGAAAAAGCCCCCACTTACTTCAAGTCTGATAAACAGTCTGCACACAATAATAAATATAATGTCCTTAACTTTTAAAGACTTGTAACAAATAATATAACAGTGTAGCACTGTCACCAATCGTGACGGAGCGGATAAAGGACGGATGCAATCGCAGTGTAGAACAGATGTTTTATTTATAAAGAGAGGCAGACAAATCCAAAATGTAATCCATGAACATAATCCAGAAACAGGCGAAGGTCAGGCGAACAGCAAACAGGCATACACAGGGCAAGACTGAGATCAAGGTCGTGGTATGGAGAAACAGGGTCGATAAACAAACATGAACATGAACATGAACTAGGATGTGGACCTGGGAGCGGATAACCCAGCGAGAACTAAATGTAAACATGAAACTTGAATCTAAGTTTATTCTAAGTTTGTGTGTAGCACGGCTCACGGTATATATGCCGGCATGAATCAGACTCGTAATCGCAACCAGCTGAGGCAATACAGAATACATGTCACAACGACCAATGACAGGACGGGGAGGAAACATGACAGAAACATAAACAAAACCCACATGTCCAGATGTCACTAAGGAAAAGCACGTGCTCTCGCATTTGCGCAGTAGAGCACGTTGCCACAAGGGGAAACTGTGAAAAGCACGTAAAGCCGAGGAAATAACACTAATAAAATTAAATAAACAGAAACTCTAACCCAGTCAGAGCCTCAAAACAGAGAAGCACATTAATACAGAAGTAGATTTAAGAGGAGTAAGTCCACAAAATCTAGGCAGAGTAATGCAACTACAATATCTTCAATCAAAATCCAAATTCCGTAGAGCTGGAAGGCCGAGTGCAAGAAAATAAAAATAAAAGAAGAGGATACACATTTTAAGCATGTGAATTTATCACTATTGAGCAAGTTGGTGGCGATGGGTTAGATTGTTACACTATAAAGCTTCCACTGCCACAACTAACCAGGCATTACCCTTGGGAATCAAGCACATTTTCTGTGATTTAGCCTGTGATCTGGCAATGGCCCAATCAGCTGTATTATGCAACCTGTGATAAAGAGGTGGAGTAGTTTCACTAATTAGCAGTAAGTGTGTATTGAGTGTATAAACAGAGAAGAGAAGAGGTAATAGTATATGTGTCTAAGCTCTACAAGCTCTACTTCATATGGGTAATAGGCAATAGTGTATGTAATAGTGTATTCATAAATGCCAATATTAAAGATCTTTCTAAAATGCTTGTTGCTAATAATTGTGCAGCATTAACAGGCCACATTAAAGTTCCATTCTTCCTGACTGTGGTGAGCTGCAGACCCACACCTCAAACCAATTTAACTGACACATCTGAGCGTAATTCCTTGTTTCATGCTCTCTTTCTCTCTCTGTGTCTGTCTCTTTCTCTCTCTGTCTCTCACTCTATATGTGCAATAATGTATTTTGAATGCATTAAGCGTCATGCATGCAAATGTCAGATGCTGAAAAAGGTGTATGCGTGGGTTCAACAGTATGTGAAAGTACAAGAGTGAGAACAGAGAGAGAGAGAGAGAGAGAGAGAGAGAGAATGTTAAGGTAAAGATGCATACTTTCTCTGAACATGATGGCAACATTGCATGTGTCTGTGTGTTTGGCTCCCTATATTCATGAAACTAAGCACACATGCATCAATATAAATGGGGAAACATAATTTTGCCTGAGGCTGTTGCAAAATAAAGTCATCCAAATCCTCCAGTTTTTGCATATGGTGCTCAATACGCAAATGGGTTCACATGTTTAAAGAAAAAAACGACATGATTATTAGCCAATAGACTGAAAAAGCCACAAGGGAGATACAAGCACTTTTTTTATGGAAAACACTCTTTGTTCCTAGAAGCTGATAGTGTTACCAGTTCATTTTCAAATCAAAATGTTAGATTTGATTTGCACAGGTGAGGTCACTCATAAATATGAAAACAACTCGATGAAAACTTAAGTGGTTAAAATGTCCTACATTAATGAAAAATTTTGTATATCGATTCCACTCGCCCATACTGATGCACTCAACATTGCACAGTTGTACGAAATTTGAAAGTGCCATTTAGTGGCTGATACATCTGTACAAATCTGATGCAGAGGCTTAACTGATTGAAGTGACTAGGATCTGGGCGAGAGCAGTGTGTGGTTCTCATCTTTAGAATTCTGGCAAAGAATTGGTATGGGTAACTATATATGGTGGCTTAGTGGTTAGCACTTTCACCTCACACCTCCGGGGTTCGATTCCTGACGGGGCCATATGTGTGCGGAGTTTGCATGTTCTCCCCATGCTGCGGGATTTCCTCCGGGTACTCCGGTTTCCTCCCCCAGTCCAAAGACATGCATGGTAAGCTGATTGGAGTGTCTAAAGTGTCCGTAGTGTATGAATGGGTGTGTGAGTGTGTATGTGATTGTGCCCTGCGATGGACTGGCACCCTGTCCAGGGTGTACCCCGCCTTGTGCCCGATGTCTCCTGGGATAGGCTCCAGTTTCCCCGTGACCCTGAAGAAGGAGTAAGCGGTAGAAGATGGATGGATGGATGAACTATATATGGTGATATGGGCAAGAGTAAAGCCAAGCTGTGATGAAAGCAAGTGAAGCATTATGAAAGTTTAAGTAGTCCTTAATAAAATGTTTCAAAATATATTCTAGTGATGTTCTGTTTTAAATTTAAAAATTAAATTAGCCTAGATTGAAGTGATCCACTTTATTAAGAACATGTACACCTAATTGTCTAATGAGCCAATCATGCGGCAGCAGTGCATTGCATAAAATCAAGCAGGCACAGGTCAATAGCTTCAATTAATGTTCATATTGAACAGCAGAATTTAAAAAAAAGTGAAACCTGTGACTTTGATCGTGGCATGGATGTTGGTACCAGAATGGCTGGTTTGAGTATTTCTGCTGAACTCTGGGGATTTTCACACACAACAGTCTCTAGAGTTTACACAGAATGGCGCAATATAACAAAAAGCATTGAGTGAGTGACAGTTTTGTAGGTGGAAACACCTTGTTAATAAGAGAGGTCAGAGGAAAATGGCCAGATTGGTTCGAGCTTCCAGTAAGGATATACGTAGTAACTCAAACAATAACTCTTTACCACCGTGGTGAGCAGAAAAGCAAATCAGCATGCACAAAACATCGATCCTTGAGGTGTATGGGCTACAAGAGTAGATGACCACAATGAGTTTCTCTCCTGTCACCCATGAACAGGTATCTGAGACTACCATGGGCACAGGCTCATCCAAACTGGACAGTTGAAGATTAGAAAAAAATCACCATCATCTTTGTGTAATTATGACTTTTGCTTAAGATTTTACTAGTTACTAATTTAACAATAAAATGCTTTAGTTTATAGTCACTGGTTGGAAAAAGTTTTACACACCAATTTTATCACAAGTACTCAACTAGTTATAAAATTATCCATCCATCCATCCATCTTCTACCGCTTATTCCTTCTTCAGGGTCGCGGGGAACCTGGAGTCTATCTTAGGAAGCATCGGGCACAAGACGGGGTACACCCTGGACAGGGTGTCAGTCCATCAGAGGGCACAATCACAGTGCACCCTAGTTATAAAATTATGCTGTTTCCAGTTGTTATGGTGGATAAGGTCAGTTATCTGTTATCTTTTATAATACTGACCTCTGTTCTGGTCAGAATGACAAATGATGTCCAGACTAGGGGGACACATAGCTAAAGATTAGGCTTTAATCATGAACAGGATTTTAAACACCTCATATAAAATTCCAAAGCCAGAATATGACTGCATGTATCTGCTTATGAATTAGTGACGTTGTAATATAGAGCTGTATCTCACCTGCAGGTTGGCGTCTTCCTCGTGCTGCAGGTGGGCCTCTTCTGCTGCTTCTACTAAACGCTGGAGAGACACACCGAGAGAGAGAGAGAGAGAGAGAGAGAGAGAGAGAGATAGAGAGAGAGAAGGAGAAAGAGAAATTGAGAGCATTTGATGAATGACACATATTGCATAAGGGTTTATGATTCATTGCACACACATTGTGCAAGGAGCACTTGATTCATTGCACAGTTCCAGTGATAGTAAACAATGCTTTTAAGCACCTCAATATGCTTGAAGAAGAAATTTACTCTTAACTAGACACATAATTACATACATCATGATTAATGTAGCAGCATAATTAGCCTTTTGGACAACACTACACGATATGCAGCACTTCTTTTCAAGCTTTTCAGTTGCTCGTGGATGACTTTGCAAATATATACTAGGGGTCTAATGCAATGCCACTATATGTATTTGTTTAATGCTCCAAATATTCATATATTTATTTGAATTTGAACCCAAAGTGAGTGTGGCCTAAACTGGGAAAAAAAATGTTTGTTTGTTTTTAAATTAATAACAAACCCTACCATTCTACCTCTGGAAATACTTCTAAACACTGTGGGGGGAAAAACAGCTTCAGAAATATCAACACTGTCTGCATGGTCTGTGAATTCTGGCTCTGACAGTTCCTAAACCTCATCGACATCATTAAAATGTATAATTGGTCTCAACTAGAGATGTGGACAGGACTGGTTTTTAATCTTTGTACCTACCTGCAATATTTTATAAATAATATTTTTGGTTGTTCTATCTGATGGTTTAGTTCAGGTGAAGTTTGACCCACTGTCACGCGCCGTTGGCACAGGAATGAAATCAGGACGTAATTGCAGCGAAGCACGGTGATGTTTATTTACAGTGTCAAAAAATAAACAAATCAAAACCAAAACAAAAACACACTCACTAACCTAGGCTCACTGGGCTAGCACTGCTAATGCTAGTGCGAGCGGCTAAACTTAAGAATGCTACTAAACGAAACATGAACAGTAACGTAAATCGAGCCCGGAGTCAGAATGACTTACTCTCAACAATTCCGAACGAACCGCGTCGTGTAGGGCACGAACCGCATTATATATACACAGTCCTTGATTCCTCACGAGCTCTCAGCTGTGCGTGCTTTCCTGGCACGCCCCCACATGACCCTGTGACCTTTCGTGACGAAGGCGTGACGTCGTTGATGACGACGTCCGCGCATGTGCAGTAGCAGCCGACGCACGTCACGGTCCCAGCCGAACCGTGACAGAACACCCCCCAAAGGTGCCAAGAGTGCCAAGTGCCAAGAGTCCTCCCCTTTCATTGGCGGCCCCGGGCCCCTGGGCTTGAATGTCCCCTACAGCACCAGGAAACCGCACGCCGTTCTTGGCGTAGCAGGGAAGCAGAGCAAGGTCTCTAGCCGAACAGGGAGGCAGAGCAAGGACTACAGCCAGACAGACAGGATGAGTGATGTTCTCCGCGGTGCTTTGGAGCGGTGCAACGTCCTCAGCTGAGCGGGGAGGCTGGGCGGCGTCCCCAGCGGAACAGGCAGGCTGGGCAGCGTCCCCAGTGGAACAGGCAGGCTGGGCGGCGTCCCCAGCTGGACGTGGAGGCTGGGCGGCGTCCCCAGCGGAACAGGCAGGGCTCGGAGGCGTGGCCGGGACAGGGCTCGGAACATGGCTAGGAACTTGGCTAGGAACATGACTAGGAACATGACTAGAAACTTGACTAGAAACTTGACTAGAAACAGGACTAGGGCTCGAAACACAACTAAAGACATGGCGAGGGCCAGAAACGTGGCGTGAGGCATGACGTGAGCTATAGCTAGGGCCTGGGGAGTCGGCATGGACTGTAGCCAGGGCTTGAATGAGGGGCATGGCTGTGGTATCGGGACCTGGGACATGGGACGTGGCGTGAACTAGAGTGAGAACCCCTTGAGCTTGGATGAGGGTCTCGAATTTAGCTCTCGAAGACTTGAGCTTGGCTCTTGGGCGCTTAAACGTGGGACTCGGGCGCTTGAGCGTGGGACTCGGGCGCTTGAGCGTGGGACTCGGGCGCTTGAGCTTGAAGCCCAGAAACTTGAGCTTGGCTTTCCAAGACTTGAGCGCGGGACCCGGGTGCTTGAGCTTGGAGCCCAGAAACTTGAGCTTAGCTTTCCAAGTCTTGAGCGTGGAACTTGAGCTTGGCTTTCCAAGACTTGAGCGCGGGACCCAGGTGCTTGAGCGTGGAACCTGGGCACTTGAGCGTGGAACTCAGGCACTTGGGCTGGACTTCTGGAAACTTGGCCAGGACCTGAGACTGGGTTTGAACGTGTACATCATAAACCTGAGATTTTGGCTTGGCTGAACCTTCTAGCTCTTGAGTTTTGGCCGTGAGATCTATATGCAATGCCGAGATCGTGGAGTTGCAGCTGGTCACTTCTTCCCTCTCCAGAAGCTCTTTCAGTCGACCCTGTTCGTCCTCCAGTTGACGAATCTGTGTGATCAGAGCTTGTTCCTGGAGTGTCACCTCTCTCAACATACTATGGGACTCCTGTAGTTGCAACTTTACAGCTGAGGATCTTTCAGTAGCTTGGTCATGACTACTCCTCACCTCAGACAGAGTGCTGCTCAAAACCTCCAACTCCACCTGTATCATGCTCATCTCCTTCTTCTGCTTCTCGCTCTCGCTGTGTCTCCATTGGGGCTCCCACAGCTGAACTGAGCGTTTCCTTGTCGCAGTTTGGGATCCCTCTTACCCCGAATGATTCCGACTGGAAGTGAGACATGGCTGTGGTGTTGGGAATGTGAGTCATGGCTGTGGTGTCGGGAACGTGAGGCATGGCTGTGGTGTCGGGAATGTGAGACATGGCTGTGGTGTCGGGAATGTGAGACATGGCTGTGGTGTCGGGAACGTGAGACATGGCTGTGGTGTCGGGAACGTGAGGCATGGCTGTGGTGTCGGGAACGTGAGGCATGGCTGTGGTGTCGGAAACGTGGCTGGAAGCCTGGCGAGGGCTCGGGACGTGACTGGTGCTTTCGATGTCCTACCCTTTCTCAGTTCTACCTGCTCATAATAGTCACGAAACAGTGGTTCAGTCGGGGTCTCATGATTACCTTTCTGCAGTATGCAATCCAACTTATACTGCTGCCCTGGCTCCCCGAAGTCCACAAGAAAGAGACCAGGAACTGCCAAATCCCCATTGTCACTTCGGGTATCTCCGTCTATAACTGCTCTGCCCAGGCACGCGCGGAACCCTCGAAGCGAGACATGATTAACTGCGTGAACTGACCTTCAGATGGTTTTGGATCGCTCAGACTGGCAAAGTACTGCTGGCATTCCATAAGGAAATAATCCGGGTGGTCCAGGCTGTCAAACCGCCTAGGCAGAAACATCGGAGCTTTCTGGGCAAAGCGCATGGAGTTAAAGGCAGGGAAGGCAGGAGTGCTGGGCCGCTGTCGGCGGTCCTTCCATCTTCGCGCTACGTCCATGGTAAGCGGTTCGTTCTGTCACGCGCCGTTGGCGCAGGAATGAAATGAGGACGTAATTGCAGCGAAGCACTGTGATGTTTATTTACAGTGTCGAAAAATACACAAAACAAAACCAAAACAAAAACACACTCACTAACCTAGGCTCACTGGGCTAGCACTGCTAATCCTAGGGCTAGCGGCTAAAGCTAGGAATGCTACTAAACAGAAACATGAACAGTAACGACTACTAAACAGAAACATGAACAGTAACGTAAATCGAGCCCGGAGTCAGAATGACGTACTCTCAACAATTCCGAACGAACCGTGTCGTGTAGGGCTCAAACCGCGGTATATATACACAGTCCTTGATTCCTCACGAGCTCTCAGCTGTGCGTGCTTTCCTGGCACGCCCCCACATGACCCTGTGACCTTTCGTGACGAAGGCGTGACGTCGTTGATTATGACGTCTGTGAATGCGCAGTACCGGCCGACGCACGTAATGGTCCCAGCCGAACCGTGACACCCACAAATATAAGACAGCTGTAATCACACATTTTTCTTTTTTTTTCTCAGCATTGCATCAATCTAATGGCATAGAGTGGCTTAGTGGTTAACATGTTCACCTCACACCTCCAGGGTTGGGGGTTCAATTCCCGGCATGGCCCTTTGTGTGCGGAGTTTTCATGTTCTCCCCCATGCTGTGTGGTTTACCGTCCCCATTGCAAAGACATGCATGGTATGCTGATTATCATGTCCAAACTGCCTGTAGTGTTTGAAAGTGTATGTGATTGTGCCCTGCAATGGATTGGCACACTGTCCAGGGTGTACCCCGCCTTGTGCCATATACTCCCTGCAACCCAGTAGGATAAGCGATATAGAAAATGGATAGATGGATGCATGAATCTATTTTCTATTTCTTCTCTTTTTTGGAAGAAAGACAGTTATTATGTTGTTCTCTCTCAGATATCCTATAAAAATTATGAAAGCAAAAAAAAGCTTTAGCAAATACTTTCAGTTCCTTCTTTCTACTACACAGGCAAACAAACCACATAACGTCTTTCTGTATCACAATACACCAAGTTTCCTATATCAAACATCTTCAAAAGACCAAACTCAAGCTATGAAAAATCAAGTTCTTACCCAGAGAGGCCTACTACCCATGACTATGTTTTCTATTCCAACACGACAGTATTGCCTGCTCCAGAATTGTGTATGTGTGTGTGTGTCTGTGTATGTGTGTGTGTGTGTGTGTGTGTGAGAGAGAGAGAGAGCGAGAGAAATGTATTTCTAGCAAAAACCTGTTGTAATAATGCGAAAGTATTGTGAGAGTTTACATCGCATATAGGGACAGAATCACTGACAATGGTTATTGAGAAAACTATTAAATAATATTTGTAGATATTACATCATAAATCCTATTTCACAAAACAAATGAATTAGCAAACTGCTGATTGTTTATAATGATAGAAATATGTAACCTTGGAAGCCCATGTGGCTTTATTATATAATAATAAAAACAGTTTTGTGGTTGATTGTTTATTTAGTTTGGTGGTTAAATACAGGCATGTGCATCAGAATTTGTATGTACTTATTTAGTTAAGTCATTCTTTTTTAATTGAGAATTGTGCTAAAATACACAATTGTTGGTGTAAAAAATGCATATACACTAAATCCATAATAGATTTTTATAACGGGAACTAAAGGCAAATAAGTGGCCAGGCACTGGCAATTTATAGTAGGACCAATCCTGGACAAAAGTAGACTTACAGGAAGTCATCAGTAGGCCAATGGTTTTTCTTCTGCTTCAATGTTACTGCATTATATTTTCAGAAAAGGCCAATACATAAAGCATTAAAAAAAAAAAGGTCTTGCAAGAGAGAAAATTTCTGACACAAGTATACTTTTCCAAAACACCAGTATGGGGTTAGAATTGTTTCATAATTCAAATAAATAGATTACGATCCAGAAATAAATGTAGCAAGAATCACAAGAATGTTAATATTTAAAAAATGAATTGAATTCACAAATAAATAAAATGAGATATAAATATTTTCAGGTCACAAACACAATTCTGCCTGGCATTCATTTTCTGGATCGCTTCCAGTGCGTTTGTGGTTTGCTGCACACACCTTGATAAAAGCCCCAATACTGGCTGAAGAAAAGCAGCCATAAAACATCATGCTGCCATCACAGAGAATATGGTAATGTGTTGTTGTTTTTTTGAACCAAACATATGCATTAGAATTATGGATTTATTATACCATTTGGTATTGGTCTCATCAAACCATAACACATTTTTTGCCACATGGTTTGGAGTGATGTAGTTGAGCTTGGATGTTTTTTTGTAAGACAGGGCATCCATCTAGCCACCCTATCCCATAGCCCAGACATGGAGACGGGGTCTCTGCAGGTCAGAGTAATGGGCGTGTTGAAAGATATAGGCATGCCAAAAGCTAAGGGGGCGTGTCAGAAGGCTACTTCAATTGGCAGAGAATGCTGTCAGTTACATATACATACAAACATGGTGTAATGTTTGTATGTATGTGTAACCGACAAACACGGCAAGCTGAGTTGATGCCAAAGAGCTCCATTTTGGTCTCATCTGATCACAACACTTTCACCCAGTTGTCCTCTGGTGGATGAGACCAAAATGGAGCTCTTTGGCATCAACTCAACTTGCCGTGTTTGGAGGAGGAGGAATGCTGCCTATGACCCCAAGAACACCATCCCCACCGTCAAACATGGAGGTGGAAACATTATACTTTGTGAGTGTTTTTGTTTTGGGTGTTTTAATTTTCTGAAAATTAAAAGTAATTACTAAGTCATTACCAAGTACTAAGTCATGTTTTGCAGAGGGGTCAAATACATTTTTCCCTCATTAAAATGCAAATCAATTAATAACATTTTTGACATGCGTTTTTCTGGATTTTTTTGTTGTTATTCTGTCTCTCACTGTTCAAATAAACCTACCATTAAAATTATAGACCGATCATTTCTTTGTTAGTGGGCAAACGTACAAAATCAGCAAGGGATCAAATATTTTTTTCCCTCACTGTAGATACCATGTAAGCTATTTGTGGATCATGGCTTCTTCTACACAAGCAGCTAATCTTTACTTGGAGTTAATAAAAAAAAATATTTCATTGATGACGCTGTATATTAATTACTTTTAAACATGAATGTGTTCATTCTGAACACATCCAGGTTCTCAATTATAAAAGGCTGTGCACACTTATGCAACCAGGTTATTGTAATTTTTAAATTTTTCCTAGAATTAGTTTTTCACTAATTCTTTATATGTTGTAATTTCACACTGAGGGTGTAATAAGTTCTGACATAATTTAACTTGGTTAATTTTTTTTACATCATGTGTAGACTTTTTATACATATTGTATGTAGTTTTACTGTTGTTCTGATCTCTTACTAACTTCTTCCAAATCTGGCTAGTTCATTAATAATACTAAGGTTTAGCCTTAAATGTTGAATTCTACAACTAACAGTGTGGTGAAATAACCAATAACGTTTATATCATGAATGTATATGGAGGCCAGAGGTGAGACATTTCAACCAAGAAAGGAGGTCAGCCAAAAGCTAGGATGTATGCTTCTCACATTTATCATCTGCTAGTAAGTTCTGTTGTTTATCTACAGAGTTAATGTTTGTAACTCACAAATGGCTTAGGAAGAATGGTTTGTGTTTTGTTGGATATAATATTGCTATATTGAATAATCACAATATTTAAAATAAATAAGTATAAGAATATTAAAATATTAGAATGCATTTTTCTCTTGCTTAGTATGGTCACCAAATTTTCTCAGAGATTACTAAGATGTTCTTAGTTTATCTGAACTTCACCACTACACTTTTGCTTTGGCAAAATAGCAGATAGGTAATCTCTGGTACCTTGCCACAATTATTGCAACACCCTGACCAAAGAAAACATACACTTTTAAATGATTTTTTCCTAATTTCTTTCAATAAAAGATTGAATCCTTTAAAAAAAAAACAAATCCTTGACATAATGAATTGTGCCTGCACTGTATATAACTTCACTTAACAAATAATATCCAAAAGCAAAGGCTGCCATTTTAAGGTAGCCATACAGCAAGAGCAGATTTTTGGGGTGGGCATTTTTGTGCTGTATAAATGAGACCTACAAAAGGAAAACAAAACTAAAATATGAAGCAATCTTTTATTGAATAATGAATAGCAAAACAGTAAGAGTCAAGACGAGCAGATACATATTTAAATTTTGTGGATCTTTTTGGCATGGAGAGTGTGAAACTACAGTGGAGGCTAAATTGGAGAAACTGCTACTAAAATGCACTTTATTGTCCTTCGTAAAGACATTATGCTTTAACTGAAGCGTCTTTGGGTAACGAAGAAAGTGTGAGTTCAACTCGTTCAGCAAACTCATTTTCCCAGAACACACCCGTGGCTGGCCCGGACTACAAACCCCAGAACCCACTACCACTAACACGTTCCAAATATCCGAACTGATCTCCTTACCTAAGCCTGTGTTTGACCTTGACTTTGCTTCATGTTTTATATTTGTGTACCTGCCTTTCAATAAAATGCTTAATTTCATTTGCATTCGTCTCAGCCTATCTTACATGGCATATTACTTTACCGACAATATGGATGCGACAGGAGAGTCTGATTGGCAGCACACTCTCATGGCTCATGGACAACCAATGCGAGAGCACCATTAATGCTTGGCTGACCTGGATGCCCAAGAGTCCATCTCTCCCAAGCTCTCGCCACCAATGCAGCACACCGCACACCAGCTCCAGTGGACAGCACGCTGATGCCACGTGAGTGGATATTTTCACTTATAATAATAATAATAATATTAATAATAATAATAAACTTTATTTTATAACGCACCTTTAAAAGCATTTTCTCAAAGCGCTGTACATAAAATCACAGTGCACAGAAAAATAAAAACAAATAAAAATTTATAAGAACAACAACATTAATAATAAAAATAACTATAGAACAGTATAGACTACACCACATTTCTGAGGTGAAAAAAGGATGCCTACACAGTGCTCTGAACAAAAAAATCAAATGTGAGGCTGGTGTCAATAATTACACCAAGGTTCCTCATTTTACTTTGGGTCTCTAGAACAGAGCCATCAACAAACAGAGACAGTGGAGCCGCTTTGCGAAATTGATGATGTGAACCTATAAGCATAACCTCAATTTTCCCACTGTTCAGGCACCAAAAGTTATTGTTCATTTATGTTTTTATCTCAGAAATACAATCAGAAAGATAACCAGCATCAATGTTTTCACCAGATTTAGAGTGAATGTAAATTTGGATATCGTCAGCATAAATGTGATAATGGAGGCCAAGCAATCGCAGCAGGTGCCCAAGTGGAGATAGATAAATATTGAAGAGTAGAGGGCCTAGAACTGAACCCTGAGGAACACCAGTGAGCACTGAGCAAGTGTCAGACCTGAAGTGCCACACAGAAATAAAATGGGAACGGTCAGTAAAATAGGATTTAAACCAGTTTAAAACAGTCTAAAACTTTCTCCTCCAGTGATGAGGGATGAAAATCGCTTAGGATGGAAACCACAGAATTGGAGAAAGCTGTCTGATCGATAGACTTCCACTTCCAGAAGTTTACTGTTCGGGATGGTAGACTCACTTGAATGATAAAGTTCCAGGTTAAAAAAGACAGTTGAATGATCAGACAGTCCAATGCCAATAGATGAAAACTGTGATACAAATGAGCTGTTAGCAATCACAAGATCCAGCGTATGACCTTGTTATGAGTCGGGTCAGTTACAAACTGCGTGAAGCTAAAACAATCAATTAACGATAGAAATTCCTTAGATGCCAGAAAGTCACTCCGGTCCACATGAATGTTGAAATCTCCCAAAATTAGAATTCCGTCAAACTTCATAATCAACATCGACAGGAAATTCGCAAACTCTGACATAAAAGCTGCATGTGCCTTAGTCTTAGGTGTTTTATAGACTGTAGCAATGATGGTGGATACGGGAGTGGAAATATTCAAGACCAGGCATTCAAATAAAGAAAAGTAGGTAACAGACACAGAGCTTGTGTTGAACTTCAGGTTGTAAACCACAATAACGCCTCCGCCTCTGCTAGGTAGTCTCAGGAGATCTAAAACTCCATAGCCCGGTGGAGTGATCTGGTTAAACAGGAGCACATCATTTACTTTATGACAAGTTTCGATTAAAAACAACAAGTCCAGCTTTTTATCTGTAAAAAAATCCGATAAAAGCTGCGCCTTGTTATTCACAGACCGTGCATTCAATAAAGCAGCATAAGCCAGGCTCTGAACCAGAGTTCAACAGTGGTTTAATCTTCACGCGGGGAACTGATATTAAATTAATGTGATCAACACCAGTATGGAGCAGTTTGTTGGTCTTACATCCACAGATAGGGACAAAGATGTTAGGAGAGGATGAGACAGCAAGACTGCGCCTCAAGCCCCCCCATGGATATATCGCTTAGGACGTAGCAGTCCAGCATCCCCTCAGAGATTGTAAGAGTCTTTAGCTAGGCAAAAACAGTTCTGTTTTAAATTCAAAAGCTGAATTAGTGCCATGGTCATTGAGTGCACACTCACAAGGCCAGAGCAAATGAAACTCCATAGCGCACTGCGAGTCGTACAATCCACACACACAGCCGAACCGAGGCGTTGATTCAGAGTTACACACTGCAGGTTATTCCAGGTAGGGCACAGGAATAAAAAACTACAGTCCACAATATATAAAATGGCACCACCACATCGCAATCGTAATGGCACTAAAAAAAATGTAACTTAAAAAACTCGGTTATTTGAAAAATAAATAAATATGGCTTAAAATAATAAATGAAAACAAACCAAACGGTAACAGGAGCGGCAGCAAAACACGCCAGCGTACCCTGTCACCGGAACCAGAAAGTGTATCACAATTGACTCTCCGCTGACATTTAGGAGTGTACTCACTTTTGTTGCCAGCGGTTTAGACATTAATGAGTTGAGTTGAGTTGAGTGTTGAGTTATTTTGAGGGGACAGCAAGTTTACACTGTTACACAAGCTATACACTCACTACTTTACATTGTAACAAAGTGTAATTTCTTCAGTGTTCTCACATGAAAAGATATAATCAAATATTTACAAAAATGTGAGGGGTGTACTCACTTTTGTGAGATACTGTATATATTTTTTCTTGGAATTTTTTCTCTTTACTTACAATTTTGAAGGCTTTAAAATTGTATCATATCTATTGCCTCCAAGTGTCAGTTTTTGTCATCAAGTAATACATAATATCTATAAGCACCAGCTAAATACTTAAAGTTCTCATTTTAAACAATATACTTTTTAAATAAGTAATGATTTGAATTATATCAAAGTCCCAGCATTAGCATTCACGGACCCAAATTATTTAATATTTTAATCTATTTATTTTTTTCAGGACTATTGTTGTACCCAAAAATTAGTCATGAAGTTGTCATGAAGTTGTCATTAGTCATGAAGTAACAAGCTGACATTAGGAGCACTCCCTTTAATAGTGTGCTCCTAATCTCAGCTCGTTAACTGTATAAAAGACAGATGGGAGCCAGAAATCTTTCTGATTGAGAGGGGGTCAAATACTTATTTCCCTCATTAAAATGCAAATCAATTTATAACATTTTTGACATGCATTTTTCTGGATTTTCTTGTTGTTATTTTCTTGTCTCTCACTGTTCAAATAAACCTACCATTAAAATTATAGACTGATCAATTCTTTGTCAGTGGGCAAACGTACAAAATTAGGGGATCAAATACTTCTTTCCCTCACTGTATATACAAATCGACACATTCAGTCATGCAAATTGCTCATCCATCCAACTGTCTGGTTATCTTCTGTTTTTTTCATTGATCTCTGCATTTATCGGTTGCTAGAACCTGCTGACTAGAAAGGTTGATGATGCATGATGATGATGCACAGCATGATGGTGATGTACTGACTATGTGTGTGTGTGTGTGTGTGTGTGTGTGTGTGCGTGCGTGCTTGGACTCCATTAATCCATTGTTCATGTCTTATGTCTCCCAATGCAAGGGATATCAAGTCAAGAACTTTTTAATAACAGTTGACTATGAAGAAAATAAAACATAATGTGGTGTGCTGTTATAGGAAAATAATCAATGACATATGATGTAACGGTATGAAATTTTCATATCACGATTATCATGACCAAAACTATCACCGTTATCAGTATTATCACAGTATTGTTAAAGTGTGCTGAAAATGTACAAAAAGTACTGATACACACACTGAAATCATTTAAATAGGTTTTATATTTTACTATGAAGTGATGGATGGTTGTCACTTTGCTTGCTGCGATAGTCTGTGCTCCTGGTGTTACCTAGTGTTCGGCTGCACACCGATCACATGGCCACCGTGGCACCGCCCCCACTGTCATTTTGCTTTTTTTTATAGTAATAAAAATCATTTAGTTCAGTTAGAGAACATGGCAGAAGGCCGTGACCGTGCTTGGGAGAATTTCCAACATTAAAAAAGATGTTTTGTGACTGTAAGTCATTCTCTTCAAAAGCTATTGAGCTTTAAAGTATGGTATATTTTGTGTATGAGTCTATATGGTATAAAAACATCACAATTTTTACATATGATTTGATAGTTTATTTTATTAAATATCAAAAATTTAAAAGGTGCATTATAGCCGACACCTGCATGAACAGATTCAGTTGGTTTTATGACTGTAAGTCATTCTTTTCAAATGCTATTGAAGTTAGAATCATGTATACCAATGTCATATGTAACTTTAGAGACGGTCCCTTAATTTGCAAATATTGAATGTCCAATGTCAAGTCAACTTTATGCCAGTCTTTCCACCTTCACTTTTAAATCGCTTATGAATGCCCATGTGGCAGTGCACACTTCACTTTTGCTTTCAAATTAGCAGCAATTCGGGGGTGGAAATGGCTTTAATGCTGGGTTCATTATTATTCCTAAAACACAACAGCAAAACAGTACAATGACAAACTCGTTTATATTAAACCAGATCTTCTGCCATCATCTTGTTAGTCAGCTCGCCTAAATTTCGTCACATGATAAATGAAATCTGACTCCTGCTGATCTATGCTGTGATTCATTCAGCTCATGCTGAATTTAGCAGACATGTTCAGTTTTTAATTGTAATGTCCGTTTTCATGCTCAAAAAACAATGTTACATTCTGTGCCTGCATCAGACTCATGCTGTGTGTTTGTGGACAGCATTTACCACGAGTTGTGAATCCAGTGATACCAGTGACCATGAAACCAGTAACTGTTTCATCCCTGGTACACAGCATGATTATGTATTGTGTGTGTGCGCGTGCATGCACATGTGTGTAATCAATGATTGTTCCTCTTAGTGACACAGAAGCACATACTCAAAGAGCAATAATCAGTAAACAATAAACTGACAACTCTCTCTTAAGCTCTTATCTCACTCAGTAGCATCAAGTCTATTTTGTTTTGTGTGCACGTGTGTGTGCGTGTGTGTATGCGTGTGCGTGCGCGTGGATGCACGTGTGTGTAATCAATGACTGCTCCTCTTAGTGACACAGAAGCACATACTCAAAGAGCAATAAACAATAAACTGACAGCTCTCTCTTAAGCTCTTTTCTCACTCAGTAGTATCAAGTCTATTTTGTTTTGTATGCGCGTGTGTGTGTATGTGTGTGTGTGTGTGTGTGTGTGTGTGTAATGAATAACATTGAGAATTGAATGTTCACTTGCTGCCTAATATATCCCACCCCTTGACAGGTACCACTGTAACGAGATAATCAAAGTTGAAATGTTAGAAAAATAGACAAGTGTAAGCATCTGAGTGATTTTGACAAGGGTCAAATTGTGATGGCAAGACAACTGAGTCAGAACATCTCCAAAACAGCAGGTCTTGTAGGGTGTTCCCAGTATGCAGTGGGTAGCACCTCACAAAAGTGGTCCAAGGAAGGACAAATAGTAAACCGGCAACAGGGTCATGGGCACCGAAGGCTCATTGGGGAGCAAAGGCTCATTGGGGAGCAAAGGTTAGCCTTTCTGGTCCTATCCCACAGAAGAGCTACTCTACAGTAGCTGAAAGTGCTGCAAACATTAATGCTGGCTATGATAGAAAGGTGTCAGAACACAGTGCATCACAGTTTGCTAAGTATGGAGCTGCATAGCCACAGACTGCTCAGAGTGCCTATGCTGATTCCTGTCCTCTACCGAAAGCACCTACAATGGACATGTGAACATCAGAACTGGATCATGATGCACTGGCCTGGTCTGGTGAATCAAGTTCTCTTTTACATCATGTGGACAGCCGGTTAAATGTGCGTCACTTACCTGAGGAAGAGATGGCACCAGTATGCACTATGGGAAGAAGGAAAGCCGGCAGAGGCAGTGTGATACTCTGAGCAATGTTCTGCTGGGAAAATTGGGTCCTGGCATTCATGTGGATGTAACTTTGTCATGTACCACCTACCTAAACATTGTTGCAGACGAAGCAAATGTGTAACCATGGCATGGACATTGGGGGGTCCAAGCGCTAGATCCCCCCTCGATGCTACCGCCGCCACGTAAATTTATAAGTTTGATACTGAAAATTTGCATATTTAGAAAATAGTTTTAGGATTACAGTTTCTGTTTGAATTCATGTGGTTTCTGAGTGATAGAAGTTCCCACAGCATGGGGAAATAGTAGGGTTATACACTTATAGCAGTCTGTCACAACGTGAGTGTTCACACCAAACTCACCGGGAAGATGTGCACATGAATGTACCGTTAATGGTCAAAAACTGGAACTGACATTAGCCTAGATATTTAGGT
The DNA here is from genome assembly GCA_012411365.1 of Ameiurus melas. Taxonomy (NCBI): domain Eukaryota; kingdom Metazoa; phylum Chordata; class Actinopteri; order Siluriformes; family Ictaluridae; genus Ameiurus; species Ameiurus melas. Next base: position 10,481,700 of record CM022780.1, on the reverse strand, counting down.
ATATAGTTACTGACTGTGTGAAAAAAGCTAGTATGTTCTGCTGCACTTTTCTACACTTGGCTGCTTTCTCCATTTCTTACAGACTGAGGTGCTAAAATACATCAACACACTTGCGTTGCGTCTGGGCGAAATCAAGTGTACAATTGGAGAGGGGACACACTGATTTTCCTTAAGAAACGGAAAAATATTGAAAAAGAATAGACATAAATAAATAGTGTTCCCGATGATTCCTGGGATAGTTGTCCAGGTTCTCCATGACCCCGAAGAAGGAGTAATCGGTAGAAGATGGATGGATAAATTGATTAATTAAATAAAAATAAAATTAAATAAATATTAGTCAGGTGGTTTTAATGTTATATTGCTATATTGCTGTTAATGGCAGCAATAATTGCAACCAACTGTTTCCAATAACTGGAGATCAGTCTTTTACTTACTTCTAACACTAGGACTTATTCCTTTGCTTTAGATAATTGTCTTGCTGCATAATCCATTTGTGCTTTAGTTTCAACTTACGGACTTACTTCCCCTTTAAGGTTTTCTTGTAGAGAGCAGAATTCATAATTCCCTCATTTACTGCAAGTTGCCCAGGCCCTAAAGAAGCAAAGCATTCTCACAGCATCACACTGCCAAAATTATCTTTTAAAAACGTTGGGGCTAACCCACTGGGAACACCTTGCACGCGTGACCGGTATCTGAAGCTTGTGTAAAATCATGCCTCTACTTATAGGCCTGCCATGATCAAGTGACGTGGCAATTAAGCGTGTCGCATGATATATATATATATATATATATATATATATATCAGGGTTACCTTTCAGAGGGAACTTTGACATTGCATTTACCATAACAGTATGGGAACGGGAATACCCACTCCGTCATACTGAGGGTACGGCCTGTTTAAAAAAAAACAAGCCCAAGTGTCACTGCAAGACACTCGAGCCCGTGGTGGAATGAATATCCAGGCTGTAATAACGAATGATGGTGTGTGGCGTAGACCGCCCTGCAGCAGCACACACATCTTGTAAGGATACCCCTTTGGACAAAGCCTTCAAGGAGGCGACCGCCCTAGTCGATTGAGCTGTTATGCCCAGAGGTGTGGCAAGACTGCATGCCTAGAGATTGCTTCCACTATCCAAGTAGAGATGTGCTGGTTTCACACAGCATCACTTTTCCTGTCGCTACCAAAGCAGACTAGTTGCTGCTCCAACTTACGCCACTGGCCGGAGCAGTAAACGTAAGTATAGAGAGCCCTTACTGGACACAGCAGGTGCACTCTCTCTTGTTCCAGTGTGAGGAACAGAGGAGGGTAGAAAGCCTGCAACACCACAGGGTGGGCAGCCGATGTAGGCACTTTAGGAATATAATCCGGCATAGGATACAGGAAGGCCTTGGCTAATCCAGGGGTAAAGTCAAGGCAGGAAGGGGGAACAGAGAGAGCTTGTAGACCTCCCACTCACTTGAGAGATGTCAGGGCCAGTAGAAGAGCTACCTTTAGAGTCAGAAGCTTCTCAGAGGCTGACTCTAAGGGCTCAAATGGGGCCCCTGACAGACCTTCCAAGACCACAGCAAGGTCCGAGGAAGGTATGCATGTCCTGCAGATGGGCCTCAGCTGACACCACGCATGAACCTCGAAGTTAGAGGATGTTGCCCCACAGAGGCTCCATCAACAGGGGCATGGCTGGCCAAAACGGCGGCCACGTAACCCTGATTGTGGAAGGAGCCACCCTGCTGAGAAACGTTCTTGTCAGAACTCCAGGACTGCAGCTATTGCGCAGTTCACTGGGTCTAGCTGAAATTCCTCACACCACAAGACAAAAAGCTGCCACTTGAGCGCTTACAATTTCCTTGTGGATGGTGCTCTAGCATTTAACATGGGCTCTACCACCTCACTTGTGAGACCAGAATCTATGAGCTGGTGCCCCTCAGGGCCCAGACCCACAGTTTCCATAGTTATTGCCAATGGTGATAAATCAGCCCTCCGGCTTTTTGAGACAGTAGATCCACCCTAAGGGCAGAAATGGGGCACCCGACAGACCTTCCAGGACCACAGAAGATCCCAGGAAGGTATGCATGTCTTGCAGATGAGCCTCAGCCATCTGACACCACGCATGAACCTCGAAGTTAGAGGATGTTGCCCCACAGAGGCTCCATCAACAGGGGCATGGCTGGCCGAAACGTCGGCCAAGTAACCCTGATTGTAGAAGGAGCCCAGCCCGCTGAGAAACGTTCTTGTCAAAACTTCAGGACTGTAGCTATTTTGCAGTTTACTGGGTCTATAGTGGATCCCTGCGGACAGGAATCTCCCAAGGAGTGCCATCTCGCAGGGATATTATCTCTCAGAACCATATTCGAGCTGGCCAAAAAGGTGCTACTAGCAGACTGTCTTGGCGAACTCTTACTAGAGCTTGTGGTAGCAAAGCGATGGGGAGAGCAGCATACAGATGTGACCTTGGCCACATGTGTGGACTCCACCCCAAAAGTCTCGAAAGAACCAGCTTTATCTTGCTTAGTGTTGACAGAATTGACACTACGCATGTTGGGGATAGAAACGCCCTAATCGTAGTAGAATTCTATAACCCCTACAAACGTTGTCCACTGCACCGGGGAAAGCATTCTTTTCTGAGATTCAACCTGTGCCCCAAGCTCTTCATGTAGGCGAGAACAACATCTCGATATTGAATGTTGAATGAGTGTGTTCAATAAAGACATGAAAGATGAGAATTTTTTTTGTGTTATTATTTTAGACACATTATATTTGTCAATACCCTTCACTTAGATGAAGATCAGATCACATTTTGTGACAAATTTATGCAGAAAACCATGAAAATCCAAAAGGTTCACATACTTTTCTTGCCACTGTATATCATGCGACGCGCTTAATTGCCACATCACCTGATCATGGCAGGCCTATAAGTAGAGGCATGATTTTACACACGCTTCAGATAACGGTCACGCGCGTAAGGCGTTCCCATACTGTTATGCTAAATGCAACGTCGAACTTCCCTTTGAAAGGGAACTAAGCCTTTTTTATCTTAGATTTTGTTTTAATTTCTGAAACAATTTAGTATGAGATATACACAAATAGCATGTTCTCCCGGTGTTGTGGGGGTTTCCTCCCCCAGTCCAAAGACATGCATGGTAGGCTGATTGGCGTGTCCAAAATTGTCCATAGTGTATGGATGGGTGTGTGAGTGTGTACGTCATTGTGCCCTGCGATGGACTGGCACCCTGTCCAGGGTGTACCCCGCCTTGTGCCCGATACTTCCTGGGATAGGCTCCAGGTTCCCCTCGACCCTGAAGAAAGGAATAAGCGGTAGATGGATGGATGGATATACACAAATACAGAAGAAATCAGCAAATACTTTTTCACAGACTATATATAAATATATGTGTCTAATGTGAAATTAACTAATAAACATGAAAAGGGCAGACTTTCAGCTTTAATTTGGGGGTCTTTACACCCACTTCAGGTGAACGTTGAGGAATTACAGGTCTTTTTTCTGATCCCCCACCCCTCCCCCAATTTCAGGGACCAAATGTAATTGGACAAGTTAACATAATGATAAATTACATTGTCATTTTGATATACAGGGCTCCAGATGGCAACTAAAATGGTCGACTAATGGCTTAATAACAAATGAAATAGAAATGACGATACATCTTGTATTAGGCTACTGAACTCTCATCTCGTATTGCGCTTAAGTTTACCTGCCCTATCTTGTGCACTCCTGTATGGTTTCCAGTAAATAAACTCTGCAATCTTGGCCTGCAGTGGTTGAAGCGTAGGCTGTATAGATGAACAGAAACAGGTTTGATGAGAAATTTAGTTTGAAGTGGTTTGGTTCATTGGAATTTGAATGTATCCATTACAGTGGTGTGAAAAAGTGTTTGCCCCCTTCCTCATTTCCTGTTCCTTTGCATGTTTGTCACACTTAAGTGTTTCGGAACATCAAACCAATTTAAACAATAGTCAAGGACAACACAAGTAAACACAAAATGCAATTTGTAAATGAAGGTGTTTATTATTAAAGGTGAAAAAAAATCCAAACCATCATGGCCCTGTGTGAAAAAGTGATTGCCCCCCTTGTTAAAACATACTATAACTGTGGTTGTCAACACCTGAGTTCAATTTCTCTAGCCACACCCAGGCCTGATTATTGCCACACCTGTTCACAATCAAGGCATCACTTAAATAGGAGCTGCTTGACACAGTAAGGTCCACCAGAAGATCCTTAAAAGCTACACATCATGCCGAGACCCAAAGAAATTCAGGAACAATTGAGAAAGAAAGTAATTGAGATCTATTAGTCTGGAAAGGTTATAAAGCCATTTCCAAAGCTTTGGGAATCCAGCGAACCACAGTGAGAGCCATTATCCACAAATGGCGAAGACATGGAACAGTCGTGAACCTTCCCAGGAGTGGCCGGCCGCCCAAAATTACCCCAAGAGCGCAGCGACGACTCATCCAAGAGGTCACAAAAGACCCCACAACAACGTCCAAAGAACTGCAGGCCTCACTTGCCTCAGTTAAGGTCAGCGTTCATGCCTCCACCATCAGGAAAAGACTGGGCAAAAATGGCCTGCATGGCAGAGTTCCAAGGAGAAAACCACTGCTGAGCAAAAAGAACATCAAAGCTCGTCTCAATTTCTCCACAACACATCTTGATGATCCCCAAGACTTTTGGGACAACATTCTGTGGACCGATGAGACAAAAGTGGAACTCTTTGGAAGGTGTGTGTCCAAGTATATCTGGCATAGAAGGAACACTGCCTTTCATAAAAAGAACATTATACCAACAATAAAATATGGTGGTGGTAGTGTGATGGTCTGGGGCTGTTTTGCTGCTTCAGGACCTGGAAGACTTGTCGTGATAAAAGGAACTATGAATTCTGCTGTCTACCAAGAGATCCTGAAGGAGAATGTCCGACCATCTGTTCGTGTACTCAAGCTGAAACAAACTTGGGTTCTGCAGCAGGACAATGATCCTAAACACACCAGCAAGTCCACCACCAAATGGCTGAAGAAAAACAAAATGAAGACTTTGGAGGGGCCTAGCCAAAGTCCTGACCTGAATCCTATTGAGATGTTGTGGTATGACCTTAAAAAGGCCGTTCATGCTCGAAAACCCTCTAATGTAACTGAATTAGGACAATTCTGCAAAGATGAGTGGGCCAAAATTCCTCCAGGACGCTGTAAAAGCCTCATTGCACGTTATCGCAAACGCTTGGTTGCAGTTGTTGCGGCTAAGGGTGGCCCAACCAGTTATTAGGTTTAGGGGCAACTAATTTATCACAGGGCCATGATGGTTTGGATTTTTTTCACCTTTAATAATAAACACCTTCATTTACAAATTGCATTTTGTGTTTACTTGTGTTGTCCTTGACTATTGTTTAAATTGGTTTGATGTTCCGAAACACTTAAGTGTGACAAACATGCAAAGGAACAGGAAATGAGGAAGGGGGCAAACACTTTTTCACACCACTGTATATGTAGGCTAGCTAACTGCGTAGTTAACTAACGTTAGCCAGCTGACAAGAAAACGAAATGCGCAAACGAAAAATATCAGACTTTTCCTCTTTCCCTGCCCGTCCAAACCCTGCCTCCTCTACATCAGATGTTGAGACGAACTTGACCAGTGAAAGTTCTCAAGTGACATTTGAGTCATCTCAGCCCGTTTCAATCGCTGTGCAATCTTTTACACATGATCACTGCCAAGCGCAGCGAGTCAAGTCTTCTCCAGTCCCTGCGGCTCCCGTCTTGACAAGACCGTTTAAATGAGCTTGGCTACAAGAGCCTGGTTACGTTATGACAATGGGAAAATGTACTGCACATTTTGTGCTAAAGCAGGACAAGATTTTGCTGGTAAAACAGAGTTCATTACTGGTTCAATTCATTTAAAAAAGACAACGTGAAGAAGTATAGTGACAGTAAAAAACATAAGAATGCCATGGATTGTGTCATTTCTAGGTCTGCCCCTCGTGCCACCCCAACCGTGAAAGCAGTGACACGTGCTAGTGATAAATTCGTGAAAAAAAAAATTAAAATAAAATTCAATGCAGCCTACATGACTCTGAGCCTGAATAAGCAGGAAACAACTAACTGTACATAGTAGAATAAGAAACTGAAAAAAATAATCAAATGACTGGACATTTAAGTATTTACGGTAGTATGATTCAATATGATATAATAAATATTGCACATATTGTGTATGTAAAGAATACATTGTGTAAACTATGGGAAGCAGAGTAAACAAAGGCAGACAGTACATAGGGAAAAGAAAAGGCAGTGTGAGGTAACATTTAACAATGATATCATCATATGTCACATGACATCACTATATTGTGGCTCCATTGAGCCATTGAGCCAATGGCTCCTAGATTCCTTTTTTTTTTTTTTGCCTGGAGCCCTGATGTACCTAGTGGCGAATCCAGGACTCTTTCAAGAACTAAAGGTTTTCCATGCTTTCCAGTTCTTTTCTCCTTCTCAAGCTACATTCACACATACAGCAATTTTATCACTGCAAGTCATCAGCCACTGTACTATGATGTTGCCAGTAGGTGTTCCTATTACTGGTTGCCATAGTAGCACAACTAACCTTCCACTTTTGACAACAACCAGTTTTCTTGCTGCTAAAATTAAACATTGAGGAGGGAGAGTAACCTTATATAAAATTCACCAGTGTGTATATGCATCATATCTTATGAGATGAAGCAGAAGCAGTGTGTGCTCTGTGCCACAAGGAGTCTAACGTGTGCCACTCTGGCCATCTATCTGTGCAAGTGCCAAGCAACTTAGCTTATGGCGCATTTAAAACTAAATAATAATAATGAAACACACTCACTTTTTGTCACAACTGATCCTGGTGTTGCTCCTATCTCAGTCAGTGAGCATCACCATCAGGGTGTCATTCACTATATGTTTGATGGTGACCGGGTTCATGGTCTCTATGTTTCCTGGGTGAAGTGTCTGGCTTGGTGCTGCTCGTTCCCGGGCGCCGAAGCAGCGACAAACCAGACACCACCCCAGAAAGGAGCTACATTGGAATTTTGCTCGATTGCAATAAAACGTGAGTGTTTCTTAATTATTTCCTTTATTTATTTAATTTTGCTTTAAACCCACTAAGATCCTAAGGTAAGCTAAGCTAATTGTCTTCTACATTCATTTACTCATTTTACATAATTAATTTGCAGATGTAGTCAGAGAAAATCAGGCTCTTGTATTTTAGCGGACTTTAAGAGTCTGCAACGTGTAATGCCTATCATACATTGTAATAGAAAATCCATGGGCCAGTTAACATTTGTACTAAATTGTACTTTTTTCTTTTCTAACACAGCAACTTGAAAATTATTATGTATATTTTTACATTTGTACCTGTGTTACAATTCATCCCAAAAGTGTTCAGTGGATTTTAGGTCAGGGCTCTGTGCAGACCATTTGAGTTCTTACACTTCAAACCCTTCTGTGATACAACTGACCATATCAGGGTGCAGTAAAGAATAGAGGTCTAGGGGTAACATCCCAGTAATTTCAGTAATCTGAAATAGACTACTGACATACACTTGAATGTTTCTCTTTTGGGTGAGATGTGGCTAGAATATGAATCAGCATCTCCAAGTCTAAAGCCATGATAAATTCCTAGTGGAGGGATTATATCTTACAGTTGGATTAGGAAAGTCTGGGGATTGTCCAGGAGGAGCAGAAATCTGTAGTCAGGAATAGAGAAGTCTGCACTGACCTTCTCAACCATAGAAATCACCACCAGGAGAAGTGGAGGGAAAATTAATGATTGAACTAATGAATAAATGACTATTGGTGCTTATTAGGTAACACGGAAATATAACTATAGCATGATTTAAATATTATTTCAGTTTTATTATTTTTCCATTGACTTTATATATATTCAATACAGTGAATCAGTTATGTTTATTTGTGGTCAGTAATGCAGTAATATATATATATTAACTATATAACTATATAACAGTTATGCAGTAATGCTTACGTAGATGGTAATGATTCATTACAAAACAATGATTTAATTCTGACATGCCATCAGGTACATTAAACAAGTGAAGTATCCCTAATGATTGTTTCAGATTTGATACATTGTACAGATTTGATACATTAGTACTAGATGAACAGCTTTTACTAAGTGTTTCTTTAAGTATTACATAAATCATTTCTATTTTACAATTTAATACCACCAAAATGGAAATTTTATGTTGGCTACATGAAGAAATATATAAATGAGACAATTATGAAAGCTGGCTGGTGGAGGAAGATGATAGCAAGTAAATGAATATTCCTGTATGCTGATCCATCCAGGTGTGCCCGGAAATTGTTCTGATTGATCATTGTTTGTTTGCAGCACACAAAAATGTTTTAAAGATTTAAAAAAAAGTTGATTAAAATGTTGCGATTAATTATCTTTATGCATAATTTACATGGATATATAACAGATTTATAACTTTAAATAAGCTATGTGTGCCTGATGTGTATGATACAACCCATTGAAAAACAAAGTGTGTTATTCTGTGTATGCCAGTGATTTAGTACCAGTAATTTGCCAATGATTACAATGTTTAGGTTATTTATGAATGACACATTGAACTTTCTATTTTTAAAGTTAGATTTAATGTTTAACATCCACAAGACAAGTTAGTTCCATTTACCTCTTACATTATAGCAACAATAAACAACCATTCTCACTATTCTCTAAAGTCGATCCTTTTGTTTCCTCTCTTAAAAATTACAGCTTCATTTTATTGAGAAACCGGAAATCGCAAACTTTCTGCCTTGAATACTTTCCTGTGCTGGGAAACTTTACAAAGCATTGTGACTGTTACAAAATACTCACAGCTGAGATAATATGTTTAATAAATGTTAAATGTCCTCACCATAATCAACGTGTTTGTTAAACAACAATATTTTTAAAAATCCATACATACATACACATATACATATATATATATATATATATATATATATATATATATATATATATATATATATATATATAATTAGTCTTACATTATGTGGAGGATCTGCAATACAAGTCTCTGTATATGACTGCTTCTATAGAAACAATAACATTTATTCATACTAAAGCTGGAACTACTGCTTGAGCTATCGGTAATACAGTACAATACACAGCATTGTCATACAATTCATTTTATATCACAATTCTGAAGAATTCTCAATTATGATTGGTCAGAAGATGTTTTATTTTCTATAACAGCATCTCTGACAATAGTTCTATCTGCAAGGGGAATTTCAAGTTTACATTAATTTTTGCTCCAATACTTTTTTCTATAGTAACAATTCTCAAAAGGTACTTGCATGACAGTATGAAGTTTTATGGGAAGACATTTATTCAGCATTTTTGGAAGCAATCTCTAGTGTCAACTTGTTACATAACATTACACATACTTATAAAAGGGTTAAAAGTGTAAGCACAAAGAATTTAAAAGTATATGTCATACTTTAATTTAAATATAATTCAGCACATGTTGATTTTGGAAAATCAACACACACGAACTGGAAAACAGGATTCATAAATATGCACAGAACCAACCTAATTACACACTGCCACAATACATCAAACACCTACACATTTCAATGTACCTCTTAATTATAACAGAGCATGACAACATTCTCTCATACTGTCAGTCATTCTGTTCACACACACACACACAAAATGCAATTACTCTCCCAGGAGTATTTAACAACTGGTCGGTTACGTTACATTACCTGAAGCCATTTAAGCACTTACACACAGCTTATGGATTAAACACAGTAAATTAAAATGCTGCCCTTACACACTGACACAGTGTGGCTGGACAGAGAAGGTAGGAACTACATTCAATGAGAAATACTAAGAACAAACAAATTTTTTTAAGGACTTTCATTAAAGACATTCTTGTTCAATCATTTTACCCACAATCTGAAACCAGTCACACTTTATAAGGATTTTTTTTAAAACATCTACTTTATGGTCCATTTTCATTTGGAAAACATTAAGAAACTAAATTCAATTTATTAACTAATCAGTAGTTTAACTGATGAAATCAAAAGTGCACATTTGGAAACTTGACAAACAATGCCAAGGTTGGGTAATAATATTTTCTTATAACTAACTCCAATTAATTTAAACCTAGTACCTGCCCATAAGACAATCTTTAGAGTTTTAAACACTACGTAAGGAATATCCATCCTTCTATCTTCAACCGCTTATTCCTTCTTCAGGGTGGCGGGGAACCTGGAGCCTATCCCAGGAGGCATCCCAGGAGGCACCTGGACAGGGTGCCAGTCCATCGCAGGGCACAATCACATACACACTCACACACCCATTCATACACTATGGACAATTTAGACACACCAATTAACCTACCATGCATGTCTTTTGGACTGGGGGAGGAAACCGGAGTACCTGGAGAAAACCCCCGCAGCACAGGGAGAACATGCAAACTCCGCACACACATGGCCCCGGCAGGAATCGAACCCCAGACCCTGGAGGTGGGAGGCGAACATGCTAACCACTAAGTGGAGTCTGAGGCAGCAACACTACCTGCTGTACCACTGTGTCCAACACCATTACATATATTAATGAATTAGATTATTTGAAAATTAATTTTTTTTTTTTTTTACTGGTTCATTATAAAATGTTAGTACTGATGATATACCAATCCAATAATGAATATCAGTACAGAAATGATTGTAGAAATGGTATACTGGTATCATATCAGATGTGATGTAGAGTGCATCTGGAAAGTATTCACAGCACTTCACTTATTCCAAAATGGATTAAATTCAGTATTTTCCTCAAAATTCTACAAACAATACCCCATAATAACAACATGAAAGTAGCCAAAACACTCCCTCCTTCTGGCGGTCCTGGTCCTTTGGGTAAAATGTCCTCACAACCACTTAAGTCCCGAGGCAGGCATTGTTCACCAGAGAGCAGGCTCCTCGAGGAGCCAAGGGCAGACATGAGGTTGGGGCAGGCTTGCCGGGGTCACTAGACAGCACCCCCGTGTGGGCAGGAAGGCGGAGCGACGTTTTCGATGGAGCAGAAAAGCAGAGTGACGTCCTCAGCAGAGTGACATTCTTAGCGGAGCAGGAAAACAGAGCAGAACACTTGGCCATGCCAGGATGCAGAGCTGAAGTGGGTAACTGAGTGGCATCCTCAGCCGAACAAGAATGCTGAGCGGCGTCCTCAGCTGAACAGGAAAGTGGAGCGAAGTCCCAAGCCGAGCAGGAAGGCAGAGCGACGTCCTCAACGGAGCAGAAAAGCAGAACGACGGTCTTAGTGGAGCAGGAAAACAGAGCGGAGCACTTGGCCATGCCAGGACGCGGAGGTGAACAGGGTGACTGAGTGGCATCCTCAGACGAGCAAGGAGGTTGAATGACATTCTCCGTCGACTCGGCATGCTGGACGAGATCCACAGTTTAGATGGTTCCAGCCTGGTTGGAAGGCTCCCCTTTTGCATACCCCATAACGGAATACATCACGTCGAGCCATTCCCGATTGGCTTCTATGAGGGAGAATTTTCCCTGTTTCTCCCACTTCGGCTTCTCCCGCTCATACAGGGTCTATTGGATCCTGAAAAATTCTGCTGCAACCAGGTTCATGGTCTGTCACGTAATGGAGGTTGAGATGGACGCAAGTGAAGAATTTAGACTTTTAATAAACAACAAAACAAACTACAAAAAGACACTAAGACTTAGAGGCAAACACTGAGCCAAAGACTAAACATAAACCAAAGAACAAAACATGGCAACAGGGACAAGGGCAAAGAAAGACAAATGTAAGATAAGCAATGCAGTGCAAACTGTGGCAATATACAGGAGTGCTCATTAACAGAAACGTGATTTAGGTGCAGGTGGTCATGTGACCATGATGCAGTGGCTGCTGGGAACTGTAGTTCAGAGTTCTTTCTCTGATTACATGACACCAGCCATCAGTCCTATTCATAACGTAATAACAGAAGCTACATTAATTACTGTGAGGGTGTCACTGTCATTTGAGTAACATGATCTAAAGACTGCATTATTCTTATTATACTTAATATTAATAACAGTTGCCATTTAGAGGTTCTAGCAGCATCTCATGAGCCAATGGAATAAACTTATAAAATCAGAGTCAAAAAACGAGAAACGAGGTCAGAGATCAATGAAACAAAACGAGAAACAAAGAACAATTGCTTGGTCTGAGAAACTCAATACTACGCAAAGTCATAGTGTTTGAACAGTCTCTTATATACTGTGGTGTGAGTGTGTGTGATTAGAATTACGGAGAAGGTGAACATGTGTGTAGGAAGTGTAGTCCATTGCGGCCATGTTTTGTAGGCCGCAGTGCAGAATGGGAAATGAAGTCACTGGTTTGCTGTGACATGACAGAACCCCCTCTCCGAAGCACCAAAATACACCCCCTCCCACGGCGGTCCTGGCCCTCTGTGCAAAATGTCTTCACATGAACCGGGAGACTGAACGGCATTCTCAGAAAAGCAGGAAGGCAGAGCGACGTCCTCAGGGGAGCTCGGGGTGGAACAACGGTCTCAAAGGACCCTGGTGTAGTGGCATCCATGGCAGCATAGGGAAGCAAAACGGAGCTCTTGGCTGCAAAGGGGGTGTGGAGAAACGTCCTCAGTAGAACAGGGTGGCTTAGCTGTAAAGGGATGCTGAGTGGTGTTCTCAGTCATGCAGAGAGTCTGAGCATCATTCTCCATTGCAGCTATGTCAGCAGCCTTAGGTGTGCCCAGAGATTGGTTGATCGTGTCGTCAGTCTCAGGCATGAGGATAACTTGGTTAGTCATGACGTCTGCTTCAGGGATAAGTAGAACTTGGTCGTCCGTGTTAGCAGCCTCAGGCGTGAGCAGAACTTGCTCGTCATTGTCAGCATACTTGGGCGTGAGCAGAACCTGGTCGTCCATGTTACCAGACCTTAGTCGTCCATGTCTGCAGACTTGGGCGTGAGGAGAACTTAGTTGGTTGTTACGTCGGTTTCAAGCGTGAGCAGAGCCTGGTTGGTCGTGACGTCGGATTCAGGCATGGCGGGATCTTGGTTGGTCATGTCAAAAGACTCTGGCGTGAGCATAGCTTGGTTGGTCGTGATGTCGGTTTCAAGCATAAGGAGAACTTGGGTGGTTGTGGTGTCAGTTTCAGACTAGAACTTGGGTTGGCCGTCTCTTCGACCTGGGTCAGAAACTTGGCAAGAGCAGGGCCTGGGTTGGCCATCTCTTCGACCTGGGACAGGAACTTGGCAAGAGCAGAGCTTGGGTTGGTAGTCCTGACCTGGGACAGGAAAGTGGCATTACCTTGGGACTCTGGAGCTGAGACACCCTCATGGGTCTCAGGCTGAAACTCTTGGGCTGAGGTCTTCACATGGACCTCTGGCTGAAGCTCGGCGGGTGAGACCACCTCATGGGTCTAAGGTTCGGGCTTGGGTCCTGAGGTCACCATGTTGACCTCTGGCTGGAGCTCAGGTGCTGAGACCTTCTTGTGGGTCTCAAGCTGTAGCTCTGAAGTCACCATGTTGACCTCTGGCTGGAGCCCAGGTGCTGAAACCTGCTCATGTGTCTCAATCTGGAGCTCTGAGGTTGCCACATGGACCTCTGGCTGAAGCTCGGCGGGTGAGACCACCCCATGGGTCTCAGGTTTGAGCTTGGGGTCTGAGGTTGCCATGTTGACCTCTGGCTGGCTTCTCGTGGGTCTCAAGCTGGAGCTCTGAGGTCGCCACGTTGAGCTCTGGTTGTAGTTCCGCAGGGGCTTTCTTGTGTAGCAGTTTGTGCTTATGCCAGCTGCTCTTGAAGCATCCCTTTGAGCAGAAAAATGCTTCCTGGAGACCTAGCTTCTTGCATGTAGGACACCGCAGCAGAGCCTCTTTCCAGCAGCTCTGAGCCATACAAGTCGGTGTCACCTCCACCATGTTGGCCAGAACCTGAAGCGGAGCTGCAGATGCTTCCCGGTCCACCCACTCATAATAGAGGTGGAAAGGTATGTCAACCATGTTTATCCCATTGAATCCCCTGTCCAGTAAATCCAGGGTTTTTAATTGCCCTGGCTGCGCGAACTCTTTCAGAAAAAGTTCAGCAAATTCAGTGATGTTATTAGGGCATTGGACTCTGTACGGATCAGCTGCTCCACCCAGTCATGGGAGGGGCCATAAAACCAGGACACTAAGAACCCCAGCCACTTTTTCTTGACAGGCTTGGGATGTGCCAGGCTAGCGAAGTACACCTGGCTGTGAACCAGGAACAACAACGGGTGGCTCTCCGTTGTCTCTATCGGGAGTTCGGGGACAGTCTTCTGGGGAAATTGGACTGATTTGTATCGTTGCCAGGAATCCATATATTTACTGCCGTGATGCTCTCCTCATCCTCCAGCTGCATCCATGTTAAGGCAGAGTATTCTGTCACGTCCCCAAGACGTAAGGGAAATTAGGACAGATGCAAGTGCACTTTAATTATGCTCACGTCCAAGTCTGCTGACATGATCAACCAAGTTATGCTCATGACCGAATCTGCTGACACAGCCTACCAAGTTCAGACTGCAGAGTCCACTGAGGACGTGCATTCCTGTTTTGATGTGGACGTCGCTCTGCCTTCCTTCTCTGGAGAACGTCGCTCTGCTTTCCTGTTCCACTGAGGACGTCGCTCTGCTTTCCTGTTCCGCTGAGGAAGTCGCACTCTGTTTTTCCGTTTTGCTGAGAATGTCGGTCTGCTTTGTTGTTCCGCTAAGAACGCCGCATGGTCTCCTGGTTCAATGGACTGGCAATGTAGATGGATGTTTCATGGCGCTCTGTTTGGGGGTGGGGGGTGTTGGGTCTGGGGCTTATATCAGGGTTTCCACTTTAGGCAGCGCGCTGGTGAGTATGTGGCACACATGTGCACAAGCAAAGTGCATGAACGCCCGCTCTTCAAATGTTGACAACCGTGACATTGTTTACTATGGACACATTTATTATATTTCTGTTATGTCTCCTCTCTGTTCTGTCATTGGCTGTTTGAGCGTGTGTCTAGATTGGTGTCAGCCATCAGCTGATTGTTTCTTATATACCACATGCCTCCCAGCACACAGCGCGGAGTATTAGATTCGATTCGATTCGATACATTAGAAAGTTACGTTAGATATATATATAGTTATAGTCATAACCCATGTTAGGTTCCTTGTTAGAATTAGTTAGGTTAAACTTTAGATTTAGTCCACGCTGGTTTTTCTGCTCCCAGTTCTTAGTATGTGTTTATGTTTCTTGTTTTGTATCTTGACCCTGTTTTCCGTGACCATGACCGTGATTCCTGCTTTGCCCAGTTTATACCTGTTTGCAGATCGCCTGACCTTATACATGTTTTTGGATTACATTTTTGGATTACCATTTGGATTTATCTGCCTTTGTCTGTCTTAAAAAAAAAACTGTTAAACTGCACTTGCATCCGTCGTAATCTCCCTTACCTTTCTGGACGTGACAAAACTGGGTTAAGACTCCTGCCGAATCCCCAGATCAATCCAATCAAGATGGTGTGGCACGCTATGAAGGACTACATTCAGAAGAAGGCTAAACTAACAACAGTCTGACTTGGGTGCTGCCATAAATAATTTTTGGTTTGAGGAACTGACAGAAATGGCATGCAATAATTATATCAACTGACTGTTTAAAGTTCTTACAGCCATGGTTGAGAGTCACGGTGTACACACTGGCATGGAGCAGATCATTTCCAAACTTTCAATAACTTTACCTTGTACATTAGCCTATGTATCCTGATTAGATGTGCTGAAAACAACGAACAAATTTGACTTAACTATAATTTGGGATCGTAGTTCATTCCTACATTAAAGATTGATTACCTAGACTTGAGCCATTTGTGTTATTTCATATAGTAGATTTGCTGATGGTAATATTATTCTAAAATGTGAAAAAATATTTTGAATAAGCATTTCAAAACTTTTCACAGGCAGTGTACTTTAAAAACTTGATTTAACTTTACCCTTATTAAATAAACTTTATTTCTTTTGAAGAAAGTAGAAATGTGTGTTAAAAAACAAAACTTTCTTTTTAATAAAATAAAATCATGGTGCAGCGAATGATCCCATGAAGCACTGAGAATGATGTAATCGAGTCGTTATTCCTACACTCTCAAACTACTAAAATATTATATACCTTAATATTTTGCAATGAACATAAAATATATGATCAAATCATGTTTAATGTACGAAAACAAATTATGTTAATGTAACTCAATTCAATCACGTGGATCCAATGTACACATTTCATTTAAGTAAATTCACTGGGCTTTTTTTCAGTAAGTGGACTTCTGTGTCTAAAATCTAAATCTAAAGAAAAAAAAATCTAACTCTAAAAGAAAATCTAAGACAAGAACAAAAATTTCCACTGGCAAGAAAGGAGAAGATGTAGTTCATTCAATGTTACCTCAAGGAACTTTCTACAGTGAAAGAAAAAATATTATCATTTAAAAACACTGAACTGAGCTGGGGTTTGAACCCCAATCACTGGCATACTAAGCCTGGCAGTTACTGCTGCACTATCCTAGCACATATGCTGTAGTTACATTAATTTCAATACTACAGTTATTGTACCTGTACTACGACACTCGATCATGCCAACTTTATACACTTGTAATTAGAAACATGTTTAAATTAGGGTTATCATAAGTTTTGATGAGAAACTTAATATTTTGATGTGAACCATTCAACCACACATTCCATTTTTATTGTACCGTTTTCAGCTACAGTATGTTGTTCCATGCACCACTTGGTGGTTATTGTGTGAATAACAAAAAATGAATTAACAATTTTAGAACCATGTGTGCAGGATAACGCATGATCACTTGTAACGGTATTACGTAATCAGGATACAAAAAACTGGTAAAAAACAAAAAACTAAGTAATCAGATTATAGGTACATTTTGTAAAAAATAGGAATACTATTAGAAATCAATATTTTTGCATAACAATATAGAGAGTTGCTTGATTATAGTTCTGGTTCTCTCTTGCCAGTCTTGGCTCACATGAGCAACCTCCTTGTGCAAGCACAAATACATGTATGGTTGACCATACATCCTGTTTTTCAGACCTTAAAAAAGCATCCAGTCGGGATTTCTAAATTTGAGAAAATGTCCGGGATTCAGCTTTAGTTTCATTACGTGTTTATGGTCTAATACTGCAACGTGTGTGTATGTTTGCATTGCGTTAACCCCTCTCTGTAATTTCCACTTTCAAGCACACCAATTGGTCGATTATAAAAGGCTCTCAGCACTATTCTCAACTATTGGCCAAATTCCTGCCACTCAACCATTAGCATACTCTCATTAAATGCGCAAAGGTGAAACGCTGTTGTGTACGGTGTCAAACAGTTGCTTGACAACACACACACACATGCACAAAACACCCACCTTCATGGCGTCAGCTTTTTTGCGAAACATCTCCTCCATGTTTTCTGCCAGTTTCTTCACAAGTTTGAGGCCATCAATTTCCTCGACCCGTACTGAATGCTCAAACTCTTTGTATTTCTGAAAGAAGTACAAGAAAGGACAGAAAATCCATTAAATTGACATACTACCATGACTGTTAATTTCCAATGATGAACAGTATCATGTTATTTATTGGGAATATCAGTAATTGCAAAACAGTTGATATTTTTATCTGATCGTAATCCAGGTTACACAGTGCTTATTTTGCAAAAAACTGGAAAAAACCAAGGTGCAGGACAGGGAGGGAAAAGGTTCTGGCATAGACTATGAATATGACTGATTGTGAATACATTTTTCAGATTGAACAGGTAATGTATTTTAAACAAATACAAATAAAAAAGCTTGCTGGAAAGTTTCACAGGGTAAATTGTTGAAAGTAGGTGGGGTTTTATCCCTCATATGTTTATTTTTTATATAAATTAGTTTTATTTCCCAAAACAAAAATAAACTCATAGCCTAATTTAAAGCACTGCAACCCTGACTAGGCAGTTAGTAAGGATGCTCTAAAGGTACTGCACAATCGGCACACATTCACGTTAATGAGTGTGGTCTTTGTTCTGCAATCTCCCAACTTTTATGTTACCCAGCACACCTCTAGTCTAAACAAAAAAAGATTAACTGTGCACATCGTATTTGTATCTGTATTTAAAACATAATTATGTAAAGCATAACTAGAAGATAAAAAATAATTTAATAATATAATAAATATATACACCCATGTGTTCAAACATTGTTATTAGCTATGGTCACTGTTATAATATGTCAATGGACATACACTCATGATGTCTGTTCTAAAATATATTATTATTATTATTATTATTATTATTATTATTATTATTATTATTATTATTATTATTATTATTATTATTACAGGTAATGTAAAGGGCAACATGGACTCCCAATTTGGGAATTTTTTGAAGGGCACATATTAATAACACATTTACTATTTTATACAACCTTTTCTTTTTCTTGTTAAAGAAATATTAAATGTGGCTAATCTCCAGCTTCTAACTTGTAGAAATTGATCACTATTAAGGGTATATAAACTATGAAATCACTGTGGTACCAGCTGACAGTTTATCAGGTTTAATGTGCACTGCCGGCGGATTCCCATTGTTTCTTCTTGATATGTATTGCTTTGGTTCTTTTTGAAAAGAGATGATTAGCCCACTTTGTTCAACATTGCAGCTCCCTGCCACACATAGCAGCTCCCACACACGCACACACACACACGCAATAAGCAATTATTTCAATGTGTCTGTTGGTATGTGTGTGTGTAGGTGTGTAGTTGACTCCCCAGACAAGAGCATAGAGAGGGTAAAGAGTGTAAAAGAGAGATAAAATGAGACAATGAAAAAAGGAAGACAGGTAGTCTATGTGAAGACTCAGAACAAAGAATAGACGTGCTGATATGGGACATCTGCATTTGCTTTTTAGAAAACAACATCTATCACTGCAATAGACAATGAAAAAAGGAAGTAAAATAAATGAAAGGGAGAGTGACCCTCTTAGCGTTCACTCAATCTTCTTCACTCTCCTTTCCTCTTTCTTCTTAACAATAATTTTACCTTTTTCTCTCTCTAATTTTCCTTTCCACCCTGCCATTTCTGAAATGCTCAAAAGTTTGTACCGGAAAAAAAAGTGTTACTCTTGACAACCTCTGTGTCCAATCTTCGTGACATACTGATGAATGAGAGTGAATCAGAAACACAGCCAATGCCCCTTAGCCATTCAGGGTGATTAATAGAAGATTGTGTAGCCTGAGAGATTGCTCTCTTTTAGTGCAAAATAACCTTGAGACCACAGCAAAGATTGGAGATTATTGAAATGAGGACTAAGACGAACAAAAAAACCATTGCTCTAGGGAGTGACAACCGTTGTTTCTTAAGACCAACTTATCACAATATGCGCATAGACCCTGCACTACATTTAATGTAGTGCAAAACAGTCTGAAATTTCCTTTGGATATACTCTTAATTTGAAAGTCGATAAAAGCGATGACACATGAACAAAGACACTCGACCCAGATTTGAACATCGCTACATCCGGGGAACAATTAACTCCTTAATTTGAACAGAGCATGTAAAAGTCAGGTACTTTGATGTTGGCTTGTCACTAGATGTTGCGTGGGGGAGAGAGAGAGAGAGAGAGAGAGAGAGAGAGAGAGAGAGAGAGGAGAGAGAGAGAGAGAGAGAGAAATGAAAATCAGGAAAAACAGGGATGAAAGAGGGTTTTATGAAGAGCTCTAATCTGGAACCAGAACCAAATCCTTCTCCATTTCCCCTGTATTTGTGCTTCCCTTTAACCTCCATATCATCCCTAAAGCCTTGCAAATCCGCTAATGCAGGGTCAGGTGCAGCCTTTTTTTTGTCAAAAGGACATTATTTTATCTTTGCTAAACACTGAAGACATCTGGGTTTAAAAAATGAATATGAGATGATAGATAGGAACTTTCATTTCCTGATATTAACAGCTAGATGCTTTAAACAACTTATAACATGGCACCTTTGACATCAAACCACACAGTTTTTAAGTAAGCAAAAGTAGTGGGATAGATAAACCTTAAAGTAAGACTTAATATTTGGTTGCATATCCCTTACTTGCAATAACTGCTGAGTTGACGACCCACTGACATCACCAAACCGTTGCATTCTTCTTTTATTTTCCTTTTCCAGGCTTCTACCGCAGCTTCTTTCAGTTGTTGCTTGTTTTGGGGGTTTCTCTTCTCTTCTTCCGAAGTGTTTGAAGAATTTTTCAGGAGTGTCAAGAAGAGTGTCTGTATTTCTTTGCAAATTTCAATCTGGTCTTCCGATTATTATGGCTGATGAGTGGTGTGCATCTTGTGGTGTGGACTCTATATTTCTGCTCTCAAAGTCTTCTTCAAACATTGGATTGTGAAACCATCACCCTTACCCTGTGGAGGTTGTTGGTGATGTCAACAACCAAGCCATTCCAAATGGCCTGATTTTCTCTGAGAGATAGCTATCTGGTCTTGATGTTGGTTTATTCTTTTTAATGGCAAATGCAGTCTTTACAAGTAAAACCCAGGGCTCAGTCCTATAGTTTGTAATATGTTCTAAAACCTTGCTGAAGTTTTGCACATTTAGCGTTGCCAAATGTAAAAAAAAAAGCTGTACAATTTTTAAATGTGACATTTTCAAACATTTAGAGAGAAATTTGTATAAATTAATGCAGTAATGCAAAACTATAAAATTATATAAATATAAGTGTGAAATGTAATGGTTAAATCTAAATGTAAATATTAAATGTTAAACATAAATATTAAATGTAAATGTAAATGTTAAACAGAAATGTTAAATATAAATATAAATGTAAATGTTGAATATAAACGTTAAATGTAAATGTTAAATACGAATGCAAATGTTAAATATAAATGTTAAGTGTTCTAAGTAAATATCGCACATGAAAACGTCTGGGTTACACATGTAACCCTGATCCCTGAGAAGGGAACAAGACGTGTTAGCTCAACGCTATGGGAAGAGCCCTCCCGCGTGACCAGTATCAGAAACTTGTGTAACATCCAGCCTATTTATAGGCCTGCTGCGATCAGGTGACATGGCAATTAAGTGTGCTGCATGATATAAACACAGCACCTGTGAACCGCGCCGTCAGTATGACAGAGATACACAACGTCTAGTTCCCCTCTCAGGGAACAGGGTTACATGCGTAATCCCATCCTTTCAAATGGAACTCCACATTGCGTTAGCTCAACGCTGTGGGAAGAAGAATACTCCCTCCGTCATATTGAGGGTACAGCCTTTTCAAAAAGATCCGAGCCCAAGGGTCACTGCAAAACACTTGAGCCCAGGGTGAAATGTATATCCAGGTTGTAATATCAAATGGTGTGTGTGGCGTAGACCACCATGACACAACACACACACATCCTGTAGGGAAAGGGCAACAGAGAGAGCTTGTAGATCTCCTACTCGCTTGAGAGATGCCAGGGCCAGCAGAACAGCTACCTTTATCAGAGTCAGAAGCTTCTCTGAGGCTGACTTTAAGGACTTAAATGGGGCATGTGAAAGACCTTCCAGGACCACAGAAAGGTCCCAGGAAGGAATGTGTGGTCTGCAGGAGGACTTCAGACAAAAAGTCGCCACTTGAGCACATACAATTTCCTTGTGGATTTTGTTCTAGTGATCAACAAGGTCTCTACAACCTCAGTTGTGAGACCAGAATCTATGAGCTGGTGCCCCTCAGAGGCCCGACCCACAGTTTCCATAGTTGTGACAGAGGGTGATAAATCACCACCATATGGACTCCACCACTTGAGGATGGAGCCTCCAATCCCTGGACTTCAGCCTCTGCCTCAAAAGGATGTCTGCTCCCACATTCTAGTTGCCCAGAATGTACGTTGCACTCACTGACAACTTTCCCTCTGCGCAGAGAATAATAATAATTCTATGTGGAAATATGCACCTTTTAGATCTATCGTCACAAATGCATTTACAATGTCTGAAGAGTACAGTTCTGATGATGCAGATCTAAAATTGGATGCATACTCCCATCTTTTTTGTGGACCAGGAAATAACGGCTGTAAAATCCTCCCTTACTCAGGGAATGAGGTACATGTTCTATGGCCCCTTTGTCCAAGAGGGATCTTACTTCCTGTGCTAATCTCAGGCTCTGCTCTGTGCTGACTACTGTGGTGAGTACACCTCTGAACCAGGGACTGGGAACTGGACTCGGTAACCCATTCCTATTGTAGAGAGAACCCATGGAGACACATTTGGCAGAAGTTTCCATGCTGTCAGTTGGCCTATTAGTGACGTTAACTTTTCCACATTTTACTGGAGGGAAAGCATCAGATTTTTGTTGACAGCTCGCTGACCAGAGAACAATGAAAATTTGGGACAGCCTTGGCTAGGGGGGCCCTACAATAGTACTGGGGCTATCTGCCCTAACAACCTCATATCCCCTGATACATCCCTCTATGGCCCCTCAGGAACGCTCTTCCTTTGTCTGCTTGGCTTATATGACCATTCTCAGATCAGGTCTAGTAATAGACTGCAACTGTGGCTGCCCGGTTACACTAGCTGTCTGCGGGGAAGGCGTGCCGCCACACTCACCTACTGTGCCTCCCTAGCACTAGCACTGGTGAACTGAACACAATAGGGAAGGAACTAGCTGAATGCCGCCATATGTTGATCTCATTCAGTAGGTCTGTCTGGTAGGCCTGCAACACTTCCAGTGCATGCAGTGACCCACAAGCAAGACCCACTACCGCATAGGCCCACCAATGCCTCAGTGGCCTTACATGGCTTGGATGGCAAAGCCGGCACCCCTAAATACCTACCATCGATGGAGAGGTAGCCCACAAGCGCCTCCTCCACCTTCAGCATAGCTTGAGTGTGATATTTTGTAATTCACTTCTGGAAAAAAGGAGAGGCTCACCCAGCCTTAGTAATCACTTCAAGCAGCTCTTTATATGCTTGAGAGCTGCTCTCAGATTTTAGGACATCCTTCTGGCTCCTCGGAGTCAGAGAGGAATTTATTATTTATTTCCTTTTTTTTGGCTTTCCATAGCGGAAGGAGGAGTTGTGATGCAAGCACCAAATTCTGGTGGTGAGTCAAACCCGGAAGACAGAGAATGAGATCGAGCAGTGCTCATCTCTGGCTCCTATTCCAGATCCCCAGGACCTGACCCACAAGGCTCTGAAACTCAACTCCCCTCGGCCGAGAAGAGAGCGAGTCGTGAGCGGAGCTGCCTAATTGTTAGGCATTAACAATCCGCAAAATCAGACCTCTTGAGGGCTGCCCTTGCATGCTCCACTTCTAGGCACTTCACACAGAAATTGTGTGTCCGCCACCAGCCCTATGATTAAACAGGAGCAAAGCGTAACGCACTTCCTGAATTCTCTCTCACTCATACTTTCCTCTCTCTCTGTCTTTTTTAAAGGGACAGAAAAGTAATGAGACTTCTTTTTAAAAATTAAGAGTTTTTGCTAGTGTTACACAAACGACCAACATACAGTCTCACTGAAGATAATAAGGCTGATGGCACGCTTCACAGGTGCTGTTTTTATATCACGCAACGTGCTATTGCCACGTCGCCTGATCATGGCAGGCTTATAAATATTGGCCGTGTCTCCATGCATACACAAGTATATGGTGTCATTTTCTGAATGCTGTTGCAGTCATGCTGTCATATCCCCGATAGCAAAGAGACGTCCGGCCAACTGCCACTTCACGCAGAAGTAAAGGTAAGAAAAAATTAATGTTTTGTTAATCGATTTAATATAGTGGTATCCGCGTTTAATGTAAAATATAATTTTAGAGTTGTAATATTTTTTTTTATACCTTTTATAATATTCCTGATTCATAAATTTTGTGAGCTAAAGCAGGAGGTAAGTCTGAGGTAAAGTTTGGAACCGTTTTAATGATTTAAATTGGTATGTTTGTATGTTCGACCCCACGGACTTAACATTTATGACTAATAACTTTCAGCAAAACTTTGGGTGAACGCATACACCATGATTAATATTTATGAAACCAATGCAAACACCAATCTTTTTTTGTTTAAGTTTTAATCAGGAGGTCTGGCATAAACAGTTAAATGTAAGCTCTCTGCTTATTGTCACTGTTAATTGAGTCTAAATGATTACAATGAGAAATACTGTTGGTTAATTGATAAATAAGCAGCATAAAATATTTATTTTTAAATATCTTAAACAATAAAGAGTCCTAAGGAGTAAGCGGTATAAGATGGATGGATGGCTGGATGGATAAAGCGTCCTAATAAACAGAATAACACAAAAATTATCCATATTAGGAAAAAGGCTAATAGCCTTCTAAGGAAATAGCGAACTAAGCTTAATGTCAAATTTGATAATAAATGCAACCCATAGTAATTAAACATTTCATTTCTCATTTTATTTATATTTTCTGAAGTTATTATAATATCTATATATTTTTATATTAAATGATATTTATAGCTAAGCACATTTTCTGTCTTTACATTTTAGTAGTTTTATTTTTGATTGTTTATCAGTTTTACATGGGTTTCCACAGTACAATGTTGCAATGCCTGCTGATAATATTGTGTTTTGGGGGGGAATTGAATCTAAACATGGAAACTGGAGTTGAATTTTTTAGCTATATCTGGCACCCCTGGGTTTAAATGAAATAAATGCGCTGTGTATTAGAGTTGGCAGCGTACTGTATGGTTACAGACTGAACAGTTGCTAATCTTGATTATGATTGGTGAGGAATTATTTAATAAAGAAATTTCAATTAAACCCACCTTGTAGCGTTAGCATTATTATTAATTTACTCTGCCTGACGCCGCTGTGTCTACACGAACAGGTCACAGTCGCAGGTTCAGGTCATTTTGCCTGATCAGTAAAAGATGACGATTTGTGTGATCGGGAAGTTGAGAGAAGCAGATGATGTACAGTGTTACTCATCTTTATTGCTTCTTTGCAATATTTACACACTTGTTCGGTTGATTGAGGTGATGAAAAGCAGTGTGAAAGTAACTGTTGCGTGGTGTAGATGCATTGTGGACTTCCAGTAGTTTTTAATCTGATTGTATTCTACAACTCCGAAAAGGTCACTTGTGCCGGTGAGCCTAAATATTTGTATTCACAGTTGTGAGTGTGTGAGATCAGCAGTTTCTGAAATACTCAAACCAGCCCATCTGGTACCAATATCCATGTCACTTTTAAAGTCACAGAGATCCTCATTCTGATGTTTGATGTGAACATTAACTGAAACTCTTGACCTGCATCTGCATGATTGTTATGCATTACGCTGTGCCACATGACTGGCTGATTAGATAACTGCATGAATGTGCAGGTTAACAGGTGTTCCTAATAAAGTGGGTGAAAGTGTAGACAAAAATATTTTACATTGTAGTGACTTTTAGTGTGTTTTTAATCTCAAACCTAATTTCTGTTAGTCTTTTGAAATACAGTTTCACTGTGTAATTGATATTTTTTACTTTTAGGGAGGAACTCCTCAACAGAGCCACATCACAGCATCCATCCATCATCCATCCATCCATCTTCTACCGCTTACTCATTTTCAGGGTCATGGGGAACCCGGAGCCTATCTCAGGGAGCATCGGGCACAAGACAGGGTATCTACAGGTAATCTACACCCTGGACAGGGTGCCAGTCCATCGCAGGGCATAATCACATACACACTCACACACCCATTCATACACTATGGACACTTTAGACACGCCAATCAGCTTACCATGCATGTCTTTGGACTGGGGGAGGAAACCGAAGTACCCGGAGCAAACCCCCGCAGCACAGGCAGAACATGCAAACTCCGCACACACATGGCCCCGGCGGGACTCAAACCCCAGACCCTGTAGGTGTGCTAACCACTAAGCAGGGTTATGCAGGAATCAAAGTCGCGGTCATAGAAAACGGGGTCAAAACACAAAACAAAAAACATGAAACAATGACTGGGAACTGGGAGCGGAAAACACCATCGTGGTTTAAATAAATTAATCTAACGTTTAAACTAACTAAATCTATAGAGGTACGTAACATTAACTATCTACTAATTTAACTTTATGAACTATAATACTCTGTGAGGTGAAATGGGAAGCGAGAGCTATTTATCATAAACATAATCAGTGTTAAGCACTTACAGCTGAAAACAATAAAGCCCCACCCTCGAACAACAACCAATGACAAAACAGGGAGGAGACAGAACAGACCTCCTCATGGGTCTCAAGCTGGAGCTCTGAGGTCACCACTTTGACCTCTGGCTGGAGCTCAGCATGTGAGACCTCCTAGTGGGTCTCAAGCTGGAGCTCTGAGGTCGCCACGTTGACCTCTGGATGGAGCTCAGCATGCGAGACCTCCTCTTGGGTGTCAAGAGGGAGCTCGGAGGTCGCCACGTTGAGCTCTGTCTGGAGCTCAGCATGCAAGATTCACTCATAATAGAAGTGAAATGGCAGGTCAGCCTGGGGCATCCTATTGACTCTGCACCCCAGTAAATCCAGGCCGTGTAGCTGCCCTGGCTGTGTGAACTCATCCAGAAAAAGTTCTGCAAACTGAGTGACATCATTGAGGGTGGTGGACCCCTTACGTACCAGCTGCTCCACCCAGTCATGGGCTGGGCCGCAAAACCGGGACACTAAGAATTCAGAATACAGGCAGAGTATTCTGTCACGAACATAATCAGCATTAAGCACTAACAGTTGAAAACAAAGAAGGCACACCCTCGAACAACAACCAATGATAAAACAGGGAGGGAACAGAACTCCGGCAGAACAGAACTCCAGCACTCAAAGCGCACGGCAGGCTGCAGCTCTGTCCCTAAAGGGGAGATTGTGACAGTATCAGTCTTTTCTGTCATTCTGCCTTACATCTCCCGTTGTGTCCCACTGAAGATTCATACAGGTTTGGAACAATTCGTACAGGTTTGTTCAGTTCAGCTCACTGTTTTTGTAGCGTAGACATTGTTATAAATATAAGTCAGGTTGAATTTAGATTTAATCTCATGTTATACTGATCAAATTTGACATACAAATGTTTAATTAAAATATTAATGTGTATACATTTGCTTTAGTTTTATCATTTGGTTTCATTAAATATACTGACCTCAAGTAAAGTACTCCTGGAGTAAAGGGTAAAGACAGTTTTAAAAGAGAAGTAAATATAACATTAATTTTGATAATTAAAAGTCAAATATGAATTCAATTTAGTTAAAAAACATTTAGCAAATGTAACACATTTGTTTTGTTAAATAATAGTTTCTTTCTGTAATATCTACATAGCTTTTCAATTATATCTACTAATTTTTTTAGGTTTTCACTTAGGGTTTCTATTGCATTGACTTAGGATTTTAATTATATTTATATGAATGGGATTTTGGTTAAAAGCCTGAAATAAGGTCTGTGGTGAACACAACTCAAAATATTTTCACGTTTTATTCTGCAACATAAAATACGCCAGTAAACCTAACTCATTATTTTTATAAAGCTTTTAAGTGTATTGAAAAAGGCCGTTTGCTAACATGTCACATAATGAGGGTTTAGGACTTCATTGAAAAGAGACAGACAAATCCAAATTGTGAGACAATAGCGTGGTCAAAAACAGGCAAAAGGTCAAGCGATCAGCAAACGGGCATTAACTAGGGTTAACAAGATTCAAACAATGAGTTCAAGAACAAGATCAAAACTATGAGCTGTGAAACTATGAATAAAGGCTTAGTACATTGAAAATTCTGCATTCAAGCCAGGCCGGGGATATCATGCCCGAGTCTGCAGACACAGACAACCAGGTTATGCTCACGCCCAAGTCAGCTGACACGGACAACCAAGTTCTGCTCACGCCAGAGTCTGCTGATACAGCCGACCATGTATCAGAGAAGGAACTTTGACTACAGTTTCCAGCAGTCACTGCATCAATGTCACATGACCACCTGCACCTGATTAACGTTTCGGTTAATGAGCACTTGTGTATATAGACACAGTTTGCACTACATTCCTTGTCTCACGTTTGTCTTTCCTTGCTTTTGTCTTTGTTGCCGTGTTACGTTCTTTAGTTTTTGTTTAATCTTTGCCACAGTGTTTTGTCTCTTAGTCATAGTCTTTTTGTATGTTTATTTTGTTTGTTGTTAAAACTTTAAAAATCTGCACTTGCACCCGTCTCAACTTCCCAATCGTGACATTAGGATGCTCCTGAAGAGCCGCAATAACACCAGCTGCAACCGCTCTTTCTACTTGGGCTAATTGAGTTAACTGCCTGATGTGGCTGAGTCTGACAGGCCCTTCGCTATGCAAGAAACTGACGTTATACACTGGGGGTGTGACCAATTATCATATTAACTCAGTCAATGTCTAGTCATAGCTGGGGGCGTGGCGTGGGGAAAACAATCCTTTCCAAATTACTGGAAAGGTATGGTTTTAACCCATTATGGCCTACGTCTAATCACTTAGAAGATACATAGAAAAACTGAGCTGTATTTAGAATGTATCTGTGATTAGAAAGAGCTGTATCTGTGATTAGAAAAACAACCCAACGGAATGACCAGAGGTGTCATTTCCCGACATTTATTGTTACCTGATCGAGTCCCCAGGTAAGAGACAGCTATTCCTAGATTATTCAATCTGACTGTATTATCAGTGTCCCAATGTCATCCAACAGTCTATATTGTTATCCCATGTTCATTAAAGCTATGATATAAAGACTAGTATGTCTTAGCGATGTTACTCAGTGCTATTAGCTTATATTCGGCAATGTGCTAGATCACACACAATTTACACGCAGAGCAAAATGTGTGCAAAAAGACTTACAGGTCCCTGGAGACTCATATTTTTTTCACCAGTGGCTTTGTGAGAGTGGTTTTACATCACAAAATATCAGGGAGCAACATTTATTTATTTCCTTGCCCGCTCCGTCTGTTTATTTTGCAGTATATAAAACTTTTTTTATTTTTACTTATTAGAGGTGCAGAACACCACACAGTAACTTATCGGCACTTCACCAACCAAAAATCAATCGTAATCATTACATAATCTAACAGAGAGTAAAGATCAAGTGCCTAACAAGGTCTATGTGCATAAAATTCTAATAGTTTGTTTTCCCCCATGACACAAACGGATATGATGATTTTGTGTGTGTTCCCAGTAATGCCAACTAAGTAAATATTCTTTAAGAATCAGTTTTCATGTGCGACATTTAGATGAAACGTTTGTTGAAATGTTGATATTTAACATTTATATTTAACAATTATATTTAATATTTACATTTACATTTAACTTTTAGGATTTACATTTAGATTTAACATTTACATTTAACACATTTATACAATATTTTATAGTTTTGAATTACTGCATTAATTTATACAAATTTCTCTCTAAATGTTTGAAAATGTCCCAGTTAATTTTTTTTTAATATATATTTATTTACTTTTTTTTTTTACATTTGGCAAAAACTGAGCAGGGATTTTAGAACATGCAACATTTTATAGTGCCCCATACAAATCAAGAGTAGCCATTCAGACTTATTAACTATTTAAACAATCAATCTAACAGGGCACAGCTGGGCAACAAGAAACACCTGTCAGTCACATTTTCCAATATTTTTTATTTAAAAAATGGGTGGGTTCAAACAAAAGATGCCATATTTTAAGTTGTTTAACTTAACATATTTATATATATATATATATATATATATATATATATATATATATATATATATATATATATGTGTATGTATATATATGTATATATATATATAATGTATGTATATGTGTGTGTGTGTGTGTGTGTGTGTGTGTGTGTGTGTGTGTGTGTGTGTGTGTGTAAATATCAAGAAATGAAAGTTAAAATTCTGATCTATCATCTTTTGATATCAAACCTAAATGTCCAGGTTATAGCAAAAACAAAAGAATTGGCCATGCTGTTCCAATACTTTCAGAGGGGACTGTGTGAATGCATTCACACACATCGGTGGTACAATGATTAATGAATGAGGGAACCTTTATCCCAGTGATAAACAGCCTTAATGCCGCAACTTTCAGTTCATTTAATGCACCATTGCCAGCTTGGCTCCCTAAGCCTGGTCTCTGAACAGCTGACACACACACACACAAACAAACAAATAAATAAATAAAACCAACTATGTATCTAGGTCCAAGCTCAGATCCATCAAGTCTGGTCCAGTTAATCAAGGTTTGTTGAAGTTTTGCAGTACCGTAATTTCCGGACTATAAGCCGCTACTTTTTTCACGCGCTTTGAACAATGGCTTAACCAATGATGCGGCTAATTCATGGATTTTTACGGGCTAACGAGTTTCATGCCGCCAAACATTTAGCCTCGTCACATCAACCACTGAAATTACCCAACAGGTCACAGTGGACAAATGCAACTGTTCTAATTAAATCTAACGCTCACTCTATATTCTTCAGATCAGTCTTTTTACGCTTCATGCACACCCCCTCATCAGGGAAAACACACGAAGAAATGCAGATTGGTTGACGTCATGTCTCCGCCCAGTCTTGTAATGTGTTGTCGAGTCACGTGTGTTTTGGTATTGCCCACAGCTGTTAGCAGTTCGGGCTAATACGGCTGGTGTGTAAATACCGGGAGCCAAGACACACACAACGTGGGTAATTAGATAGCGATTTAGAATTAGATAGCAAATATAGTTAGAGTCTTTGTTCATGTTTCCTAGCCATAGTCCATGTCTGATTTCATGTCAAGGCTAGTTAGCTTATAGCATAGCTTATAGCTTAGCCTGTAGCCTAGTAGCTTATAACATAGCTTATAGCCTAGTAGCTTGTAGCATAGCTTATAGCCTAGTAGCGGATAGTATAGCTTAGAGTTGTATAGACTTAGTTTAGAATATAGATGTAGAAGTGGTTTATAGCGTATAGATATAGAGTCTTTGTTCCATGCCATGTTCATAGTCATTGTCACGTTTCATGTCATAGTTAATGTTTAGGTTAGTTGGTTTAGTTAGCTCAGTTCATTGAGTTGGTCATGTTTTGTTTTTGTTTCTCTTGAGTCTGCTCTCCTCTGTTTCAATAAAAGGTCTCGTGCTAACTGCACTTGCATCTGTCCTGCTTCGTTTACGCCACGAATCGTGACAGTTACAACGTGGACACCTGTGGCTTATAGACAAGTGCGGCCTATATATGCACAAAATTGTTTTTCTTTTTAAAGTTAGTGGGTACGGCTAGTGCGCTCAATAGTCCGAAAATTATGGTAGTTAAAATTTTGATTAAAATGTAGAATTAGGATTAAATATTTTAATGCCAACTATGGGCCAGTTTGTCATCTGCCAATTAACACCCACCAGTCAGCTCTCCCCATCATACAACAGCTACCAACTTTTTGACCTCTTGTTTATGCTGCATCACAGAGCAGCATAAAACACTTAGAGGAAAGTGCTCAGTCCTCTTCCACATACGTGAGCTGAAACATACAATTGGCTAGTGTCCCTGTGAATGGGACAGGGAAGAGACAGTATGCCATCTCTCACAGAGAGCACAGTCAATTTTGCTGTGGCATTGTTGGGATTCAAACACTCAGCTTCCCAACAATGGACAAAAGCTTTTATGTTGCACCACGTGGAAGCCCAGTTACATACAGTGTTGTCCAGATTTCTTCTGTTTTTGTGTATATCTCATACTAAATGGTTTAAAAAATGAAAACAAACTCTACGCTAAACACAAAATACAGTTTTAAAATGATAATGTTATTTATTGAAGCAAAAATGTTATCCAATAACAACTGGGCCTTTGTGAAAAAGTATTTGCCCCACAGTTACTAAATCCCCAAATCTATGAAACTGCATTCATAATGGGGTTCAGTTGGACTAGACACAACCGGGCCTGATTATTGCCAGCCCAGTTCAATCAAATCAACACTTAAATATAACTTTTTCAACAGCATGAAGCTGGTTAAAAGATCTTACCCAGTAACACACTACACCAAAATTTAAAGATGTTCCAGAAACGATGAGGAAGAAGGTGGTTGAAATACATCAGTCTGGGAAGCAATGTTCCCTCTAATTTTTCATGTGTCTGGGCATACACACAAGCTCCCTGAGCACACTGACGACCACTGTGAGCAACATCAGATGTGCACGCTGTGGCCACACACCAGTATCACACCCATTCAAAACCTTGGATCATAGCAAGTTACATGGCTTATTAAAAGAATCAAATCACAGCAACAATTTTCATTAGTTTACATTTAATATAGGCGATTTGGCCCACCTAAAATGAAAAAGACAAAAATCTTGTTGTTCATGACAGTGCATGCTGTCAGCTGGATGATGCCACCAAACATAGTTTTATAGTTAACTTAATTTTCCTCCCTGTATTTAATATATATGACTAGCATTTTGTGTACTGATATGTCTGTGCTCTCATCAGGGTATGCCAGGGTGCATTTTTAACACTGCACATAGTCTCATTCTCATTGATTGAGTTCACAAATTCAAAGGCATAGTTTTTGCTTCGCCAGCTTTCTGGTATACTCACATACTTTGCCATGTGATTGTGGATTTGTTGAACTGACGGCATTGATGTATTCATTTTGATGGCAAGTAAAATATTGTCAATGAGAACATTAACTTGCTTGGAGTCAGATTTTGTTTTGTGTGACAGCTCGTTCCTTTTCTCTCGGTCTTTTGCGCTCTCCCGCAATAATGTACCAATCCCCTGTCCCATCTTGAGTCTTCATACAATTCCAACAGCTTTCAAATGACTTTTCTGCTGAATGTGACGCTTGAGGTAGTCCAACTTCCATTCAGTCCACCTTTTTCCCACCGAAAGCTCACTTGCCACTTTGGCTTCGCTGCATGTTTTGCAGAGTAGACCTTTCTCACTCGAAAAAGAAAAAATCTCACCCAGTTTCACCGCTTGTTCTTCTATTTACACATACTCCGACAGCCATTCCATCCTAAAAGAACCGCATTTTTTTTTTTACTTTAGCTTGGTGAGTGGATGTGTCGCTAGCGCTGCCCGTTCGTTTCGCCATGATAAGGGGTCTAAGATTAGGTCTAAATTAGATATTAATTAATACGTTTGTGGTGAATTTTATTTTATGGCAGCATAGATTTTCTTGTGCGCTGAGAATGTGCGAGCAGTGTGCGATTGCGCAGGCATGCAGCTTAGAGGGGACATTGCTGGGAAGGGTTACAAAGCTATTTCAAAGGCTCTAGGATTGCAAAGGACTACAGCGAGAGCCATCATCTCCAAATTGAAAAACTCAGCACAGTAGTGAACCTTCCCAGAAGTGGCCAACCTTCCCAAATTCCTCCAAGAGCACAGCAACTACTCATCCTGAAAGTCACAAAAGAGCCAAGGACAACATCAAAGGTTGTGATTATGCAGCAAGACAATAATCCAAAGCACTGGAGTATATCCTAGACCTAGAAGTAAGTGAAAGACTGATCTCCAGTTATTGTAAGGGTTTGATTGCATTTATTGCTGCTAAATTTGGTGCACCCAGATTTTTGTTTTTGGCAATTAGTTTTTCACATTATTGTTGTGTTGGATAATTATTTTTTTGCTTCAATAAAAAAGTAAATAAAAACGTTTGCCTTTGAAAAGAAATGTTTTCAAATGTTGAAAAGCAAATGTTGTATTTTGTTTGAAGATCTAAAACTATTTAGTATGAGATATACACAAAAACAGCAGAAATCAGAAATTTTTCACAGCTGTCATGTAATCAGAGAGGGAACTCTGAACTACAGTTCCCAGCAGCCACTGCATTAGTCACATGACCACCTGCACCTGAATCACGTTTTTGTTAAGAAGCACTCGTGTATATAGCTACATTTTGCACTGCATTCCTTGTCTTACATTTGTCTTTCTTTGCCTTTTTTCCTGTTGCTGTGTTTTGTTCTTGTGACAACACATAGAATGGAGGCGGATGCAGGTGCAGGTCACAGTCTTTATTTAACATACTCCAACAACTTAAACACAAGTAAAACGTGGTCTTTACTGGAACACTGGCACTGGGACATATAACATACTTGTCCTTAAAATAGACGGCATGACCGCTACAAACGTGTCAACATATCATCAACATAAACACAATCATGAGCAACGTGCTCGTAACTCAGCAGTCTACATAGCAAATGTCATTAACTTAAACTCAACACACCTGTGACCCATCCGCGCTAAAGCTAGCGCTAGTCCGGAAGTGATAATCCAAAAGTCAACTCAGAAGTCGCGCCGCAGTGCCCTCTGTCGGCCGTGGCGTGACAGTTCTTTGGTATATGTTTAGCTACAGTGGATTGCCTCAAGGTCATAGTGTCATTTTTAGTATTTTGTTTGGTTCTTTATTAAACTTGAAAATTCTGCACTTGCATCCGTCTCCACCTTAGAATCGTGACAACAGCACTGTAGTTTTCTGAGTGTGTTTCTATATCAAAATTTCAGAGAGTGGAGCTTGACTTAATACTGCTCCTCATGGGAGCAAAATTTGTGCTAATTCTTTTTAACACCCTCCAAGATGGCAAAATTGTAAAACTTCTTTTCATTGTTTTTGTATGAATGAGAAAGGTATATGTTTTAGAAAACATTAACATCACCACATCACCGTGGGTATGCCCACTCTGGTTTTGCAGGTGTTATAAATGTGCTAGGACTTTATCATGGCTGAAGACCAAGTTACTACTTTGTGGTCTGTACGTTCTTATTTGATAACATGCTTGCAATTTAACATTCCTTTATTTTATTATTATACACCCTCAGACTGAGGCAACAGAGTATGATACACACTAGAGACATATTGCTCCTGAATCCAATGCTCCAGCGCCACAAACCACAATGCAAGTGGAAATTATTGATAAGACTCAAGTGCGGCCTTAAGCAGCAGATCTACCTCCATGTCAGTCCATGTGAATCCTTGACATGTTGTTTATATATTTATTTTAGAATATTTGCCAGATGTGACTATGACCAGAATAAAACTGTTATTAAAAATGAATGGGTGAATTAACTTTTCGGCCATGTTGGTCTTTTATGTTGGTCTTTCTTTTATGTTTACTTCTGCTTCAGTTATTTTAAAGTTTTAAGGCAGATCAGATGTATAGCAACAGAATAATAATATAGGGTCTATTCCCTTTTTTTTACAAAAAATAAAAGTTGTTGGCTTTTTGGATTGGATAAGTATGTATCCAGCATCATGACAGAAACTGGTAGTGGAGGCGGATGCAAGTGCAGATAGCTTATTAATAACACTGGCAAACAAAACACAAACAACACAAACAACAAAAAAACCTAAACATGAATTGTGAGCTCGAGGCATAGACTAGAGAGTACTCAAGACCATAAACGACAAAAGTTAGGCAAAGGGTCCTACACAAGACAAGACTTAGCTACTAGTGCACATTATATTACAATGTGATTCAGTTATGGTTCAAGTCATATGCAGGGGCTGTTGGGAATGGTAGTTCTGCACCACCCTACCCTTTAACGTTCAGCTCTCAAAGCATGAAATGTGGTCAAGATGGGGTCTTGGACAACCAAGTCAAAAGCCGTTCCTTCTCCTGGCCCCCAGGTCAATGGAGAGCGGTATCCTTAGCATAGCAGGCAGGAGACGCAATGTTGAAGCCAGAGGGGGAAGTGACATCCTCCACAGAGCAAGAGGGGGGAGCGGTGTCTTCCGTGATGCAAGAGGGGGAGCAACACCCTCCATGAAGCGAGAATGGTAGCGGCATACACTGTGAAGCAAGGGGAAGGAGCAATGTCCTCAGTGGAGCAAGGAGGCAGAGGGATGTCCTCAGCAGAGCAAGGAGTCAGAGCAACATCCTCAGACGAGCAAGGGGGCAAAGTGATGTCCTCTGCAGAGCAGGAAGACGGAGCAATGTTCGAAGTGAACATGGGTGGTGTAGTGACTTCCCAAGCTGAGCAGGGAGATGGGGTGGCACCCTTAGGAAGGCCATGATCTGAAATGGTGTCCTCTGTGGAGTAGAGTGATAGAGGGAAAGTGACATCCTCAACAGGGCTGGGATGGTGGGAGATGGTTCCAGACTTTGTTTGAGTTATAAAGGTTTGTGATGTTTGTGTGAATATGTGAAGTATATGTCGATCCATAAAAGTCATAAATAATAAATATGAATAAATATAATGCACAATGAATAATGTTTCTGAAGCATAAAAGACAGACAATGTGTCATACTGAATTCTATCAAAAAAAAATTATTTGTAGGAAAGGCAAAATCATGACTGAACATTATACAAATAAATATACAAATAAAATTCAGCTGGGACTTTTTTCCCTTGTGCTTCCATGTGCACAGAAACAAATGACTGTAAAAGGAGGAACATCATGTGCAAATGAAGTGGAACAATTAATTTCACGCTTGTCCTGTCTGCCTGAGCTGCACACCGGTCAGTGGCTGAAAATGTACTGGTGACACACTGGCACTGGTTATAGATGACCCACTGAGGCATAGACAAGCACAAGTGAAACACACAAACTGATTAAAATAATTTCTTACTTTGGTGTAAAAATACTCACAACGTCTGTGATGACAAGAATCTGAAGAGAACAAGTTTAACACTAACACTGTAAAAGCTAAAATCAGAACTGATACCAAGACAAACACAAAACTATATGCAAGACGTTACATTACACAGAAATTAATACTAATATTGGACACATCATACGTAACTACAGACTTAAGTGGTATTCAGAGATTTGCACAAGAATTACACATGAAATTATGAAAGTCCATGTTGTTTAAAAGAGATACAGTTTGTCAAGGTGGACCATTTCATTTTCTGTACAAAAGGGGATGGAATAATTGCACAGTGGAAAGAGTGTGGGTTTCTTTCAGGTTCTCGGGTTTCCTCTCACCTCCGGAAAAGATGCCAGTAGGTGTACAGGCTACATTGTTTGTACTAATGTTCCGTCATGATTTTGCCTTTCCTACAAATAATTTTTTTGATAGAATTCAGTATGACACATTGTCTGTCTGTCTTTTATGCTTCAGAAACATTATTCATTGTGTATTATATTTATTCATATAAATTATTTATGACTTTTATGGATCCACATATACTTCACATATTCACACAAATATCACAAACCTTTAATTCAATTCAATTCAATTCAATTTTATTTGTATAGTGCTTTTTACAATAGTCATTGTCTCAAAGCAGCTTTACAGAAATAAAAAACAGGTATAAACAGTCAGAAACAGATAAAGAGAGACAAACAGGAACAGATAAACAGAGACAAACAGGTATAAAACAAATGGAATTTATCCCAACTGAGCAAGCCACTGAGTGGCGACGGTGGCAAGGAAAAACTCCCTAAGATGTTTTTTGAGGAAGAAACCTTGAGAGGAGGTCAAGGTTTATAAATCAAACAAAGTCTGGAACCATTTTATAACTCAAACAAAGTCTGGAATCATCTACCACCCTCCCCGCCCTGATGACGATGTCACTCTCTTTCGTTGCTTGGCTGAGGATATACCTCCATCACTCTACTCCACAGAGGACACCATTACAGATCATGGCCTTGTAAGGGTGCCACCCTATCTCCCTGTAAGTTACCCCTAGGTGCGAATGAGTGTGTAAATGTACTGCAAAAAAGTCATCTTAGCAAGTTAAAATATCTTGGTTTACTATAAACCAAATATGAGATCATTAATCATATGTCTGGACGTTACTACTCATTTCCTCCTTGTAGTTTTCTTATTCTATTGGCAGATAATTTTGATTATTTCTAGAAATAAATGCTTAAAATGAACTAAATTATCTGCCAAAAGAACCAAACAATTTCAAGCTTTAAAGGCGTACAAATGGCTTTAAATAAGTTTATAATACCCAGTATTCCTTGGATAGTCTCAGCATCCACCACTACCCGGATGAAGCACTTACTGAAGATAAATTAATGAATCAGTCTCCATCCACCGTTTTGTTATGATGATAAGTGTCATGAGTTACAACTATTAATTAAAAAAGACATGTACTCAGTAAAGTAGTGTTTTAGATTAGAGTAATGAGAATATTGTAATAAGCATCATTTACACTGGTGATGCTGGGGAATTTTGAAATGTGTGTACTTTTTGAAGTAGCCACTGAAATGTCTTATACCGTGCAAGTATGTCTTGTTAAATCAGTTATATTGTTAGCCTTAGCCATTAAGAGCATTATATAGGTGGAAGTCAGTAATGATTTTTTGTAATGCGTGTGGTGAAAAATTGATACACATTAACACACTCATTGGAATACACACACATGAAAAAAATATTTTCGCATAGGCTTTAGTGTATTTTTTTTTATTAAAATGTGTCTGTGATATCAAACTTTTCTGAAACTTTTCATGCCATTTCTGTAACGCTTATCCTACACAGGGGAGCCTGAAGCATATGCCAGGGAACTCGGCAGGGGACACCATGGACTTGGTGCCAATACATCACAGGGTACAATCGCACAGTATGGACAGTCTGGAAATTACAATAAGCCTATAAGGTATGTCTATATGAAGTATCTGGAGTAAACCCCCGAAGCACAGGGAGAACATGCAAGCTCCACACACATAGGGGAGAGGCGGGATCCAAATCCTCTATCCTGGAGGTGTGAGGCAAACGTGCTAAGCAGTACGCCACTGAAATATTTGTACAGGAATGTGCAAAAAATTGTAATTCACAAAATATTCAGTTATGTTACTAGAGCAATATAATACACGTTACTTATGTTGATATTCACAAATGCACTTCCATGATCCCATGTCTACGTTAATAATGAATAACCATAAAAATCAATTCCTTTCAAAACAAGAATCCTTTCTGAGAGGATCAACTGTAAATATTTACATTTAAATTAAATTTATTTAATGTACTAATTTTACTTTCAGCTGAAGAAATGTTCTACAAAAATATTTTTTGCATAAATGTTAAATGACTGTTTTGTGTAAACAGATTTCTGTGTCGTTTTTTTTGTAATCACACACTGCAGATGTGATAGGAATGGGGAATTTGTGTGCCACCCATAATACATGCAAATTCATGTAGGTCTGATGAGTTAATGGATTTGAAAGTGAAATAAAACAGATGCATATAAACAAAATGCAGATTCAATTAGGTTTAGCGACCAGGTACAGTAATTGGTGAAACTATTTCATTTGATTTCTTTCACATACCAACACATACACATATAGTATATTATATAAATGTAAAAAGGTCATACCTTAGAAAGTGTGCATTAACTGTTATGTGCAATTTTCTGCTAATAGCTCACAACATATCCAGGTAATGGCAGTGGTAAATGGTAAAAGTGGTCAATCTGCATAAGGATGTCTAAAACATTGCTAGGTAAGTGTGCTTTTCTCATGACTTAATACATTTTATGGACCTGCGCAGTCACATCATCTAAACAGAGACACTTAAATACTTTTAATACACTTATATGCACTTAAATACTTTGTACAGACAACAGCGGACAATGTTTTAAAATGGTTAAATGATCATAACATTTTAAAATACTTTAATGACAAGGAATTTAGTCAACAGAACAGAACTGAATGAATCAGTGATTGTTTCCCCACTGATTTTAGAGATTGAAGAGTGAAGAGATGTCAATGAGGCTCATGTTTAAATGCCATGATGAGAAAGAGAATAGTGCTGATATTCAAAATGAGAACTAATTTTCAATGTAAAGTTATAATTCTTTAAAATGTATATATTTCATAAGTAGATCAGGTTATAAATGTAGAGGTAGACAGGGCATCTTTCATTAGAATTGGAATCTTTAAATGTAGTTTTATCTGTTTTCAGTTTTGGGGGGTAGTCAGTATTTAAAATGCTAGATCTTGTTGTTGACAAACAGTTTATGTAATAGAGAAACATATTACAGTTCAGGAAAGTGTAGTTTACAGAACTATATATAGTAAGAAATGTCAAAATTTGACAATGTGAATGGTTTTCCCAGGCTATCGCACACATATTTTCACCATTTGTAATTCAGAAAGAGAGAGAAAGAGAAACAGAGGGAGAGGGGGTCATGGGCATTGTTGTTGAGTGTGTTGCTCCTGCAGCGTGCACTCATGTATATTTTGTAGATAAGCCTGGAGCAGCCTCACATCTCACATCTATTGTGCCACAGTGTACACACCGTCCCTAGCTTTTGGTTTTCTGTGTACTCTCTCTCTCTCTCAATGATGGATGATGGATGTAAGCATTGGAAATACATCTTGTGTGCTCTGCTCTCATCATGCCATAGGCAGTAATTGGTGAATGCACCATGACTCCACAATAAACCAAACAGTGT
Organism: Ameiurus melas; assembly: GCA_012411365.1. Lineage (NCBI taxonomy): Eukaryota > Metazoa > Chordata > Actinopteri > Siluriformes > Ictaluridae > Ameiurus > Ameiurus melas. The sequence continues at coordinate 10,441,484 of CM022780.1, read as the reverse complement.
TTGGGTAATGAAAACAAATGTTGAAACCAGCAGCTCTTGATTCCTGGCTGTTGAGAAGTGTGTGTGTGTGTGTGTGTGTGTGTGTGTGTGTGTGTGTGTGTGTGTGTGTGTTTGTGTGAGCATTCTAGTCGATGGAAAGATGGACAGGTGGAACTCTGGCTATGTGAATTTGTGTAATTTCCTACAAATTCCGTTGGAAATTATGAGACTATATTGGTTTTCATATTCAGAATTGCCCCCATCAGTCTGCAACATACGCTGAATGGTCAAAAGTATGTGGACACCTGACCCCAACCATCACACCAATATGTGGCCCTTCCCCCAGATTGTTGCCGCAAAGCTGAAAGCACAGAACTACCTATACTGTTTTTGTATGCTGTATCATTAACATGTTCTTTCATTGGAACTAAGGTGATCAAACAGCCAGGATGACAATGCTGTACACAAAGTGAGCTCTATAAAGACTTGGTTTTCCAAGGTTGGAGTGGAAGAACTTGAGTTGCCTGTGGAAACTCTTCCCAGAAGACTGGAGGTTGTTACAGCAACAAAAGAGTAGACCAACTTTGGAATGTGATATTCAACAAGTATGTAAAGGCTTGATGGTCAGTAGCCAACATACTTTTGGCCATATAGTGTAAGTCTAAATGTTATGCAAATATTTATGCAGGGAAAATTCTCTGTATTCACAGCTGCAGTAGAGTGGAATTTCAGTTCAGTTTTTTTTTGGCAATAATTTTTTTTTGTTGCATAAATGCACCAGACAATAAAAATACTGTACAATGAAGTAGTCAAATGAGAAAGATTGAAATAAACACTAAATAGTGGCTAAAATTATCGTGCATATATAGAGGCTGATCATGTTAATTTTCAGTCACTAAAAATTGCCTTTGTGTACACGAAATTGCATATACACAAAAAAAAGCTTTGTGAACTTTCCAGAATGCCACATCAAATGGTCAAGAGAAATCTAAAACACACATTCCTCCTCACTAGGTTCCCCTCTCTCTCTCATGCTTTTTGCTACACTCTCTGTTCTTACCTGCTGTCATTGATTCAGATACAGTTTAGTGAAGTCTAAATGTTGTTGTAATCATGGATAGCAAAGCCTGTCTGCTTAATAATGCATCTCCAGCATTCTTACTTTATAGCACTGAAGGATACATTGATAAAAGAGCTGAGGGTGCTGCAGACTGACGTAAGAATCCTGTGAACCTCAAAATAGTTTCAACTGGCAAGAGCACTTTCAGGCTCTGCTGGATTTCTTTTCCACTTCTCCTTTGCCCTTTCCTGTGCTTGAATGGATGGAGAGTGCTGTCAAACTCTTTTACCACATTGGACAGATTGTCCCTTGTGTTTCTGCAAACTTCACATATGTACAATTAGAGATTTGTAGAGATAGGTCCTGAGCAAGGTCAGCAATGTCAAAATGTTTTTATATCTTATCCTCCAGGTAATACACAATATAAATTATTATTATTATTATTATTATTATTATTATTATTATTATTATTATGTAACAGAAATATCATATGATGTTTATTTATACACTGCAAAAAATTATATCTTTGCTAGTGAAAATATCTTGAATATAGTGAAATTTGCCTAGTATTTTCTATTATCAGATTACTATAAACCAAATATATGATTATTACACCTACAGTGCCCTCCAATAATATTGGTAAATATGAGCAAAGAAGGCTGTAAAAATTGTCTTTATTGTTACATTTTTTAAATATATTTTTTAAAACAATTCACCCCCCCAAAAAAAAAATGCAAATACAACACAGGTTTATCAAAATAAAATGTGTTAAAAGATTTTTTGCAATAATTATTGGCACCCCTATAAATTCATATTAGAAAAATAAATTTTGAAGTATATTCTCATTGATATTTAAAAAATGTTTAATACACCTGGATGACTAGGAACAGGAAATTGTTGAACGATTACTTCCTTTTTCACAGAGGTTTAATATGAAGTAACACATAGGCCAAATTCCCTTAGTCATTTATAACCATGGGTAAGACCAAGGAATACAGCTGTGATGTGCGGCAAAAGGTTGTTGAGTTTCACAAAATGCGAAGTGGCTATAAGAAAATAGCACAAGCATTGAAAATGCCCATTTCTACCATCAGGGGAATAATTAAAATGCTCCAGTCAACTGCAAATGTTATGAATCAACCTGGAAGAGGACGTGTGTCTATATTGTCTCAATGCACTGTTAAGAGTGCCCAAAAAATCTCCAAGGATCACAGCTGGAGTTCGTCTTGGGGTCAGCAAGTCTCCAAAATTATAATCCGAAGTCACCTACATCACCACAAATTGTTTGGAAGCGTTTGAAGAAAAAAGCCTCTACCCTCATCCAAAAACAAACTTAAGTGCCTTCAGTTTGCCAGACAATATTCGAGCATCAAATGGTATCAGGTTCTCTGGTCAGATGATACCAAAATAGAGCTTTTTGGCAATAAACACCAGAGGAGATTTTGGCGCACACAGAGAGGTAGCCATATAGAAACGTACCTCATGCCCACGGTTAAATATATTGGTGGCTCTTTAATGTTTTGGTGCTCTTTTTCTGCCAGAGGACCTGGACATTTTGTTAGGATCATGGACTCTATCAAATATCAACAGATATTAAATGAAAACCTGCCTGCATCTGCCAGACAACTTAAAATGGGCCGTGGTTGGGTCTTTCAGCAAGGAAATTATACAAAACATATACATCAAATACATCAATCAAAATATACAAAAAATGGTTTGCTGATCACAAAATCAAGGTCCTGCCATGACCATCCCAGTCCCCTGACTTGAAACGCATAGAAAATCTGTGTGGTGAAATGAAGAGGAGAGTCCACCAACATGGACCTCGAAATTTGAAGGATCTGGATATATTCTGTATGGATGAATGGTCTCAGATCCCTTGTCATGTATTCTCTGACCTCATCAGGCATTAGGCACGTAGTATTGACTAAAACAGTATAATCAATAATTGTTGCACACCTATATTTAACAAAGATATTAGTTTTTTGATAAACTTGTGTTTTGTTAGCAATTATTTGATAGTATTTTCATGAATAAAAAAAAAATAAGATCAAAATGATAAACAATAAAGACAATTTTTCACAGCCTTCTTTGCTTATATTTACCAAGGGTGCCAATATTAGTGGACTGTATTTCTATACTAGTGGCACTGTATTTATTAGTGTATTAGTGCAATATTAGTGGCACTGTATTTCTATACATTTTTTCAATTATCTACCAAGAGAACCTGACAATTTCAAGCTTGAAATTAGTAAAAAAAAAAAAAAAGAAAGAAAAATAAAAAAAAAGGTCTATAAGCTTATATTTCCATCCATGGATCATCTATACCGCTCATCTTTTTTCAGGGTCACGGGGAACCTGGAGCCCATCCAAGAGAGCATCAGGCACAAGGCAGGGTACACCCTGGACCCTACACAATCACATAAACACATTCACACACTACGGACACTTTGGACATGCCAATCAACCTACCATGCATGTCTTTGGACTGGGGAAGGAAACCGGAGTACCTGCAGCATGGGGAGAATATGCAAACTCCGCACACACAGGAGGTGTGAGGTGAACGTGCTGACCACTAAGCCATCATGCACCCTAAACTTATATTTGGTTTATTGTAATATTCTAATATGATATGCTGGATAAACTTGACTATATTCAAGATATGTTAATTTTATATGATGTCCTTTCCTGCAGTGCAGGCTTTGGAAAACTGAAAAGTGTGTTAAAGGTCTTAGCCAATAAGCAGTTTTTGAGATGTAGTCTCAAAAACTAGAAATGTAGGGATGTAGGGCTAGAACTAGAAATGTAGGACTAGAATTCTTCCTGAAACCTGGTTAATGATAATGGTTATTCTACGTGTTTCTCGCACACTGTGACGGGAAACACAGCTGTTGTATTGAACAGAAAGGTACATCTAAAACCAGTTCAAATGAGCTGTTAACTTGTTTGCACAGAAAGAGCTTATATGACTCATGTGGTAGTCAAGGGTGAATGGGTATTGCTCTGAAATTACCGGACTTTATTATATTTACTTTGTCCAACTGAGCCCTGTATAGTATAATAAAATTCATAATAGACAGACTAATTGCAGGAAAGCTCATTTTTGCTTTTCTACCTTATAAAATGGATCTTCATTTCCACTGTCTGTAAGAGGCTCAACCTTCAAGGCGAATTGTTTGTTGGCTCTGAGCTTGTCTTGTATTGTCTGCACTACTGAGCATGAAAAAAAATTTCATAGATAGAAACAGGGAGAGAGACAACGTGTTGCAGAAATAGGGGGGAAAGTGTATGAGAGAGTATAGACATAGCTGGTCCATTTAGAATATTGCAGCCTGTTGTCTCTCTCCATTATTATCTTCTTCAGATGTTTGGCTTCATGGAACACAAAAACATAATAAAGAGAAGGATGACTATATTGGGTCTAGTAAATGGAGGGGAAGGAGGGTGTGTGTTTGTGTATTTCTGTGTAAAAGAGAGATTTTGATCAAATCACATTTAAGGAGTCAGTGGTCATTATGTAATTAGTGTATGTTCACACCCTTATCACACAGGGTTAGTGAAGTAGCCAGGCTGTTAGGCAACCCAGACCTGTTTGTATGCCAAAGTGAAGTGGAGACCATGAGGTGTAGCCAAGCATACATATCCTGCATAGCATACACACACACACACACACACACAATATATATATATATATATATATATGTATAGGGGTACAGTGAGGGAAAAATTTATTTGATCCCCTGCTGATTTTGTACGTTTGCCCACTAACAAAGAAATTATCAGTCTATAATTTCAATTGTAGGTTTATTTGAACATTGAGAGACAAAATAACAGCAAAAAAATCCAGAAAAACGCATGTCAAAAATGTTATAAATTGATTTGCATTTTAAAGCGGGAAATAAGTATTTGACCCCCTCTCAATCAGAAAGATTTCTCGCTCCAAGGTGTCTTTTATACAGGTAACGAGCTGAGATTGTCAGCTTGTTACCTGTATAAAAGACACCTGTCCACAGAAGCAATCAAACAATCAGATTCCAAACCCTCCACCGTTACATTTTATTAAATCTATTACATTATACTGTAATATATTTAATAGATACTACTCTGTTTTACATTAACATTGAATAATTATAATTAAGCACTGAACAAACGTCACAGATTTAATTCCACTAGGGCATTATAAGATTAGCTGAACACCACTGAAAGCTTCTAACACTGATTTTCTTTGTCTGATTTGACCTTGATTTCATTTAGTGAGCATTCCATAGTGAGCATATTGACAGCCCAGATTTCAATTCAAGCCTAGGTTGATGTTTCTGACTTTTGTTGCACCCTTAAGGCAGTACTCTGTTTCCAGATGAGGACAATGCTCCAGGCTATTGATTGTGAATTTCACATTCTCATCCCTTATATCATATCATTTTTTCATATTGTTCCTTTCCTACCTGTATAGAAATACATTCTGGTTTATGTAAATTCTATGGTCTACTCTGTCATAGACAGTCGAAAAAAAGTATTTTGTTGCATATAATGTATGGTTGTGTATGTGACCAATAATCCATTTTAGTTCCCCTTTTGTTTTCTATGTTTATCAATGATTTCAGAGTGGATTCCACTAATATACCTCTATATGCTGATGACACAATCATTTATACTGCAGTATAATCTTTAAATCAAGTTCAACTGAACTTAGAGAATGCAGTCAATGTTATACAACATTTGTATATCTTTGTCACATTCTTTCTTTGATTTTAAATTTAAAAAAGACAAAATATGTGATTTTTAGTTGTACTCATTCTAAGGTATGAGGTATGTGGTTATTTCAACTTTAGATGGAAGAACCATTGAAAGAGTTTGCTCTTATAAATACTTAGGTATATGGTTGGAATGAAAAGCTAGCTTTAAATGTACACATTGATACTCTGTTGAAGAAGTTTAAACCAAAATTAGGGGGTTTTTTTCGTTTAAAAATCTGCTTTCCTTATGAGGTTAGAAAGAAAATAGTGGAGAGTAATTTTTTTTAATCTATAATTGATTATAGTGACCTTGTTTATATGCATGTGGCTTCATCTTTATTAAGGAAACTGGATTCTGTCTATCATGCAGCGTTATTGTCATGTTATATCCAGCAGATTTGGTTCACTCACTTACGGGTGGAGCGCTAGCTTACCGCCAACCCTACGATTAGTGGACGACCCGCTCTACCAACTGCGCCACAGCCGCCAATGTTGTCGTATCTATGCCATGCTCATGTGTATTTCATGCTTGTCTAGTTTATGTTTGTGTTTGTTATGTAATCCTAGTTGTTATTCACATGTGCATCAATTGAAATAAAATACTCTGCATTTGCATCCACCTCCATCTCCATTCTGTGACACACCGATTAATTGGGAGTCAAATTTAATGTAGCCGCAAGGTACTAAATGTTCATAATTTTTTTACTTTAAAAAATCTTTCCTCGAGATAAGCAAACTGTAAGACAGTGGTGTTTATTACTGTCCCTCGCTTGATTCAATATCATTTACATTTACATTTATTCATTTAGCAGACGCTTTTATCCAAAGCGACTTACAAATAAGCAAAGCGATATATCATGCAGGAAGAATGAGCTTAAGTTCAAGGACAGAGTTGTACAGTTTATTTCCTGTAAACTCTACATCTGAACATTTCAAACAAAACTTTGAAGAATAAGAAATATATGCTTTGTTTAATACTGTACATTAAGTGAAATAAAAACCTTTAAATTGTGATAATATAAAGTAATGATGTAAACGGTGTGGGTGTGTTTGTGTGTGCGTTTACTCCAATCATTTTCTTCTGTCATTGTCAACCTCTCTGGCTGTCACGATCCCCCCCCGCACAAAGCGCTGGAACAAGCGGCGCCCTACGGGGCTTAAAGCTGGGTTTGCACGTGACATTGACTTGTTTACTTTCTACACGTGTGTTTATTAGGGTTGATGTGTGTATTCGGGCGGTTGTGGCGCAGTTGGTAGCGTGGGTTGTCCACTAATCGGAGGGTTGGCGGTTCGATTCCCAGCCCGGGTGACTCCACATGCCGAAGTGTCCTTGGGCAAGACACTGAACCACAATGGCAAGCTAGTGCTTTGCATGGCAGCTCTGCTAGCATTGGTGTGTGAGTGAATGAGACACAGTGTAAAGCGCTTTGGATAAAAGCGCTATATAAGTGCACATTTACCATTTATTAGGGTTGATGTCATGTCTCCCCCCCTGTCAAGTTATTGTTTGTCTCCTAATGTGTCTCAGGTGTTTGTGTTCCCCTTTGATTTCGTTTAGTATTTATACCCCTCATGTGTCTACGTTCGGGGTGAAGTACTGTTAGTGTCAACTAAATACCAAGCCATTTTCTTCCTCGTTTAGTGTTACATGGTTTTGATCCTATTCTCTTCCTCATATTTTAATTCCAGTCATAGCCTAGTTCATCCTGTTTGCCGTTCGCTTGACCATTTGCCTGTTTAATACCAAGTTGTTGTCTCACGTTTTTGGATTAATCTGCCTGTTCTGTAATAAAGCTGTTTCCTGCAAAAGTACCCAACGTCTCCTCCACGTTGTCCGTAACACTGGCCTTGTCTTTCTGTATTCCTTTCTTCCATTCCTCTACACTATTCTCCTCTCCTGTTTTCATATGCTTTTACCATTTTTTTTCCTTTACCACCTTTCACTACTCTCACCTTCTCTCTGCTTACCTTTTTCCATGCTGGAACAATCCTGACAGCTATTCAATTTCCCAAAGTTAAATCTAATAACCAGCCATGCCTGGAATAATGGGGAGAAGGCAGGGAGAAGCTCATCACTGCCACTTTTTTAACTAGGGTAGTTTGGTGTCTCTAGCCAAGGGGAGGCACAGCTAAGCTATGAATGTATGGGTTTAGCTGTTACAAAATGTATGGGTTTAGCTGTGTCATGCAAAGTACACTATCTTTCCTTATGCTCTACTCATATCATGTTCATGTAAACTGGAACTCATACAGACATTTACACACCTTGTTTCACACCAGAGGATGTTATTGTTTCAGTGCCAGTCTCTTTACTGGTTAAAAAATAAAAATCGGCGTATATCCATTTTTCCTCACATTGACTATGTGAGCTAGCGTTTGGTAGAATTGAGTCCTGTCAGCCAATAAGACATGAGTGTTTCCACGTATTTTCCTGTAAACCCTATGTGTTTGTTTTCGCCTCCGTTCACTGAAGATATAAAATTACAACACCGCCTTCTTCTTTTACTGACATTCAGTTACGTAGTGACAAACCGCTCTAAGTGGATAATTACTCAGGCAAAAAAGTAATGAAAAAATCTTAGGATTAGGGTTCAGGTTATGCCCCTGGCCTTCACACTTCCTAGGAGCATTACACATGCAAAGCCAGGAAGATGTTTTTTTGTGGTTTTTTTGAGGGGTTCTCATGATCTCATTCACTGTGACCTTGTCGAAAGACTATTCTCGAACAACCCGCATCCCCCACCACCACCTCCTCAAAAACCCAACGGAGCTACACAAATCACAATAATTACCCTGTTTGATCCAAAATGGTGCATTTCATGGAAAAGTCCCTGGATGAGGGCCCCTAACCTAAAACCACACTAAAAGTTTTCGGAGTGTGGCGTCTTTTGCTAGTGCCATTCTGAGTTAAATATACTCAGAGTTACTTGTCTAGCTCTACTGCTGATCCAATGATCTTATTAGAATATGGTATTACCTTAATTTCAGTAAAAGTGCTCTGGATACATGAAGGTGCCTTCAGTAAAACTGTGAAAATTCAAATGTCAGACATTACTGAGATGAAATTTTCAGTAAATATGAAAGTTTTTTAGAAAAGGGACATTCTAAATAAAATCACTTCTACATTCATTCATTTATTCATCTGAAACAACCACTTTCTCCTGGTCAGGGTCATAATGGATCCAAAATAAATTCCCTCTGGGCAGGAACTCACAGGTTCCATCACTGGGCACAATGCATACACACTTTCACATACTCATTCACAAGTATAGGGAAAAGTCAGCTCTCTGTATGTTTTGGAGAAAACATTATGAAACCTGTGAAACCCATGTGGACATGGGGAGAACATGTGAAATCCCACACACAGTAACCTACGTAAACTCAAGATTAAGGCACCCTGGAGCTGTGACGCCACAATATTGCACCAACGTTCCGCCTACTGAAAAAATTCAAGTAAAATGATGACAACAATGTGCTTGATAAATAATGTTTTTACCGTTTACTGACACGTATCCTCCGTATGCAAGGACTAATAATGCAATTAGAAAACAATGCACAGACACTGCAGCAAACTCTGTTTCAAGCTTTGAACAAAAAGTTCCTTTTCACATCCCTGCATTCTACCTCTCTCTGTCTTCATCTCCAAACTTGATGAAAGGCCTGGCGATGCTCTAAATCGCCTGTCATGTCTGAGCACATCAGCTCTGTGTCAGATTTTTTTTCCTGTCTGACAGAGCTGCTCATCATAAAGCTGTCTGCAGTTTAACAGGTAAACACCCTTTCATTTCAGAGATACTCTCTCCCCTCTCCCACACATAGCCATTTTACCTCCCTACTCTAAGTGCTATTCAAAAACCATTTTTATATTGCACTAAATTTCATTACAAACTGCAGTCTTACCAAAAGTGCCTTCCAAAATATGAGTAATTCCAGCACAAAAAATAACCTCAAAAATTGCAGATTTATAGTTGACAGTCTGAGATGAAAAACATATGTTAATTTCCTATAAAATCAACATTAAACAGAACTTATATATCATTCATGAATAGGACCAAAGTCCAACAAATAGAGCAAAAATTCTTAATGTAATCCTATCTAGAGCAACATATTTTTAGTTATGTGCACCTGAAATTCAGATTTTTCCAACTTCCCTACTCAGGGTTTCTGACTGGCACTCAAAGATGTACAAATGGCAGAGAATGAGAATTCCTCCCTGAAGGCAACAAAGAGAAGCGGAGGTAATGGTCTGTGACCAGAGCACGATGAAATCTATTTGCCAGCGTGCTACCACTGAAGAGAGCCTGGCGAACCCACCTGGTTAAACTGTCACCAACAAAACAACAAGAAAAGACAAGAGGACAAAGGACGAGGTACTCTTTTTTACACTGTCTCTCTACCCTTCTGTCATTATCTAGATCTTCCTTTAACTGAGTGCTGTATGCAGTCCCCTCTGAAAATAAATGTTTTGAAAATCATTTTATTGATTTACATTGAAGACTTTTGGATTTGAGATCAAAAGATTAACATAAGACAACAGATCAGAGTTTCAGCTTTCATTTCTGATATTTACACTTAAATGTGTTAAATAACTTAAAACATGGCACAATTGTTTGTAGACCACCCAATTTTTAGTTGAACAAAATAAGAAGATAGTCAAAGTAAATTAAAGTAAATAACACTTAATCTTTGGTTGCATATACATTGCTTGCAATAACTGCATCAAGCCGGTGACTGACTCCTCTGTGTTGCTGTGTTGCTTTTTCCTTATACTGCAGCTTCTTTCATTTGTTGTTTGTTTGTTTAGGGTGATTCTCCCTTCAGCCTCCTCTTCACAAGGTGAAATCCATGCTCAACTGTGTTAAGGTCTGTTGATTGACTTTGGCCAGCCTAATACCTTCCACTTTTTTCGCCTGATGAAGTTTTGCATGCGTTGGCAGTGCTTTTAGGGTCCTTGTCTTGCTACATGATGAAGTTCCTCCAAATTAGATTGGATGCAATTCTCTGTAAATTGGATTACAGATGCTACATTTTCTGAAGACTTCTGAATTAATTCTGCTGCTACCATCATGAATTATGTTATCAATAAAAATTTGTGAAACCATTCTAGAAGCAGTCATGCAAGCCCAAGCCATGGTTGCCTGATGAACATACTGATGAGCAGATGCATTCTTTCTCCACACTCTGGCCTTTCCATCACTGTGGTAAAAGTTCATCTTGGTGCTAGTACTTTTGTCGTGCATCTCTGTATTTCATTGTGAATTCCAATCTGATCTTCTGATTCGTACTGCTCAGGAGTGGTTTGCATCTTGTGGTATGGCCTCTATATTTCTGCACTTGAAGTCTTCTTCAAAAGGTGGATTGCAATATCTTCACAATCCAAATCCTACAAAATGGCACCTGTGAACCGTGCAGTCAGCCTCATTATCTTCAGGAAAACAGTTAGTCGTTTGTGTGTAACGAAACAAAAAGATGCTTCATTCTCCGCTATCTTTTTGATAAATCTCTGGACTTTAATGCCTTTAAAAAAAAAACAGAATGAGCGAGAGAGAATTCAGAAAGTGTGTTATGCCTTGCTCCCATTTCATCACGGGGGGAGGCAGACACGCTTTCTGTGTGAAGTGTATAGGGTTAGAGCATGCCACAGTAGTCCTTGAGAGGTCTGACTGTGAGCATTGTGATTAGGAGGCATTACAATTCACAATTAGGCAACTACGCTCGCAACTCTTCTCGGCCGAAGGGAGATGGCGAGACAGCCGGCCAGCTCACACCCTAGGGATCTCATATGGATCTGGAAGAGGAGCCAGAGACGAGCGCAGCTTTATCTCTTGAGCTGTCTTCCGGGTCCGGCTGTCCGCCTGACTTTGGAGCTCGCGTCATGATTCCTCCTTCCCTTAAGGAAAGCCAAAACACCCTTGCTGACTCTGAGGAGTCAGTAGGGGGTGCCATTGCACCAAAAACCAAGATCAGCTCTCAAACATATAAAGAGCTGCTTGAGGGTAATTGAAAATCTGAATATAGACTCGCCCGGGGAAGAGGAACTGGCTCGTAGTTTAACTGGCTTCCGCTCCAGTGAAAATAAATCTCCCTCACACCACAAAAGAGCATGATGAAATATCATGCTTCTGGGGAAAACCATACACTAGCCGTGTTTATAACCCACGCCGTTTGAGTAATCAGATGGTGAGTAATCAGAGTGAGCAGCACAGCTATTTAGATATGCCGAAGGTGGAGTAGAGGGTAGTTTAGGGGGGCCGGCTTTGCCTTCAAAGTCATGTAAGGCAACCTCGGTTTTGGTGGGCAAAGATTCCGTAGTAGCGGGTCTTGCATTTGGCTCACTGCATACAATGACAGTGCTGCAGGCCTATCAGGCAGACCTGCTGTGTGAGCTGGACACTGGGGAGGGAATTGGGCCAGAGGCAGTGGCAGAGCTGCACCGCGCCACAGACTTGTCTCTCCGGGCGACAAAGCAAATGGACCATCATATTGGCCGTTCAATGGGTAGCTTGGTGTTGCGGAGATCCACCTATGGCTCAACCTCTCGGGAATGGGGGACAACGATAAGGACTCCTTACTGGATGCCCCTGTTAAACCTTCCGGCCTGTTTGGTGGCATGGTTAATGCCATCGCCAACAGGTTTCATGGGGCAATACAGTAAATGGCGGCGTTCAGCCAGTTCCTTCCCAGTCGTGTCGAATTTACCCGGACATCCATGAGTAAAGCCCGGGCTAGCGCTAGTGCAAGGGAGGCACAGAAGGCGAATGTGGCGGCCCGCCTCCCCCCACAGAGAGCCATGGAGCCTGCTAACAGGCCTGAGCCAAGAATTATTATAAAAGCCAAGCAGGCAAGGAAGTAAAGGTCCTGATGGGCCACGGAGGGATGTATCAGGGGACATGAGGTTGTTAGGGCAGTTAACCCCCAGTGCTACTATACGGCTTCCACTAACTAAGGCCGTCCCAAGTTTTCAGCCTTTTCTGGTCAGCGAGCTGTCACAGGGCAAAAAAAAATCTGATGCTTTCCCTCCAACAGAATGTGGAAAAGCTAACGTCATGTAAAGACCATTTGGCAGTGTGGAAACTACCGCCAAATGTGTCTCCATGGGTTCTGTCTACCATAGGAAAGGGTTACTGGGTCCAGTTCAGAGCTCGACCCCCCCCCCCTTTTAGAGGTGTGCTCACCACAGTAGTCAGCACAGAGCAGAGCCCAACATTTAGCACAGGAAGTAAGATCCCTCTTGGAAAAAGGGGCCATAGAACATGAAACACATTCCATAAGGTAAGTAGGGTTCTACAGCTGTTATTTCCTGGTCTGCAGAAAAGATGGGAGTATGCAGCCAATTTTAGATCTGCATCATCTGAACTGTACTTTTCGGACATACAGATTCAAGATGATGACGCTCAAACTTATCGTGCCACAGATTCAGTTTGAGGACTTTGTGAAGATAGATCTGAAAGACGAATATTTCCACATATAAATATTACCAAGTCACAGGAAGTTTCTGAGGTTTGCATTTGGAGCCAATGCATACCAATATCGGGTTCTTCCCATTGGGCTAGCTTTATCCCCTCGCACCTTCACAAAGTGCATAGATGCAGCTCTGGGTTCCTTGCGACTCCAGGGCATCCGTGCACTAAACTACATGGACGACTGGTTAATTCTGGCACGATCCAGGGAACTGGCGCTTCAACATCGAGATGTTGTTCTCGCCCACATGAGGAGCTTGGGGGTCATGTTCAACCTCAAGCAAAGCATGCTTTCTCCAGAGCAGAGAACAACTTTCTAGGGGTTTTACGTCCTACCGTTGGGCCTATTGCACATGAGACTGTTTCAGTGGTGGCTGAAAAGTCTGGGTTTTAATCCTAAAATGAAACCTCTGAGAGTAAACCTGCCTCATGGGCTGGGGTTTGGTCTTAGATGGCTGTCCAGCTCACAGTCTTTGGAGCGGCCCTCATCTGTAGTGCCATATAAATCGCCTAGAGATGCGGGCCGTATTCCTAGCACTGAAGTTCTTTCTTCCTCAATTAAAAGGTCATTATGTGTTAGTTGTGATAGACAACACAGCGGTCTCATATATCAACCACCAGGAAGGGTTACGTTCACACCCCCTGTTCAGGCAGGTGCAACTAATCCTTCTCTGGGCAGAGGGAAAGTTCTTGTTGGTGAGTGCAATGTACATTCCGGGCAGCCGGAATGTGGGGGCAGATATCCTGTTGAGGCAGGGAGTAAGGCACATGGGGTTGGAAACTCCATGTGGTGGAGTCCATATGGCGGAGGTTCGGTCAAGCGGAAGTGGATGTGTTCACCTCCGAGGAAACAACACACTGCCCGCTGTGGTTCTCCCTCACTCCGCCTGCACCATTAGGGCTGAACACCATGGTGCATATGTGGTCAAGGTCACATCTATATGCTTTTCCCCTGATCACTCTGCTCCCACAAGTTCTAGCGAGAATTCGCCAAGACAGTCTACATCTGCTGCTAGTAGCACCTTATTGCCCAACTAAAATATGGTTTCCAGAGATAATATCCCTACTAAATGGCACTCCTTGGGAGACTCCCATATGCAGGGATCTACTGTCTCAGGCCAGAGGGCTCATTTATCACCCTCGGCTGGAACTATGAAAATTGTGGGGGTGGCCCCTGTGGGGCACCAACTCACAGATTCTGGTCTCACAACTGAGGTAGTAGAGACCATGTTGGACGCTAGAGGACCATCCATGACAAAATTGTATGTGCTCAAGTGGCGGCTTTTTGTCTTGTGGTGTGAGGAGTGTCAGCTAGACACAGTGAGCTGCACAATAGCTACTGTCCTGGAGTTCTTACAAGGATGTTTGTGGTGCGGTTGTGGCTCAGGTGGTAGAGCGGGTTGTCCACAAATTGTAGGGTTGGTGGTTCGATTCCCTGCGCACATGTCTCCACATGCCGAAGTGTCCTTGGGTAAGGCACTGAACCCCAAGTTGCTCTCGATGGCAAGGTAGCGCCTTGCATGGCAGCTCTAGTACCATTGGTGTGTGAGTGTGTGTGTGAATGGGTGAATGAGACACAGTGTAATGCGCTTTGGATAAAAGCACTATATAAGTACACCATTTATCATTTACTTTTCTCAGCAGGGTTGGCTCCTTTCACAATCAGGATTAACGTAGCCTCCATTTTGGCCAGCCATGCCCCTGTTGATGGAGCCTCTGTGGGGTAACATCCTCTAAATTTGAGGTTTATGCATGGTGTCAGGCGGCTGAGGCCCATCTGCAGGCTACGCATACATTCCTGGGACCTTTCTTTGGTCCTGCAAGGTCTGTCAGGGGCCAAATTTGAGCCCTTAGAGTCAGCCTCTGAGAAGCTTCTGACTCTAAAGGTAGCTCTTCTGCTGGCCCTGACATCTCTCAAGCGAGTACGAGATCTACAAGCTCTCTTGGTACCGAAGTATCACACACCTTGACTTAAAATATATAGTGCAAAGCGTTAGTGTTAGTCTGAAGCAATCTTAAAATATATAGTGCAAAGCGTTAGTGTTAGTCTGAAGCAATTTTGCTCAAAATTTCGCAGTGCCTTAAACAGTCCGTTGTTTTTGTTGTGTTCACACCCACCGCACATTAAACGCAGGTGACATGCAGGTGAATGTGGTATGTGAAACCAAACGCTATCACCTGAAATAGTCTGTTAAGTCTATCCAGAAAGAAAAATGCCTGGGTTATGCATGTAAGGGCCTGTTTGCACAGGAACGTTTTTCGCAGTGCCTTAAACAGTCCGTTGTTTTTGTTGTGTTCACACCCACCGCACATTAAACGCAGGTGACATGCTGAATTAGAGAGAGAGAGAGAGAGAGAGAGATAGAGAGAGAGATAGATAGATAAATAGATAGACAGACAGACAGACAGATAGATAGATAGATAGATAGAGAGATAGATAGATAGATGATCCCCAAGGGGAAGTTCAGGATTTACTCCCTGACAGAAGATGGCGCTTATTGAGAAGCAGAAATACGCTGGTACACAAGGTGGCGTCGCACAACTTTTTGTTTCTGACACCTGCTTATCACTGAAGAAAAAAAAGAGAGAGTATTTATGTCTTTAAGCTGTCCACACACTTTTTGCGAACTGGGTAAAGCACGTATGTACTTTTGTGTAAAGTAAGGTATAGTACTTGGTACTTTGGCCACTGCAAGAAATACTTGTTTAAAGCTAAATCCTTAAAGTTCTCATTTTAAACAGTATACTCTTTTAAATAAGTAATGATTTGAATTATATCAAAGTCACAGCAATAGCTTTCATATGCTCATGGGAAAATCCAGATTTATTTTTTTTTTATCTAAGTTTGTTTTTGGGAGGGGGTTGGTATAAGGAAACTATCGTTGTGCTCAAAAATGTTAATGTTCCGGCAAATTGATGAAGGGTTGACTATGTATAGACTTTTTATGGTTAATATGATAATACAACGACACAATAATTGTCAGGCGGTTGTAGACGAGAGACGGACGCAGGTGCCGTTCAACTTCTTTATTTAAACAAATATATGAAAACTCAAATCAAAAACATAGCATGAACAAACCAGGAGCTAACGTAACATAGCCAAACTAGGAAATCGCGACAACACAATACTTGCGACCCAGACTACTAGAATCCCTAGCATTACTCTAAACATCTAATTAATACCCAGCGATGTGCTCAGTAATCAGTGCGCTTAAATCCTAGTGCTCATTAACCCAAAAACACGAACACCCGTGACAAACCAGGAAACAAAACCAAAACAAGGGTCACGTGGTTAGTCCGATGGCAGACACCCCGTGTCACAGCGCCCTCTGCTGGCTGCACTGTGACAGAACCCCCCTCCAAAGGGTGCACCTCCTGGAGCACCCAGAACCCCCCTCCAATGGAGTCCGGGATCCGTGTGCGGTCTGCCTTTCACAGCCACCGGACCCTAGGCAGCCTCCGTCCTCCAACTGGCGGACCTGGCCCCCTGGGCCAAAAGTCCCCAGCATCGCCAGGCATAAACTGTTCTGAGTCCCAGGCCGAGCCTGGGCGCGGAATGCTGCACATAGTAGTCCGAAGGATCGGATCGGAGCTTCGCTTTCAGGAGAGACGAGAAGCCGGGTGACCTCCCCGGGAAAACAGGAACGCTGAGTGATGACCTCACCAGAGCAGAGATGCTGAGCGCCATCCCCAGCGGAACAGGCAGGCTGGGCGGCGTCCCCAGCGGAACCGAGAGACTGGGCAGCATCCACGGCGAAGCAGGAGCGCAGAACGTGGTTCTCCGCTAGGCTCCTGGGGGAAGCGAAGTTCTCCGCGAGGCTCCGGGGGGACGAGATTCTCTGCGAGGCTTCGGGGGGGAGCGGGGAGCAAGGTTCTCCGCGAGGCCAGGGGAAGGAGCGAAGCTCTCCGTGAGGCTCAAGGGAGGAACAACGACCTCCGCTGAGCCCGGGGGGGGGAGCAATGTACTCCGTGGAGCAGGAAAGGGGAACGGCATAAGGAGCGGCATCCTCAGCAGACCAGGGAGGCTGAGCGAGCAACACAAACCGGGAGGGAGGGTGGGAGTTGGTCTCAGCCCTGACCACAGACTCCCCCTCCTGTCAGCGTGACCTGGCATATTCCATTACAAACTCCGCGTGTGGTATGGTGCATGAACTGTCCTGCGGTGGCATTCCGAGCAAGCGTCTTAATTGAGCATGCTGCTCCATTTGTTCGAGATACCACTCCGCATACCTGTCAAACCAGGCGTCCATCTTGTTGATCCGCTGCATCCGTATGTAGGCTGGGTATTCTGTCAGGCGGTTGTAGACGGTAGACGGACGCAGGTGCAGGTCAACTTCTTTATTTAAACAAAAATATGAAAACTCAAATCAAAAACATAGCATGAACAAACCAGGAGCTAACGTAACATAGCCAAACTAGGAAATCGCGACAACACAGAATACTTGTTACCCAGACTACTAGAATCCCTAGCATTACTCTAAACATCTAATTAATACCCAGCGATGTGCTCAGTAACCAGTGCGCTTAAATCCTAGTGCTAATTAACCCAAAAACACGAACACCCTTGACAAAACAGGAAACAAAACCAAAACAAGGGTCACATGGTTAGTCCGATGGCAGACACCCCATGTCACAGCGCGCTCTGCTGGCTGCACTGTGACAATAATGGGGCACTTAGCTATTAGAATAAGAGGTCAAGAATCCTTATATGCATATATATGCCAGGTGCCAAATAAATACAGTGGACTATAAATCAGCGGACGATCATTTGCAAGGAAGAGACAAAGAAACAAACAATGCTATTTATTGTAGAAAGCAACACTGAAAGAATTAAATGGATCATTTAGAATATATACATAATAAATACACTTATATAGTATTTAGTGTGTAATTTTGAATCTGGTGCTTTCAAAGGATTCATTGTTTATGTGTGTAGGCAGAAGGATTTATTAGCTATGACCAATTTAATTTCAGGTATGTCACTTATGCACTCTCACTAAAACGGTGGGTGCTGGCATCTTCTATGTCTTCCTTTATGGCTTCTTCTTCGTCAGCAAGACAGTTTTGTACTTGAGCGCCATCAAGTCGTACTTTTTATGTAACTTCAGCGGTCCATGGTACATGAACAAAAGTGCAAATCTCATTGGTCGAATAGTTTTTGACACTTTGACACCCAGACATGTTGAAAATTTACATTTACATTTATTCACTTAAGTCACAAGCGACTTACAAATAAGCAAAGCGATATATCAAGCAAGGAACAATACAAGTAATGCTACTATACAAGATCCATTAATTGAATACCAGAGGAAGCAAAGTGCACAGAGTAGAGGTGTAAGTGCGTTTTGTGTGTTTTTTTTTTTTTCCCCTAGGAGTTGATTAGGTGTTCACGGAAGAGGTGGGTCTTTAGCTGTTTTTTGAAGATAGTGAGAGATTCTGCTCTCCGGATTGAGATCGGAAGTGCATTCCACCACAGGGGAACGGTAAGCGTGAAGGTTCTGGAAAGGGACTTTACGCCACGCTAAGTGGGAACTACTAAACGTCGGTCGCTAGTCGATCGCAGATTGCGAGAGGGAATGTATGCCTTCAGGAGAGAGTTGAGATAGGAGGGTGCTGTTCCTGACAATTTGAGTGTTTTTTTTTTTTTTTGGGGGGGGGGGGTCAATGGAAACAAAAACAATGTCCCAGTTTAGGAATTTAAAACAATGGTGGGAATTTGGAAAAACCCAGTGCACACTATACAGTGGGGGAAATAAGCATTGAACATTTTTTTCAGGAAATATATTTTCAATGAGGCTATTGACATGATATTTTCACGAGACATCAGTATTAACTCAACAAATTTGGAATTATAAAGAATTTATAACATTAAAGTCCTTAAATAAAGTTATGTGTAATAAAGTGATATGACAGGAAAAAAGTATTGAACAAACAGTTCTCCAAGGCAAGGTAAGGCAAGGAACCAGCTGAAATCTGTAAGTAATTATACCCCCTATCTGTGGAAATTAATACCGGGCGAGTTAGTAAATTGATGGTCTATAAAAAGCTTTTTCGTTACCAAGGGGTCACACAAGAAACATCTCATGGTGGGCAAAAGCAAAGAGCTCTCCCAAGACCTTCGCAACCTTATTATTGCAAAACATACTGAGGGAATCGGATATAGATATTAACTTCTCAAAACTTTCAAAACTTCTGACTCTTCCAGTAAGCACCATTGGGGCCATTATCCGCAGATGGAAGCAACATCACTCAGTCATCAAATGGCCTCGCACAGGAGCTCCTTGCTAGATTTCTGCGCAGGGAGTCGAAAGAATAGACAGAAGAGTAGCCCAAGAGCCAAGGACCACTCGTAAAAAGTTCCAAAATCACTTGGAGGCAGCAAGTGTAATCACAGAGAAAACAATAGTCAGTGCGCTCCACTGCTCACGCTCACCCCGCAAGACTCCATTACTAGAGAAAAGGCATATAGAAGCATTTAAATCATTTGGACAAGCCTATGAAATACTTGGAGAGTGTAGTCTGGTCAGACAAAAGCAAAATTGAACTTTTTGGCTGTCATACTACACACCATGTTTGGAGAAGAAATTGCATTGCACATCACCCAAAAACACTATACCAACAGCAGCTGCTTTTACATGGACAACAACAATCCACTCTTAATCCAATTAAGACCATACTCTAATTAAGAAATTACCATGTAAACAGCAATTTTTACTTAACCTAATCTAATTAAGGTCATAATCGAAGTAAGCAATAATCTAATTAAGACAGGTGGAGTACTTCTGTTTTAGTCGCATTATGGATGTGTATTAGACATGTAAACACCATAATCACATTATGAATCGTGTGGGATTTTTCACCGCATTTTGCAACAGGAAACGTGCACATGGCAGCGCAACCGATTTACGGCGAACAAGAGAGTTCGGCTGCGTCCCAAATCACATACTTGCCTACTATATGTAGTCCTGTAGTGGGGAAAAAGACATGTATCACGGCTACAATATAGTCGACAACTACGCGATTTGGGACACACCCACGGCTTCAAGTAATTGTCTATTAGCACGTACAGCATGACAAATAATTAACTGCACTTAAAGTGTTCGTAAAATTTTTTATAAAAACACCCAAAACTGTATACGGTACTATAACGAAGACGAACTGTATGTTGATACGTAAAATTCTGGAGGGACCCTGGAAGGCGTGGTGTGGTGACGTAATGACGTGTGCTGTTAATCTAATTATGTTCTATAACATGTAAAACGGGTACATGAAAGGAGTATTCACAATGCGACTCATGTAAACACCTTAATCACATTATTATCTTACTCAGAGAAAGGTCAATAATTAGATTACTGCTGTCTATGTAAAGATAGTCAGTGAAGTTTGGATTTGGAAGCATCATGGTTTTCATCGCATGGTAGTGGCAGACTTGAATCCAATTGAACAAGATTTAAAGACAATTTGTTGAAAAGAATGGGCCAAAATCACACCCAAATACTGCAGCCGATTAATTTATTCATACAGGAAGTGTCTTGAAGCTGTCAATACAAACAAAGGCTTCTTCACTAAGTAATAAATAAATAAATTTCATTTAGCATGTTCAATACTTTTTTCCTGTGTCACTCCCCTTTACTACAAATAACTTCATTTATGGACATTAATGTTGTGCTTTCTTTATATGTGTGGATTTCTTGAGTTAATATTAATATTAATATTAATATCAATATTAACATAGGCTCCAGGTTTCCCTGGAGTAAGTGGAGTAAGTAAAGAGTAAGTGGTAGAAGATGGATGGATGCATATATATTAAAGTTTGGTGAAAATTTCATGTGAATAGCCTCATTGGAAATATATTTTTACTGAAAAAATGTTGCCGTTCAATACTTATTTCCTGCACAATACATCACTTTCCACCACTAAGAGGAGGGAAACTATGAAAGGGACAAAGTTTCTTAAGCAGGAAACAAGTGAAAGTGATGACCATGGTCTAACTAAAAGATATAGAAGCATAAAGTGCTAACTTCTCATAAAAAAAGTAATAAATAAAAAAGCAGTGTCACAGTGCAAACACAGTGCAGTTTTACACTAATCTCAACAAGTCTCAAAATACGTCGTCGGGGTTACGCATGTAACCCTGTTCCCTGAGAAGGGAACGAGACATTGCATTTAGCATAACAGTATGGGAGCGCCTTGCGCGCGTGACCGATATCTGAAGCTTGTGTAAAATCATGCCTCTACTTATAGGCCTGCCATGATCAGGTGACGTGGCAATTAAGCACGTCGCATGATATATATACATGGCACCTGTCAACCACGCCGCCAGCCTCCATTATCTGAAGCGAAGATGCAGCTCACAGGCCTGCCCTGGTATGACAATGCTATGCAAAGTCTCATTCCCTTCTCAGGGAACAGGGTTACATGCGTAACCCCGACGTTCCCTTTCAAAGGGAATACCCACTCCATCATACCGAGGGTATGGCCTATTAAAAATACCCAAGCCCGAGGGTCACTGCAAGTCACTCGAGCCCGGGGTGGAATGAATATTCAGGCTGTAATAACGAATGAATGTGTGTGGCGTACACCACCCTGCAGCCGCACACACATCCTGCAAGGATACTCCTAGGGCGACCGCCCTAGTGGAATGAGCTCTTACGCCTAGAGGCGTGGCGAGACCGCGCACTTTGTAAGCCATAGAGATTGCTTCCACTATCCAAGTATAGATGTACTGCTTTGACACAGCATCACCTTTACTGTCGCCACCAAAGCAGACCAGCAGCTGCCCTGACTTACGCTACTGCCCGGAGCGGTGGATGTAAGTACAGAGGGCCCATACTGGACACAGCAGTTGCATCCTCTCTTGTTCCGGTGTGAGGAACGGAGGAGGGCAGAAGGCCTGCAACACCACAGGGTGGGCAGCCGATGTAGGCACTTTAGGAATATAATCCGGCCTAGGATTCAGGAAGGCCTTGACTAGTCCAGGTGCGAAGTCAATGCAGGAGGGGGCAACAGAGAGACCTTGTAGATCTCCCACTCGCTTGAGAGATGTCAGGGCCAGTTGAAGAGCTACCTTTAGAGTCAGAAGCTTCTCAGAGGCTGACTCTAAGGGCTCAAATGGGGCCACTGACAGACCTTCCAAGACCAGAGAAAGGTCCCAGGAAGGTACTCACGGCCTGCAGATGGGCCTCAGCCGTCTGACACCACGCATGAACCTCGAAGTTAGAGGATGCTGCCCCACAGAGGCTCCATCAACAGGGTCGTGGCTGGCCGAAATGGCGGCCACGTAAACCCGGATTGTAGAAGGAGCAACCCTGCTGAGAATTGTTCTTGTAGGAACTCCAGGACTGTAGCTATTGCGCAATTCACTGGGTCTAACTGACGTTCCTCACACCACAAGACAAAAAGCCGCCACTTCAGCGCATACAATTTCCTTGTGGATGGTGCTCTAGCGTTTAACATGGTCTCTACAACCTCAGTCGTGAGACCAGAATCTATGAGCTGGTGCCCCTCAGGGGCCAGACCCACAGTTTCCATAGTTCTGGCCGAGGGTGATGGATCAGCTCTCCAGCTTGAGACAGTAGGTCCCTGCGGATGGGAATCTCCCAAGGAGTGCCGTCAAGCAGGGACATTATCTCCGAGAACCATAATCGAGCTGGCCAATAAGGTGCTACTAGCAGCAGACGTAAACGGTCTTGGCAAACTCTCGCTAGAACTTGTGAAAGCAGGGCAATCGGGGGGAAAGCATATAGACATGACCTCGGCCACGTGTGCACCCTGGCGTCCAGCCCCAATGGTGCAGGAGGAGTGAGTGCGAACCACAGCAGGTAGTGTGTTGTCTCCTCGGAGGCGGACACATCCACTTCCGCTTGTCCGAACCTCCACCATATGGACTCCACCACTTGTGGATGGAGCCTCCACCCCCCCTGGGCCTCAGCCCCTGCCTCGGCAGGATGTCTGCCCCTACATTCCGACTGCCCGGAATGTACATTGCACTCACTGACAAGAACTTTCCCTCTGCCCAGAGGAGGATTAGTTGTGCCAGCCTGAACAGGGAGCGTGAACGTAACCCTCCCTGGTAGTTGACATATGAGACCACAGCTGTGTTGTTTGACACAACCAGCACACTGTGACCTCTCAACTGAGGGAGAAAGAATTTCACTGGAGAAAGTATACTTTTATTGAGGTTCAACCTGAGCCCCAAGCTCCTTATGTGGGTGAGAACAACATCTCGATATTGACCCGCCTGTTCCCTGGATCGTGCTAGAATTAACCAGTCGTCCAGGTAGTTTAGTGCACGGATGCCCCGGAGTCGCAAGGGAGCCAAAGCAACATCCATGCACTTTGTGAAGGTGCGAGGGGATAAAGCTAGCCCAAAGGGAAGAACCCGAAATTGGTATGTGTTTTCTCCAAACGCAAACCTCAGGAACTTCCAGTGACTGGGCGATATTCCTATCTGGAAATATGCGTCTTTCAGATCTATCATCACAAACCAGTCCTCGGACTGAATCTGTGGCACGATAAGTTTGAGCGTCAGCATCTTGAACCTGTATGTCCAAAGAGTATGGTTCAGATGACGCAGATCCAAAATTTACCGCATACTCCCATCTTTTTTGCGGACCAGGAAATAACGGCTGTAAAAACCTCCCTCACTGTGGTGAGTACACCTCTGAACTGGGGGGGTCGAGCTCTGAACTGGACCTGGTAACCCTTTTCTATGGTAGACGCAACCCATGGGGACACATTTGGCAGTAGTTTACATGCTGCCAAATGGTATTTCAGTGATGTTAGCTTTTCCACATTTTGTTGTAGGGAAAGCATCAGATTTCCGTCGCCCTGTGACAGCTCGCTGACCAGAGAAGACTGAAAATGTGGGATGGCCTCAGCCAGGGCAGGCCCTATAGCAGCACTGTGGGCTGGTTGCCCTAGTAGCCTCATGTCCCCTGATATGTCCCTGCTTTGCTTTTATGATCATTCTTAGATCAGGCCTCTTAGCAGGCTGTGGCCGACCATTCGCCCTGGATTTCTGCGGGGGGAGGCGGGCCGCCACACTCATCTTCTGCATCTCCCTCGCACCAGCACTGGCCCGGGCTCCACTCATGGAGGCCCATGCGAACTTCACAGGGAAGGAACTGGCTGAACGCCGCCGTTTGCTGTTTTGCATCGCGAAACCTGTCAGCGATGGCATTGACTGCGCCGTCAAACAGGCCGGAAGATTTAACAGGGGTGTTCAGCAAGGAGACCTTATCTTTGTCTCCCAACCCTGACATTTTGAGCCATAGGTGCCTCTCCGCCACAACCAGGCTACCCATTGAACGGCCGATATGAAGAGCCGTTTGTTTGGTTGCTCGAAGAGATAAATCTGTGGCGTGGCGCAGCTCTGCCACTGCCTCTGGCCCAATTCCCTCACCAGTATCCAGCTCATTCAGCAGGTCTGCTTGGTAGGCCAGCAACACTGCCATTGTATGCAGGGACGCACAAGCAAGACCAGCTTCAGCATAGGCTTTGCCCACCAAACCCGAAGTGGCTTTACATGGCTTTGAAGGTAAAGTTGGCCTCCCTAAATTACCTGCTGTTGATGGAGAGAGGTGGCTCACAAGCGTCTCCTCCACCTTTGGCATCGCCACATAGCCGTGCTGCTCACTCCCCATGATGGCTTCGGACGAGAAGTGAGCAAGCCAAGAGCGTAGTTGCCTAATCGTGAAACGTTCACAATGCTGACAGTCAATCACCTCGAGGGCTGCTGTAGCATGTTCTATGCCCAAACAATTCACACAGAAAGCGTGTACGTCTCCTCCCGTGATGAAACGGGAGCAAGGCGTAACATACTTTCTGAATTCTCCCTAGCTCATTCTTTCACTCTCTTTTCTTTGAGTAGAAATGAAGCGTTTCTTTTTCTTTGTCACACAAACAACAGACATGCAGTCTCGCTGAAGATAATAGAGGCTGGCGGCGTGGTTCACAGGTGCCATATATATATCATGCAACGCGCTTAATTGCCACGTCACCTGATCATGGCAGGCCTATAAGTAGAGGCATGATTTTACACAAGCTTCAGATACCGGTCACGGTATGCAATGCAACATCGAAGTTACCTTTGAAAGGGAACTCGAAGGGTAGCGAAGAGTCTCATTAGGTAGCAAAGTCCCAGTTTCTAGAAGGATTTCCACATCTAGAACCTGTGCAAACAACTCAGCTGGACTAAGCTCTTACTCTCGATCAACATCTTGCAGCTCTCACCAGGTCATTCTCCTGGTATCATTGGCTTGCAAGAAGACTTTTGGCATTTGCTGGATAATTAAATATTATGAGATTGTTCATGAATCAATTAAGATTGGAATACTGGAATAACTAGTGGTATTTCCTTGCTGAGTACAAAAAGCTCATTCACTTTCCCATTTTTTGTCTTCTGAAGGAGTTGAGAAAGTAGATTCAAGACAGCGAGTATTGCTGATATTGTTATTGTTACATTGTTATGGTCATTTGATGCACACTGTTTGTGATGGTAATTATAAAATTGATTCATTAGTATTTTTGCTACAGATGTTTGAGTTATCATGTAGGAATGTGGGAACTGTGGATGCAGAATCAGTAATCTTATAATCTTAACAAGTCCATCAATTTTCACATCTTGTGTATTTCCCAGTAGGATGGAGAGTGGTTTGTGCTGCCAGGACCCAATGAAGTTGGACGATTGACTGTTTTGGACCTGGACACCTGTGGCAGCCACTTACAGTTTTTCTCCAACTTTTCCATAATGCCATTAGCTCAGGATATGGAAATACTTCTGGCTATTAATCACCTTCCTCTGGCATTGCATTACCACAGTGAGCAGTTAAGGAAGCAGAAGATACAGCTACAGAAACCACTAAAAAAAATAATTAGCTCCTTCACCATGTTGCAGCAGTAATAGCAGAATAGAATTTGATGTATTTGATGCAGTAAAGGTCAAACTACATTTGACCTTTACTCTGGGCCAGATTATCCAATGGGCATTATGGGCAATGGGCCCAGGGGCCGAGGCGCACTTAGGGCCAAAGGGAGGGGAAGAATATATATTTTTTATTTTCTTGCCAAAAACGGAGGGCAATGTCTGGTTGGGCCACACAAGATAAAAGAAGATGCACAGCACTTAACATCTATGGTGGTGTAGACCTGAGTTCAAATCTGCTTTTTGCCGAACTCTCCCTTCTCCCTTTACCCAATACATATCAGATCAGAAAAGCATTTATTTTCAATAAAAATGAAGAAAATATTTGAAAAGTGGAAAAACGATTGTTTAATAATAAAGTGTTTATCAGTTAGGGGTAGGGAGGACTTTATTGTCCCAATAATGTGGCACCCATTTAATAATTTTAATAAATATAGTAATCTACAATCAATATTATTACTGCCTGTTAATGTACAACAATACTGAGATGTAAATAGTATTAGCCACTATTTTTAGTATTAGTAAATAATAGCCATTATTGATAAGTATAAATAGCATCTAACAGCTATTTGCACTTATTGCAAAGAACTGCTACTTTTATATAGTGTAAATAGAATATATCGCTATTTATTTTCACTTAGTGTAAACAGCATATCACTAAGAAAATGCTGCTATTATCACTTAGCAACAAAAGTGAGTACACCCCTAAGTGAAAATGTCCAGATTGGGCCCAATTAGCTATTTTCCCTCCCCAGTGTCATGTAACTTGTTACTGTTACAAGGTCTCAGGTGTGAATGGGGAGCAGATGTGTTAAATTGAGTGTCATCTCTCTCACACTCCCTTATACTGGTCACTGGAAGTTCAACATGGCACCTCATGGCAAAGAACTCTCTGAGGATCTGAAAAAAAATAATTGTTGCTCTATATAAAGATGGCCTAGGCTATAAGAAGATTGCCAAAACCCTGTCACTGACCTGCAGCATGGTGGCCAAGACCTTACAGCGGTTTAACAGGACAGGTTCCACTCAGAACTTCTTTGGTGGACACTGGCGAAGCCTGTTGAGTGCACGTGCTCAGTGTCATATCCAGAAGCTGTCTTTGGGAAATAGACGTACGAGTGCTGCCAGCATTGCTGCAGAGGTTGAAGGGGTGGGGGGTCAGCCTGTCACTGCTGACCATACGCCACACACTGCATCAAATTGGTCTGCATGGCTGTCAAGGAAGTCTCTTCTAATGATGATGCACAAGAAAGTCCGCAAACAGTTGCTGAAGACAAGCAGACTAAGGACATGGATTACTGGAACCATGTCCTGTGGTCTGATGAGACCAAGATAAACTTATTTGGTTCAGATGGTGTCAAATGTGTTTGGCGTTAAACAAGTGAGGAGTACAAAGACAAGTGTGTCTTGCCTACAGTCAAGCATGGTGGGATTGTCATGGTCTGGGGCTGCATGAGTGCTACCGGCACTGGGGAGCTACAGTTCATTGAGGGAACCATGAATGACAACATGTACTATGACATACTGAAGCAGAGCATGATCAGTATGCAGTATTCCAGCATGATAATGACCCCAAACACACCTCCAAGACAATCACTGCCTTGCTAATGAAGCTGAGGGTGAAGGTGATGGATTGGCCAAGCATGTCTCCAGACCTTAACCCTATTGAACATCTGTGGGGCATCCTCAAATGGAAGGTGGAGGAGCACAAGGTCTCTAACATCCACCAGCTACGTGATGTCATCATGGAAGAGTGGAAGAGGACTCCAGTGCCAACCTGTGAAGCTCTGGTAAACTCCATGCCCAAGAGGGTTATGGCAGTTCAGGAAAATAATGGTGGCCACACAAAATATCGACACTTTGGGCCCAATTTGGACATTTCACTTAGGTGTGTACTCACTTTTGTTGCCAGCGGTTTAGACAATAATAGCTATGTGTTGAGTAATTTTGAGGGGACAGCAAATTTACAGTTATACAAGCTGTACACTCACTACTTTACATTGTAGCAAAGTGTCATTTCTTCAGTCTTATCACATGAAAAGATATATTCAAATATTTACAAAAATGTGAGGGATGTACTCACTTTTGGGAGATATTGTATGTATATATGCATTACTTTTTATAGATGCACAAAAAACACTGAATTAATCTACAGTCCTAAATTAATAATACAATCCCCTTTCACTGCACCTTGTGGTTTCTGTTACTCACTGTTAGAGTAGACATTAGACATTACAGATCTTACTCGCGCTCCCACTCTGTATCACCGTGTCTAGACCGCTCATTACTAACACATCACTTCCGTTATAATAAACAACAGAATTTACACTGATAGCATATAATGACAATGAACTTAAATTAAACTAAACCTTTTAAGCAACTCATGACAGCATCACTGCCGTTAGATCTTCTAGGCTGTGTTTAATATAAAATGCCCTCCGCCTTAGAGGACTTTTTCTTCCTCAGCCACTTGACGATTTTTTCTCCGTCTGATGGTGACTGAGGTCATGTGAGGAATAAAGGGTAACAGTGACAAACAGTAAACTGAAGAACGTTATTGTTAGTGACTCTGGGTATTAGGCTAAAGCTAGCGCTTTTAGCGTGCGTATGACGTCATGCGCCTCTGACTAGAAAGTGGCTTATATTTCCGGTTAGTAAAAAACCCCACTAGTGTTCCAATTGAGACATTATTATTATTATTATTATTATTATTATCATTATCATTATTATTATTTCCATAATTCACACACAAGACAGTATAGTACAGTGTGCATAGTGAAAGTGTATAGTACCTCATTTGGGACAGAACTTTAGTATTTATTCTCTGAAGCATGTTTTCAGGACAGAAGTAACAGTGAGTAAACGCATCCTGAGCCATGCGCAGACCATCTAATCGATAATGGGATTCGTTGCCAACGATTTTCATAATCGATTATTATCGATTTTATCAATTAGTTGAAGCAGCTCTACTTAAATTATATAATGATATAAATTTCACCACCCATTTCTACATTCAGTTGTTTGTGGGGTTGCATGCATGCTCAATGCATGGTCGAAAAAGCTGTCATTCTGTGCTGGAGCAAGAGCACCTATCACCCGAATCAACTTGATATAAAATGTGTTCATGAACATTATGCTGTTGGTAAGTGTGCTGTAAATTGTGACGTACATTTCTGCCAGAAAAAGTTAAGTAAACTCTGTAAAAAAAAAAAACTTGTCATGGCTCATTCCACGTTTCCATTGGATTAACATAATCTAATCAACTGCAGGACAATACAGTTCATTCAGGAAGCTCTACAAGCAGTAAATCTTCGGATTGCTGAAGTGCATTTATTTGCAGAACAGGCTGAAAATAGAAGAATATTGATCAGGCTGTCTTCTGTTTCATACACACACATACACACACTAACCCCCCCCCCCCCGCCCACTGCATCCACACTGCCACTCCTCCATGATGCCCATCTGCCCTGTGCTGATTTAACCTTGAAATGGGAGAGATTTCCGATACAGTGGTGTTCAGGTTTCAGCTGGTGCAGGAGAAGACAGAATTGTGGCAAATGTACTGAAAGTCAGGAAGAGATGAGGTATGACCTGGCAAAATATCTGAGTGAAAATTAAAAGGCCAAGAGAAGCAGCAGGAAAAATATCTGAGGTTATTACTAAGGATACATCAATAAAAAAATTTTAGAGTAGAAGTATTAGTACTGGCACTCTCAGATACCGATACCAATACTAATACCCCAATAAATAAAGTTGTGTGTAATAAAGTGGAATGTCAGGAAAATGTATTGAATACGCTAACTGAAATCTATTAATGTTTAGTGGAGAAGCCTTTTGTAACGTTTGTAATGACAGCTTCAAGGCAGTTCTTGTATGAAGAAAGTAATCGGTCGCAGTATTCAGGTGTGATTTTGACTCATTCTTCTAAACATATTGTCTTTAAATCTTGTTCAATTGGATTCAAGTCAGGTGATTGACTGGGCCATTCTAACGCCTGAGTTTTTTTTCTCTGAAACCAATTGAGAGTTTTATTTGCTGTATGCTTTGGATCATTGTCCAGCTGGAAGGTCCACCCATGTCTCATCTTTATCATTCTGGTGGATGGCAGCAGATTCTTCTCAAGAATCTCCCGGTAAAGGGCTCCATTCAGCGTTCCGACAATTATATGAAGTCTGCCACTACCATGTAATAAACAACAGCCCCACACCATGATGCTTCCACCTCCAAACTTCACTGTTGGTGTATTGTTTTTGGCTGATTTGCAATGCCATTTCTTCTGCAAACATGGCATGTAGTATAACAGCCAAAAGTTCAAGTTTGTACTTGTCTGACCAGACTACACTCTCCTAGTATTTCATAGGCTTGTCAAAATGAGTTGTAGCCAAGCTTGTTTAAAGTTTGACATGCCTTTCCTTTAGAGTTTTTGGAGTCTTCAGGGTGAGCGTGAGCAGTGGAGCGCATTGCCTATTGTTGTCTCTGTGACAATGGCACCTACTGCCTCAAAGTGTTTCTGGAGCTCTTTCCAAGTGGCACTGTGCATGGCCAGTTGATGACGGAGTGATGTTGCTTCAACTTGCCGATAATGGCCCCAATGGTGTTTACTGGAGGATTCAGTTTTTAAATACGTCTGTATCCGATTCGATCAATATGTTTTGCAACAATAAGGCTCCAAAGGTCTTGGGAAAGCTCTTTGCTTTTACCAATCATGAGAGGTTTCTTGTGTGACACCTTGGTAACGAAAAGCCTTTATAGATTGCACAGATAGAGGGTATAATTCCTTTTATATATACAGTATATCACAAAAGTGAGTACACCCCTCAGATTTTTGTAAATATTTTATTATATCTTTTCATGTAACAACACTGAAGAAATGACACTTTGCTACAATGTAAAGTAGTGAGTGTACAGCTTGTGTAACAGTGTAAATTTACTGTCCGCTCAAAATAACTCAACACACAGACATTAATGTCTAAACCGCTGGCAACAAAAGTGAGTACACTCCAAAGTAAAAATGTCCAAATTGGGCCCAATTAGCCATTTTCCCTCCCCAGTGTCATGTGACTTGTTACTGTTACAAGGTCTCTGGTGTGAATGGGAAGCAGATGTGTTAAATTTAGTGTCATCGCTCTCACACTCCCTCATACCCTCAACTCTCTGAGAATCTGAAAAAAAATATTGTTGCTCTATATAACGGTGGCCTAGGCTATAAGAAGATTGCCAAGACCCTGACACTGAGCTGCAGCACGGCGGCCAAGACCATACAGCGGTTTAACAGGACAGGTTACACTCAGAACAGGCTTCGCCATATTCCACCAAAGAAGTTGAGTGTGTGTGCTCAGCGACATATCCAGAGGTTGTCTTTGGGAAATAGACGTATGAGTGCTGCCAGCATTGCTACTGGGGTTGAAGGGGTGGGGGGTCAGCCTGTCAGTGCTCAGACCATATGCTGCACACTGCACCAAATTGGTCTGCATGGCTGTCATCCCAGAAGGGAACAGTTTGCTGAAGACAAGCAGACTAAGGACATGGATTACTGGAACCATGTCCTGTGGTCATTTTCACTTAGGGGTGTACTCACTTTTGTTACCAGCAGTTAACAGCAAATTTACACTGTTACAGAAGCTTTACACTCACTACTTTACATTGTAGCAATACATACATATACACATATACATATACACATACACATATACATATACATATATACATATACATATACATATACATATACATATACATATACACATATACAAATATACATATGGGGCGGTTGTGGCGCTGCTGGTAGAGCAGGTTGTCCACTAATCATAGGGTTGGCGATTCCCGGCCCGGGTGACTCCACATGCCAAAGTGTCCTTGGGCAAGACACTGAACCCCAAGTTGCTCCTGATGGCAATCTAGCGCCTTGCATGGCAGCTCTGCTACCATTGGTGTGTGAGTGTGTGCATGAATGGGTGAATGAGACACAGTGTAAAGCGCTTTGGATAAAAGCGCTATATAAGTGCACATTTACCATACACACACACACACACACACACATATACACATATATATACACACACACACACACACACATATTATATATATATATATATATATATATATATATATATATATATATATATATATATATATATATATATATATATATATATATATATATATACACACATATATATACATATATATATACATATATATACATATATACATATATTACAGTTGTCACGATTCCCCCGTACAACAGTGCGCGTAGAGCGCTGTTGCGCATGCGAGGACCTCTTCTGGGTTGACATCAAGGGTCATAGTTCATTGGGTCACGTGTGTTTGGGAATTGCCGGCAGCTGCTAATGGTTGCAGGTTAATGACTGAGAGACCTATATATATCGTAAGCCGTGCTCGAGATGGCGCGGTTCGATAAACAGTTATAGCGATTTATGTATATGTTGTTTTGCCATGTTTAGCGCTTATAGAGCGTCCTAGTTTCATGCCATGTTCTAGCTTTAGCCTTAGTTATAGCCATAGCATTAGCCTTACCCTTAGCCAAGTGAACCTAGCTTAGTTTGTTGATTGCTTTATGTTTCTTGTTTCTGTTTGGTTTGCTTTCCCTTTCTATAAATAAAGATCCCCGTTTGAACTTGCATTTGCATCCTGCCTACTTGCCTGCAGTCACGCCACGTGACAGATTGAACCTCCTAACCATGGATGCAGCATGCAAACGGAGAAGACGCTGTACCCGGAAATCCACGCCAAGTATCCCAGCCTTGGATACAACGCGTTTCGCACAGAGGACTTTCGAGGACAGCAGGCAGTTCTCGGACCTGTTTCAGAGAGAGTTTGGAGCACCAGAGGTGAGCTACAACGTGGATGAGCTATTGGAGGGAGTTAATGTGGCAAATAGTGCAAATCTCCCATTCCCCGTGCATTATGAGCAGGCGAGACACCAAGTTGAAGTTAAACCAGACAACCAAGTCCAAATGCCGGTCACGCCTCGAGCTCATGTCCCAGCTACGTCTCAGGTCCATGCCCCTGCCGTGTCTCAGGTCCATGCCACGTCCCAGGTCCTTGCCACACCTCAGGTCCATGCCCCTGTCCAAGTTAAGTCTCCAGTCCCTGTCCGAGACATATCTCAAGTCCCTGTCCAGGCCAAACCACAGGTCCAGGTCCCAGCCACAGCCAAGCCTGAAGTCACAGCCACAGCCAAGCCCCCGCCTGACCCATCCTTCCACCTCTCTGATGAGGTAAGAGACAGAGCAATCACTGCACATCCTGTCAAGCGAAATTCATTCATTTCCAAATCTGCTGACCCAATACTCAGAGCTAAGTTCCCAGTTCATGTTCCAGTTCAAGCCCCAGTACAAGCCCCAGTCATGCTTCCAGTCCAGGCTCCAGCCCCACCTCACGTCCAAGCCCTAGCCACAGCTCGAGTCCAAGCTGAGGCAGAGTTCCAAGTCCAAGCTCCAGCCAAAGTTCATGTCCCTGTGGCCCAAGCTCACGTCCAGGACTCAGCCAAAGCCAAGTCCCAAGGTTCAATCCAAGCCACGCCTTCAGTTCCGGACCTCCAAGTTCAGTCTCAAGTAACCTGATTGCTAAGCCCAAGTCAAGTCCCAAGTCTATGATGTCCAGGCCCAAGTCACGTCAAGGGTATCTGACACCCAAGTTCCTGCCAAGTCTCAGGTTCCTGACATTCCTACCCAAGCCATTCCTCAAGCTCCAGGCACAGTCACTCAGAGTAACTACATCAAAGCTACTGAAGAGGGCTCATCTGTGGAGTCGCAACTACAAGCAACACAGGTTTTGCTGCAAGAGGAGACACTCCGGAAATGGGTTCTGAGCATACGGCTTTGTCAACTAGAGGACGAACAAAATCGACTAAGGGAGCTTCTGGAGGAGGAAAAGGAGAGAAGGAAGAGTGCAGAGAACCAGCTTCACCCCGTTCAGACACAAATGTCAGAATTGGAAAAGAAATTGGAACAGGTGCATGAAATGGGGGCAGAGCTGGAAGAGGAGAGGAAAGAGAAAGCTCTGGCTGTAGCAGCAAAGAAGACGCTGGAGCTTGACCTGTCCGAGCGGGAAGCTCAACTCATCCAAGCCATTAAAGCTCGAGATGAAGCACAGGGTTAGCTGAAGAGAGTACAGACTCAGTTAAAGGATCAGTTGCGGGATGTGGATGAACTCCGAGCAGTGAGAGATGCTGCATGGAGCAGCGCCGAAGAGAGTGAATGCAAAGTCAAGAGTATGGAGGCGGAAAATGTGCAGTTCCATGAGGTTCTGTCTGCAGCTGATCGCAGTCAAAAGCAGGTTCAGCAGGAGAGAAATAAGCTGCATAAGGAAGTGACCAGCTGTAACTCCCAGATATCTGCTTTGAACGATGAGAAGCTGTGGTTGGAGGCTCGTATTTCACAGCTGGAGGAGGAACAGGGCAACATTGAACGCGTCAATGACCGATTGAAGAAGGCAAATGCACAAGTGGACACGCTGAGCACCGAGCTAGCTAAATTTATAAAATTTTTGACATGCGTTTTTCTGGATTTTTTTGTTGTTATTCTGTCTCTCACTGTTCAAATAAATCTACCATTAAAATTATAGACTGATCATTTCTTTGTCAGTGGGCAAACGTACAAAATTAGTAGGGGATCAAATACTTTTTTCCCCTCACTGTATAGCCATAGCATTAGCTTACCCTTAGCCAAGTGAGCCTAGCTTAGTTTATTGATTGCTTTACATTTTTTGTTTCTGTTTGGTTTGCTTTCCCTTCTATAAATAAAGATCTCCGTTTGAACTTGCGTTTGCATCCTGCCTACTTGTATACTTCTATAGTACTGTAACACCCTAGTTATGCTTTGTTACATTATCGAGTCAATACAAAATCATTTTTCGATTTTCAAACATTAGTTTCCCAGCAGAGAATTAAATGTTACAGAGCAATTTTTGTATGTCGGAAAAGAAAGCAGCATATTACACAAGAGACCTCTTTCCAGATAAAAATATAATGAAGGGTGACAGTTAAAGTCTTCAGAAGAACTATTCTGGAAGATGCTCAGTAAACCTTAGTGTACATGTACCCAGACTTTTGCACAGTACTGTGTATATAATCAGGGAATGCACGGTGGGGTCCAAAGATCTGAGACTACACTGAAAATCTGGGATTTTTTTTTTCATTTTAGATTAAAAATAAACAGAAGGTTTCAGAATTTTGAAATATTTAAAGCAAAGAAACCAAAAGTTTTATATATTTAATATTTAAAGTTAATTTTTAATATTCAAGATTATTCACTATTTGTAGGGCCCTATTTGAATATAAGCAAATTTGTGATATTCATCATGGTAACTGCTTTGTACAAAAGGTCAGATTTTACTCATGCCTAATCTCTTCTAGTGAAGCATGTGTTCAAACTCTGATGAATTTGATCTAATTCTAATTGATCATAAGGTTTTGCACAAACGTGTGGGGTCATGCCAGTTTGCGTGCACACTGGCATTATGGCAAAAAGGGGAAATACCAAACACTAAGAAACTCTGAAATGCATGTAAATATTTCAAAGATCAGTTTTTATTTATGATAAGCAGAGAGTGAATCCATCAGGTCTACCCCCTTTAACTTCTAATAGCATTTACCGTTTGTTAACCTTTGCAACGAGGTATTACGTAAATAAAAATAAATGTAATTTACAGTAAGAACCAAAGATCAAAATCTGATCATATTGAATAAAATATAGCGTGTAATTGATTTGAGTGAACTGAGTACACTCCTAATGTAGCTTGAGAACAATAAAACTGAACATCAAAGAAAGGTCTATATCACTATACTAAAAATGTACACAACTAGCCAGTCAACCTCAACATACTGTAAGTTAATGTTATCAGACATGAAACATGAAAAGACAAATCACAGCCACAGAAATCTGCTTCAGACTGCATTGTGTAGCTGAGCTAAAAAGAGAGGACAGCAACCCATTTGCATGCAATGTGAAATGCAAAGTCTGGGAGTTTCAACTAATCGCTAATTCAAAGACACTTAAACATGCTAATATCCACTCCACTCTTGGACAGCTTTCTGACTGCTAGCAAATGTGATTTTATTCAAACTCTGTTTAAGCTCTAGTGCTAAATTCATACTCAATCATTTCATAGTGCTTTCTTTATACTATATTTAAGTATTCTCTCTATGCACTCAGTGACCCCCACTGTTGTGCAGTTAAGTCCAGGGTAAATATGGCAGCACAAACTCTGTGTGAAGAAACAATTTAGGTGTTAATTTCTATGTCATTGTGTTGCAAAATTACACTGCTCTGTGGTTGTAGCATCTCCTTTTTTTGCCAGTAACTGCATTAGCATTTGAGACCGGAATTTCTACATTGACAATGAATACATATGGGAAATATTACACAAGTGATCAATTTAACTTTGCATGTTTGAAAAGATTGATTATTTCCATCTCCATTTTCAGAGTCTAGCATTATTCATGATAACCTAAAAGTCTACCACATTTCACTTCATAATCCATGTTACTTCTATACAGTGTACCCATATGCCTCTATATTAAACAAATCTAATAAAAAAATTTGTTTGTGATATTAACATGCAAAAAAGCTATTTCTATGTGCTTGTACAAATTATCCTCATATTTAATTAGCAACATAACAACATGTATTTTTGGTGGATTTTGGTCAAATAAATTTCCCTACATAGTAAAACACCAGCAGTCTCAAACAAATTCTTCCTCTTTTTTCCATGACAAAATAAATTCTAGCAGGATAAGAGGAAGGACACATACACCAGTGTGAATCTGCACCTGTGCCCCATGAACTAGGAATGAGGGATTCAAGAAGGGGAAAGAAAGAGGGCCTAAGAGGAAAGCATGAAGGCAGCAATTTCAGCTTGCTGATGTAGAATTTTGCACTAACAGAGGGAAGGCAAAAATGTGCAGAGATAGAGATTAGACACACAGACTTTAGGTATGAATGTGCAATCAAACCATCAATGTAAAATCACAAACATAATTTTATTTATTTATTTAGCCTAAATATGCTCGTCATCTAACACTTAGAAGTTGATAAATGCAATTTGCAAGATTCCTGCTCTCAGTCTTTTTCAGGCACCATTTATCACTCACCTAAAACACACATTATCATTAGATCATTAGAAACATCCAGTTTTTAAAATAATGTTCAGCATTGTGTGCAAACACACTCCTTACACTTGACATTACATGTCAGTTTGTATTCACAACAGACAGAGAAAAAAAAAGTGTGTGTGGGGGGTTTCACAGCCATGATCCAGACCATATTTTATGTTTAAGTATATTGAGGATATTGCTGTCATAGATTCGATAGAATATCCGGAGAAAATGGCTTCATTCATTTAAGTCTTTAAAAAAAATACACATTATTTTATTTATTATTGTAAATAAATTATTTATTACGGTCCTTATTTATTTCCCACATTTCTAAAAATATTATTTGGATATTTTGTCAAACGTTGGCAATATGTGAATCTGGCATGTGCTTTATAATTCAATCGATGATATGCACACTAGCTCTACTAGCTTTACAGTGTGCAAAGTCACAGGAGACTTCAGGCTTCCAACATAGCATGCAAGAAGACAGAAGTAGATAAAACAGATTTCTTATGGTGCCAGGAGTGCAATATTACACCTAACAGTTTATGGTCAATATTACCTTTCAATTGATTTCAAGTTTTAAAACAGAGATAGTAAATTCACATTTCGTTCAGAATTATACAAACAATAAAAACACTTTGGCAAAGAGCAAAAAAGTACAAAACATTATTGTTGACAATCAGCATAAATAAAGGAAATGAACTTAATCAATGAAAAATACTTCATTATAACTATTCAGTCTTCTCTTTATCCCTTATCTATTCAGTCAAGATTTTAATCCTGTTTATCACAATTCAGTCTTGCTATTATCTCATTGATCACAATTCAGCCCTGCTACCATCGATTTATAACAATTCAATCCTGTTTGTATCCCTTATCCTATAAACATACAAATCTTTCTCTGTTCTTGCTAGTTAATCTCTCTCCACCATCTATCACATTTGTTAACAATTGCAAAGTAATCTAACATTGTTCTAATTTCATTAGTCCAAAAACCCACACAAATTTCTGTACAACTACACATGCAGAAATATCTACATCTACAGAAACATCTACTCCAGCAGGAAAGTAATGATTTGCTGTCACTCTCACTAATACTATATACTAATAACTTGTGAAGGCTGAAGGACTCAAAAATGGAGCACAGAGCACAAACAAGAGTCATTCACATCATTCATAAGTGCACATCACATAAACTTGTACTCCATATTGCCCTGCTCACAGCAATTCACTACCTTCTTCTGAGTCACAATTCTACAAAGTGCATCCAAGCAGATTTTTGACTTTCACCTTTCCAAGACAGTCTGAAGTTGTAAAAGTGCACAAGTAAAACAGAACAGGTAAAGAAAAGACAGATTGCTGTTTCGTGGTTCTGGGGGTTTTTTTTGGTTTGGGTTTTTTTGTGTGTGTGTATGTGTGTGTGTGTGTGTGTGTGTGAGAGAGAGAGAGAGAGAGAGAGAGAGAGAGAGAGCGCTAGTGTTGCACAAAAAGAAAAATTCTGAGCTGAAACCGAAACCTCAGGATGTACTTGGCCAAAAACCGAAAAAAGAAAAAAAAAAATTTAAACCCATTTTAAAATAATTTTTTGTATAACTGTATTAATATGAGATGTTTTAATTCATTTGATGAATTTAATGAATCTGAATTGAAAAACTACAAACCAATAAAATAATATTCTTATTATATATTATTATATAGTTATATTATTCTGCATTCAGTTCTGTAACAATCAAATATAATAGATTTTTTTTATCCAATTATCCAAATAGCGTAAAGTTCTAGAAAACTATTATGATATGCAAATAGCAGTCGAGTAGGCCTCTATTCTGTTTATGTAAACGTATTTCCACATTAATTAAAGATTATTGTGCAAAACAGCAGCAACAGTAAAAACTAACATCAAACTGTAAACAACAGATGTAGCCTCAAGTCAGGAACAATGTTTTGCATGGTTACACAAATTGTAATGTAATTGCTCTACACGATAGCTAATTGGACTGCTTTCTATTTAAAAAAAAAAGTGGCAGGTTTCTCTTCAAGAACAAAAGTTGCTTAACTTTCTGGCAGGAGAGCTAGTGCTTAGGGCAGATAAATACCTCCGTGCAATCAGCGCAAGCAATGGACACCGTAGCTGCGCTTGTTGTGGCACTGTTGTGGATCGGGGCGCTTTCCTGAAGAACCTCGTCAAACATGTCAGAAAGTGAGGTAGTTTGCGCTTCATCACTTGTGTGCAACCGTTTCTCTGCAACACTTTGCCCTGTGCTGCACGTCCTTCAGCAGATGTATCCATCACCTCCAGCCCTGCCTGTATCATTTCCCGTGCACGCTGCTTTTTCTCAGCATCAAAGTAATGGTCTATAAATCGCAAATCTTGCAATGCAACGATAAGCGCCGAGCACTGAGGGGTGGGGCATGTCAGCATATATTTTCGGCCTTTTTTCTGTTTCGTCCAACAGCTGAAAATAACACGGAAACTTTTCGATGCATCACTAGTAATGTGAGCATGTGTCCTGGTAGAAAGTAATTTAAATGTATTTAAGTAAGCTTAGTACACTCATACTGCTAATGATGGTTTTGAACAATTTTTTTTGTTTTTTTTATTCTATTTACTCACTACTAGCAATTAAATAATTGTGTTCCATCAAATACCTAGATCTTTGTAATTAACGACTTATTTATTCAAATACTAACGTAAAGTATTTTATGACAAGCAAGTGAACTTTTTTCCATACGATAGCTACCAACTGGGGGAGGGTCATTGTGCTAACTCAGAGACACATGAAACCAGCAAACTGCATCTATCGGCACTGCTGCTCATGCTATGTGGTCTGTACTTATATAATTCCTTTTAACCTTAGCAGTTCTACAAAGTGCTTTACATTGTTTCTCATTCACACACACACACACACGCTAGCCTGCCATTGGAAGCAACTTGGGGTTCAGTGTTTTGCCCAAGGACACTTCAGCATCTGGAGGCCATTGAACCTCCAACCCTGTGATTAGTGAACAACCTACCACCTGAGCCACAGCCACCCCTAATGTGTCACAGGGCAATGTAACACACTCAAAGGTAAGCACTATCCACCCTCTTCTGCATGTATGATAGGTTAGTGTTGCTGTGATTGACAGGGGAGAGAAAGTTGTGCCAATACTTCCAAGGCTCTCTTGGACTCCCTGCCACAAATGGCTGAGGCATCATCAAGATTTAACTGCATCTGGATGATAGTGATAAGCACTAGAGAGCAGCAAGTGCTTTTTTTTTTATCAAGCAGCTACTGTATGATTGTAGAATGATGTAAACCTATATTTGTCTTATAGTTTATATTAGGCAGTGAAGTTTAACCAAATGTTAGCAGAGGGTGTTCAAAAATTTTTTGAATGCCAGTGTAAGTATTAAAAAAGGGGAGCCAGAGAAAGCACATTAAGTATGCATTATTTTGGTTGTTTGATGAGTAAATATGTACTTCCCGAGAGAAAAGGCTCTACTTCCTTTTCTCTGCACAATTAACCCAGTGGCCCTTGTTTGAATTTCATATGTTTTCTAAACATTTCAGCACAAATGTGAATATTGAGAGCAACATGTCTTACCCAGTATAAAAAGAATGGGTGAGCTGTAACGGTAAGTAGCTCCATCAATCTAAGAAAATCGCAGGGTCACAGCTTAACTTTTCAATTTCAATTCTGTTTCCATTTTATTGTTCTCCTTTAGATACCCACTTTGCAGACAGCAAAAAATACGGTGAATTATTTGATTTGATTACTCATTCTTTTTTGTGGCCATGTTCTCCCAATTGATATGTATTGTGAATAAGTTGTGCGTGTACCTTCTGTAGGAGCTGTGATCCAGAGTACTTGGCTGCTATAGACTTCATCTCTCCTCCAAATGCTGAAGCCCAGAGCTTCACACTACAGTATAGGATAAAGACAGGCAGGGGGAGGATCATTAACTGGCTGAACTGCGAATAAGTAAAAGCTCATTTATGATGGATTTGGGGTATTTACCGATGCATTAACAGTTGCGCTTAATCGTAAAATAGAATTAATTCTGGGTGTCATGGCAGCAAAGTGTATAGTGTTGCCACTTTTCGATCCTGATCTAAGATTACTGTATGTATTTTTGCATGTTCCCCTTGTGTTCGAGTGGGTTATATATCAAATATATATATATATTAAATAGCTATATTAAATAGCCCCTAAGTGTGAATGTGTGTGTGCAAAGTGCCCTGCACTGGACTCGCTTCCAATCCGGTATGAATCCTCCCACCCTGAACACTTCTCCTACCTTGACCAGGATAAAGCGGACATTCAAGATGAAGACCCGTATTCGTTCTGTATCATACTTGTATACTTCTCTTATGATGCTTAAATTCTAGTTTCAACACATATTTATGATGTATTTAGGTCTCCACTTTGTTGATCTCTGTGCGTTTTTGGCTCTTCGTGGAGTACTAACTTGCAATCTTGCAAACCCCTACAAAACACTGACTGTGATTAAAATAATAAAGAGAGAGGGAAGTTGTAACTTACACTGCAGGAGGGATTCCCTGATGCGTCCCAGACACGTCGAGGCTCGACGTGCTCCTTATAGTCCACATGAAGACGAAACACACACCACACAAGTGTGATGAAAGCACCTTCATACCTTTCGTCTTTAGAAGAAAAAAATCAATAAAATACTCGACGTACGGGTCTATTCTTAATTCTCGCCCTCTATTGTGCAGTGTTAATCACAGCCTCAAACAGCGGCGTGAGAAATAAAGTTAAAAATAGCACCCCTAAATTAAACGCCCCCAAAGACAGAAGTAGACCGCTTTATACCCAGCCACAAGCGCAGAGCGTCACAGTCCGTTACTTCGTTTAAAAAATTTTAAAATTAAAAACCGTGTACTTGCGGTAATAAAAAAAAAAAACGCTTATATTTTTATTCTGAGATGGATAATACATAAACTACGGCTCAGAGTAGCTTGAATCTAATTCTTCTCCTCATGGGCACAGCTGGAACTCCGGTAGAGGAAAACGCGCGCAAAGCGTGACCTCTCTCCGGCAGCGCCAAAGAGCGCACGAGAGCCAAACCAACTGGGGAAAGAGTAGAGGGGGGAGATGCACAGAAGAAAAAGAATGGCGGAGCTCGTCTCTTTGTTAGTTTATTCTCTTGTTTACTCTCTCTCTCTCTCCCTCTCTCTCTCTCTCTCTCTCTCTCTCTCTCTCTAAGAATGATTCAAACGACTCCGCTATTAATGTTTTTCGACTTATGACGCAGCCGAGCCGTTGTCAGAAACGGGAAACTCGCTGGAGCGTAACGCCTCGGTTCTCATGATGACATGGCACACACTTGGGGAAATGAGGCAAAAAACCAAAAACATATAGGCTACGTTAACGTCTTGACGACTCACGGTGAGACGCGGATGTACAAAGGACAACGAATGAGCGGACAAAGAGAGCGAAATCTAAAAACGAAATCTAAAAGGCTCTTGACTGTACCGTCTTCTTGCACGCTTTCCCAAAACCCGCTGTGCTTCTCGCGTTCAAAACGTCTGAGCGCGCGCTGTTACTGTACTCTTTCATTCTGTGCGACAGCCTTAAAGCCGTAAAATTCATTTATTCTAACATTAGCTTGTGTACTTTCCTTTTTGGGAGCCAAGTAGCACTTGGTAGTAGTACTGTATACTCTTTATATTTTGCATAGGTACGTTCATATATAGCCAAATACTATGGAGAACATGATCTATTCATGTCTGATCCGGAGATTAGATTGC
The DNA here is from genome assembly GCA_012411365.1 of Ameiurus melas. Taxonomy (NCBI): domain Eukaryota; kingdom Metazoa; phylum Chordata; class Actinopteri; order Siluriformes; family Ictaluridae; genus Ameiurus; species Ameiurus melas. The sequence goes on along the minus strand of CM022780.1, from coordinate 10,398,446 downwards.
AAATTTGAAAATATTCAACAGATTGCCTTAATCATACTGTTATTGATGGTTGCTTATACTTGAAAGTTCATTTGATCAGTTTCCACTGTTACTTTGTCACAGGTTATTTAATAATTCGATTCCCCCTTTGGGTTTCAAACCGATCACTGGTTTACACATTCCTATCATACTTCAGAAATGGAGTTCATCCACTCTTTGCATTCTCAGTTATCTCATAATAAGTACATATAATGTCTTACACTCTTAAATTAAGCACAGTTTCCATCTGCTCTTCTTACACTCTTAAATTAAGCCCAGGTTCAATCTTCTCTTAACCAGTCGCTCAAAGTCGGCACAACTCAAATGTAGGCTGCAGAGATTAAGTTGGAAGTGCCGTTTTAGCAAATCATTGAGCTCAGCAGAAGCCACTGATAAATTATTCATCAACTGATTGTGTTTGATCTTCCAAAAATGCTTGAATGTGGAGGACTTGGCATGCACATTGACATGACTCAGCAAATTTGAAATAAACCGTGATACAGTGCTGATTTATCGATACCTGTAAAGCAGACCTTGCCGGGCTATATAATTTAGGGATATAAAGATCACTTAAGGACAAGGCTAATATTGTAGAATAAATAGGTTTTAATGACCAAAGTGTGAGTAGCCACATTAAGGTTTGCATTTACACCAATTCAAGGTCAAAACTGCAGGTACATCTTGTCCTCACCTGAACAATATTTTTGTTAGTGATGACCCCTGCTTTATACATACATAATATGGGCAAAATTATGTGGACACCTGACCATCAACCCCATATGTGGCTGACTGGAATGGGATGCTTAAAGGGCATATATAGCTGTGATGGCCAGGTGTCCACAAACTCTTGGAGGGAAATTAGTGGATGTTAGTATGAGTGTGTAAGCCACAGCACAGATCCCACTCAGCAACTTTTCTTTGGCCTAGATGTGGGCCACATAAGCAGCTGTCTGTGACTCATATGGAAGTAAACAATGGCCTAAATCCGGCCACATCTGTACAATCAGTGCAACCCTGTATTACAGCCACACATTTACACAAAGTCAGCCAAATCAGATAATTGAATTCTGCCCGCATGTATTCAACCTGAGAAATGCAATAACATGGCCATGTGTCAACCAGAAGTGGCTCATATTAAAAGGGTGTGATATGACCCACCACTGGGCCTTATATATATTTTGTAAATATTTGATATCTTTTCATGTGACAACACTGAAGAAATGACACTGTGCTACAATGTAAAGTAGTGAGTGTACAGCTTGTGTAACAGTGTAAATTTGCAGTCCCCTCAAAATAACTCAACACACAGCCATTAATGTCTAAACCTGCTGGCAACAAAAGGGAGTACACCCCTAAGTGATAATGCCCAAAGTACCAATATTTTGTGTGGCCAACATTATTTTCCAGCACTGCCTTAACCCTCTTGGACATGGAGTTCACCAGAGCTTCACAGGTTGCCACTGGAGTCCTCTTCCACTCCTCACTGACAACATCACAGAGCTGGTGGATGTTAGAGAACTTGTGCTCCTCCACCTTCCATTTGAGGATGCCCCACAGATGCTCAATAGGGTTTAGTCCATTATTTTCACCCTCAGATTCTTTAGCAAGACAGTGGTCATCTTGGAGGTGTTTGGGGTCGTTATCATGGAATACTGCCCTGCGGCCCGTTGTTTTTTTTTTTTTTTTTTTTTTTTTGATAAGCAAAAAAATCCAAATAACCCCAAAACCAAACCACCACAAAACACCCCCCCCCAGGCGACACACGTGTCTTTGTACTCCTCACCTGGATGCAGTCAAACACGCTTGACACTATCTGAACCAAATAAGTTTATGTTGGTTCCAGTAATCCATGTCCTTAGTCTGCTTGTCTTGAGCAAATTGTTTGCGGGCTTTCTTGTGCATCATCTTTAGAAGAGGCTTCCTTCTGGGATGACAGCCATGCAGACCAATTTGATGCAGTGTGCGGCGTATGGTCTGAGCACTGACAGGCTGACCCCCCACCCCTTCAACCTCTGCAGCAATGCCGACAGCACTCATACCTCTATTTATTGAGGGAACCATGAATGCCAACATGTACTGTGACATACTGAAGCAGAGCATGATCAGTATGCACTTTCCCAGCATGATAACGACCCCAAACACACCTCCAAGACGACCACTACCTTGCTAAGAAGCTGAGGGTGAAGGTGATGGACTGGCCAAGCATGTCTCCAGACGTACACCCTATTGAGCATCTGTGGAGCATCCTCAAATGGAAGGTGAAGGAGCACAAGGTCTCTAACATCCACCAGCCATGTGATGTCATTGAGGAGTGAAAGAGGACTCCTGTGGCAACCTATGAAGCTCTGGAGAGCTCCATACCCAAGAGCGTTAATGCAGTGCTGGAAAATAATGGTGGCCACACAAAATACTGACACTCTAAGCCCAATTTGGACATTTTCACTTAGAGGTGTACTCACTTTTGTTGCCAGCGGTTTAGACATTAATGGCTGTGTGTTGAGTTATTTTGAGGGGACAGCAAATTTACACTGTTGTACAAACTGTACACTAACTACTTTACATTGTAGCAAAGTGTCATTTCCTCAGTGTTGTCACATGACAAGATATTCATTCATTCAAACCTTTATTTAACCAGGATAAAAACTCCTTGAAATTAAAAATCTCTTTTACAAGAGTGTCCTGGCAGCAGTGGCAGTAGCACTGTTACAAATAAATACAGAGACACAAATAAGCACATAGACACACTTTCACTCATCATTTGGACAACGATGTCATCATAAAAAAAAAAAACAGGGTCTTAATCAATTTAAAAGACAGTGACAAACAGACTGCCTTTCGGCAAGGTCCTTTAAAAAACCTTTAAAAGAATACAGTGAGACCAACTCCTTCAACTGTAATTCCTTCTGAAGCTGATTCCATGCAGATGGTGCTGCAAAATGAAAAGCCTTTTTTTCAAAGTTAGTACGAGCTTTAGGGACAGACAATAAAAATAAATCTCTTGAACGTAAGTGATAAGTCCCTACAATGCTCGGGAGGACGTAAGTGTTCAAATAAGGATGAAGAATTCCCAACACTGCCTTATAAATAAAAAGATGCCAGTGCATCCAACGGCGAATGGAATGGGATAACCATCCGACCCGAGAATACAGCAAACAGTGATGGGTGAGAGATTTTAAGTTTGTAATAAATCTCAATGCTCCATGAAACACTGTGTCCAAAGCAATAAGACACTGGGAGGTAGAATACATGTATAAAATATCACCATAGTCCAAGACAGACAAAAATGTTGCATTTACCAGTTGTTTTTTTGCTTCAAAAGATAAACAAGACTTGATTCTAAAAAAAAAACCTAACTTCAATTTCAACCTTTTAACCAAATCTTGGACATGCACTGTAAAATACAGTGACTGGTCAATAATAATGCCCAAGTATTTGTAATGGGACACTTCTTCGATTTCTTTACAAATAGTCGGGATAGAGTTTTCCATTAATTTTCAAAGAGTGAAAGTCACGACCTTAGTTTTTTTCAGGGTTTAATACTAATTTTAAAGTTGCCAGATTATATTGCAAGATGTTAAAAGCAGATTGTAAAGTTATGATTGCTTGACCTAACGTGGACCCAGAACAATAGAGAACAATGTCATCAGCATAGTAATGATAATTTGTATTTTTTATATTATTGCAGAGGTTTTCTGTATAAATGATAAAAAGAAGAGGCCCAAGAATTGAGCCTTGAGGCACCCCTTTTGAAATGTTTAGGGAGATGGATGTATGGCCATTTACTTTCACACATTGTGTTCTTCCTGATAAATAACAGTTGAACCATCCCACTGCTTGTTCCGATAGTCCAATAGAGGTGAGTATTTGAAGAAGTATTTTATGGTCCACTGTGTCAAAAGCTTTTGACAAATCAATAAACAGTGCTGCATCATACTGTTTATTGTCCAAGATCTTAACCAAGTCATTAACAACTTTTGAAACAGCTGTTATTGTACTATGTTGTTTCCTGAAACCAGATTGGAATTCAAAATATTGTTTTTAATTAAATAAATTTTCAACTGAATGCTATTGATTGATTCCATTATTTTAGCTAATACTGACAATTTAGAAATAGGCCTATAGTTAATGTTTACGGAGTAACCACCTTTGTAAAGGGGGATAACATTGGCAGATTTCCAAATTCAATTAAATTAAATTTTATTTGTATAGCGCTTTTTACAACAGATATTGTCTCAATGCAGCTTCACAGAAATATAAACACGGAATACAGATATTAAAGGTGTGAATTTATCCCAACTGAGCAAGCCACTGAGTGGCGACGGTGGCAAGGAAAAACTCCCTAAGATGTTTAAAGGAAGAAACCTTGAGAGGAACCCGACTCAGAAGGGAACCCATCCTCATCTGGGTAACAACAGACAGTGTGAAATAGTACAGTATGGATGTACATGAAGTCTGTATGGTCTTCGGAGCAGCCGCAGTCCCAGTAGAGAAGATTCGAGACTTGAGCTCCATCCAAAGGCTGAAATGATCTGGATCTCCAGTATCTCCATAAATTCGTGTGTGGCTCAGCAAAAGGTGAGAGGGAGAAAAAGGTTATTATGACTGAAGTAGTAAAAATAGAATCTAGTCAGGGTAGGCTTGAGTAAACAAATACGTTTTAAACAAATACGTTTCAAATACCAAATGGTTGGTATTTGATTCCTAGCTAACAAAAAATTAATTAAATATGCAACTGGACTGGCTATCAATTTTTCAGCTATTTTTAGAAAATATGGTTCCAAATTATCTGGACCTGATTTTTGGATCTAGATCTTTCAAAGCCTTCCTTACTTCTGGTACTGTTACTGTCTTAAAATGAAATGATTGCGCTACCAATGACTGATCTATAGGACATACAGTGGGAGAGCTGGAATCTGGATTATGTAATGTGTCATAAAGGGAGCTAGAAGCAATAAAATGATTATTAAAACTATTAAGAATTATTTTTTTATCATCAACAACAATATAAGATGGTACTTCTGTATCTATTTGTACATTGGTTAATGATTTGATTGTTTTCCAGAACTTAAGAGGGTTATTAAAATTTTTGGATGTTTCTGAAAGGAAATAGACTGATTTGGCATTACGGATTTTTACAGTACATAAATTCTGCAAACATCGAAATTTCAACCAGTCAGACTCTAGTTTTGACCTTCTAGCTTGAGCCCAGGCTTGATTTCGCTCAAGAAGAAGGTCAGACAATTCATTACTACACCAAACATTTTTTCGCCCTTTCACTCTATGTCTTTTAAGTGGGTCATGCTTGTTTACCAGGCCTATAAAGCCATCATAAAAAAATGTCCAAGCATTTTCATCATCATCAATAAGGCTAATTTTTCCCCAGTCAAAATCATATAAATCATGTAAAAAGCCTTGCTCGGAGAACTGCTTCATTGCCCTCTTAAAAATTATGTGCATTCTTGTTTTAGGAATTTTTGTGTTCCTTACAGATGCAATAAGACAGTGATCGCTTATATCATTTGTAAAAACAGAAGCACAGGAATATTTGTGAGGGAAATTTGTAAGAATTCGATCAATTAGAGATGATTTGTCTGGACGTTTTAAGTTAGGTCTGGTGGGGCTATTCACAATCTGAAATAAATTAAAAGTATCACAAAATGATTTAAATTGATCAGACATTGGCAAAAGCCAATTCCAGTTGAGATCTCCTAAAAAGACAATTTCATTATAAATTAAACTTGTTATTAACTCCCTCAAAAAAGAAAGAGTACTACTGTCAGCTGAAGGGGGTCTATAACAACCAACAACCATGATATGAAAATTCTTAGAGACTTCTAAGTCAAGAGCCAATAATTCAAATTGTCTACTTATTGACTTTGAGACAACCACATTTATAATAAATGACTTTTTCACATATATTGCAACACCTCAACCCTTTTAGGTCGGTCAGTTCTGAATAAGTTGTACCCATCATATATAAAATAGTTTGTATGGTATGTAACCATAAAATTTGACAGGTCTAGGTCAAAGGTCAAGAAGATACATATTCTATATCTCTATATCTAGGTCAAAGGTCATGATCATAAAAATATATATAGCTATGTTAAATCTGGATCACATACATTCCTGACACAAACATTACCATACCTGGAACGGCCATATGTTCTCCACATACCTGGAACGGCCATGTAGGTCCCCATCTGTTACGGATAAACATAGACACACGTAGGTCTAGTTCATAAAAATATATATATAGTTATGTTAAATCTGGATCACATACATTCCTGACACAAACATTACCATACCTGGAACGGCCATATGTTTTCCACATACCTGGAACGGCCATGTAGGTTCCCATCTGTTACGGATAAACATGGACACACATAGGTCTAGGACATAAAATATATATATATAGTTATGTTAAATAGGGATCACATACATTCCTGACACAAACATTACCATACCTGCAACGGCCATATGTTCTCCACAGACGTTGCACACTTTCTAACACTCTGAGGTAGTTCATAAATATATATATACTTATGTTAAATCGGGAACAGATACATTCCTGACACAAACGTTACCATACCTGGAACGGCCATGTGTATAACACATCAAACCAGAAATACGACACACACACACACACACACATACACACACAAACACACACGTGCACGTACATACAAACGCATACATACGAACCTGTTTATAAAAGTCGAGCATCCCTCTAGGTTTCCTAATACTCTGTACTTAGATCAACGTGTGCGAGCTTACAACATGGCTGATGTCTGTCCTAACGCGCCAAAAAAAGCTCACCCTTTTTTGGCAAGAATAGAAAAAATGTTAGAACATGAAAAGATTCAATATTGGATAATGTCAAACGGATGTACAGCCGGGTTTTTTTTCGATGCAGAAAAAGGAACCGTTTTGCTTTTCAAGTTCTCTGTCCCCTTCACATAGAATATGAAGCACTCCGAGTCAGGCCTAAGTCAAAGGTCAACACCGTAAAACCCCCCATTCTGATGCATTCCACACACACATCCAAACAAAAATATGACACACACAAACATACTTTCACATTGTTTAAAAGGAATTTAAGTGTTATGTACTAAATTCCCATAATTATGAACACAAGTTGTTAAGTTGACAATCATTGTTAAAATTACGTTGCTCCATTTAGATTGTCTGCAGTGGAATGCAGTCTTTTAAACCAGTAAAAATGCCTTTAAGTTGTATAACAATAGTATGTAAAATCCAGTGTGATTTACATTATAAATCTCATATGTAACATCTCTGCAGGATTTATAGACGTTAAAGCACTGAATGAAATGAGCAATATAGACAAAAAAGAAACACTCTTGTGTCTTCTACTTTTATCTCTCTCATAGAACTATCCACAGTCCAAAGGCTGTGGAACTAGAACGCTACATGTGCGAATGACAAAAAATTTAAAAAATAAAATAAAAAATGTATCAATACATGAAATTAGATTACACAATGTAGTTGAGGTTTACATGAATAAGCAGAAATGTCATCACGCTTATCTTTCCTATAGCACAAATGAAAAGCCCTCTCTAGATGAGCGTATTTGTCAAATGAAACTTTTTCTGAGCTACACATGCGTACCATGTCCAAAACATATGGCTGTTCCAGGTATGGTAATGTTTGTGTCAGGAATGTATGTGATCCAGATTTAACATAGCTATATATATTTTTATGAACTAGACCTATGTGTGCACTGTGTGTGGTGAACATATGGCCGTTCCAGGTATGGTAATGTTTGTGTCAGGAATGTATGTGATCCAGATTTAACATAGCTACATAGATATATATATTTTTATGATCATGACCTTTGACCTAGATATAGAGATATAGAATATGTATCTTTTTGACCTTTGACCTAGACCTGTCAAATTTTATGGTTACATACCATACAAACTATTTTATATATCCCATCTATAGTCACATCCTTATCAAGAATAGATTTGTTTAACCAAGTTTCACTTAAAACAAAAACATCAGCATTAGTTGAAAGTGCCCAGATACGAACCATATCTATTTTACCAACCAAACTACAAACATTCAAATGACAAAATCCCAGGCCCTTTCTACATTTAAAGCTTTCAGAGGTGTCAAATAACATATTTTGCTCCGGGCCTGGATTTAGATGAACATTCCCAGAAATTAATAGCAGCAATAAAAGCAAAAGTCTCCATTTGGGCAGTTTGCAGTGAAGATGGTTGTGAATAGTTGCCAAGTTTAAAAGCTCCTTGAGACCCCAGATGGTTTTGCAGAACCATAAGACAGCTTAAATGTTGCACTTCCGTTGTACCGGAGGTGAAGAGCAAAGGCTGGAATTGAATAACCACAGCCCGCTGATGGCTTGTTTCACCCACAGCTTCAACTCCATTCCAACCCAAGAGTTTCAACCAAAATCCACCAGAAACTCAGGATGCCCTCCTTCGAGTAGAGAGACTTCACCACCAACTCCACTCCCCTTCGGCGCCCCCCTGCGACCTGGCGCCGCAACGCAGAAAGCAAAACCGAGATCAACCGCAGACAAACAATAAGTTTTCCAAGCCGCATCCAACCCAGAAAAGGCAAGACAAAGCAAACAAAATAAGTAAAAAAAATGTCAATCCAAATATGCACACAGCTACGGCATTAAAAACACCGCTCACATGTGGTGAACTGATCGTGCTCAAGCTATCTCTCAGAGCAACAAACAGACGTGCTCCCACTTGCCATATTGATTACTTGATAAAAAAAAAAGTCAAAGTAAAAAAATAATCAAATATTTACAAAAATGTGAGGGGTGTACTCATATTTGAAAGATACTATATATATATATTATATATTTTTACCCCCAGTAAAAATAAAAATTTTAATCACTATTTCTTATAAATACCAATTATAATATGTTGACTTTTCAATTGCATTTATTTATATAACATTTTAACAATAGATATGATCACAACGCTGCTTTATCTGGATATTAATCTAGATCACAATTCATTGAGCTAGATGCAGCAATGGCAAACAAACTGAGCATACTATAAATAGAGTTCCGGGGATAAGCATAGGAAAGATTTTATAATTACAGTCTCTCATAAGTCCCTACCATATCTGGAAAAGTTTCTCCATCTCAGCAGAATAGGTGTGTCAAACACATAGCAGTTGTTGGAAAGTGCAAGTCTCTACAGCAGGGGGTACTCTCCACAGAACCTAAGGTCCATAGAGAACAAATCGGCAAAACAAATTCCATGCATCCCACAAATACAAAATAAGACTGTTGTACAAACATATTTTACTTATCATCTCTGCCATTTCAACCTTTTGTTTTCCATACAAGTATCACTGCGCTCAGCATCTGACAAGGTTTTCTTGTATTTACGCAAGACCAATGCCACTTTATGTGAAGCCTCTGTTGCTCGCACTTCCTGTGTCATTATTTTAATTATTGCACTGTTTGTAGCCTGATATGATGATTTTCCCTGGTTTATTTTTGTGATTCTTAATTCCATGTTCTTTGGGTAGTTCAAATTTGCATGCTTGTACTCATAGTGACTCCTGATGTTACCACTCTTCACAATGGCTTTATGCTTCTCAGAGGGAGAATACCACTTTTTCTCCACTTTTCTTAAAATAAGCAGATTTCAGCCTGTCTCTTTTATGTTTATTTGCATAGAAACTGACATGATTGAAGGAAACAAAAGGAGGCCATACAAAGATTTCACACAGATTGCAAGGAGAGGCTTTTTTCCATGCCAAGAATTTGTACTGTCTATAATTCAAATGCACCTGGACCGGAGACCACCTATTGAGTATCACTGCTCTACAGCATACAAGTGAGTTTGTCTACAGCAGCAATAAGTTTAATCATAAGTACATATATGATGAAGAAACAAACAGCAGAAGCAGCAGTAGAGCAGCTAGGATCAACCATACCAATCAAGAGGGTTGGAGGTGCCATATCACAGCATCACTAAAACCAACAATTCATCAGGTAGAACTCTTGGACATCTGCATCCTGCCACTCCACCACCACCCCTGTGTCCCATGTGCAGAGACAATGAAGCCACATACACTTTTAAGGTAGAACCTAGAAAGAGACACGTTTATACAACTTTGCAAACACTCCAAGTTCATGGTGCAAGAGAAGGGGTTTATACCTTGCAAATCAGTGTATTAAGTATGGTTTTGTCAGTCCACACTAGCAAATGTAACCCTGTGGTATGTTTCCTGAAAATCATTCATCAAAAGATCATTTATATGCTGATGTTGAAGCTTATTTTTCCATCTTCCTTTTACTATCAGGTTTAGGCACATCCCCAGAAATTGGGTGAAGGATTCACCTTTAATTTTGCAAAGGCAACCTATTCAGTGTATCCAGTGCCGCGGCTGTGCTCAAACACTACTTTACACTCAGATGCATGCAATTCTGATCTTTACACTCAATCTTCAAACTACTCCAGTAACGTGCTACCAGCATTCCCTGGAAAAGTGGTCCTCAAATAAACAGAATAAGGCAGCCAGTGTTAGCACATCAGGGTCTGTCTTTACGCAAGGTGGTTATACCCACATAGTCACAACATCATAACTTAGTTATTGCTACTCGGCAAGGAAATGAGTACAGGTACGAGATAAAAGAAAACCTCCTGGCTTTCCGTAATGCAAAAAACTAGAACCCCAGCAATGCGTCTGTACTATACATTCTGTATAAACACTTAAACATGTAAAACATGTCACTACCATTTCATTGTCACTGATGTGTTGAAAATGATCAGTGTCACAGTTTTCAAATCTCTTCATGACTTAAACTTAATGGCATGTGCATTCTGCCCAGCTGTTTGTTTGTTTTTTAGAATAAGTAAGCAGTGGTGCAGGCCTGCTTATGCGCATGCACCACAGAAGCGAATCTTATCTATCCCTGATCTTATCTGGTGCTGCCTAGAAACATAAAAAATGGATTTCTGAGTGAAGTGTAGTCAACACATGGCTTTAGCAGTCTCCTTTAGGTATTGAAGTCACACAGCAAAAGTCACCCACTCCTCTTATTGTCCATTTAAAATAATTAAGAGCTAAAAGAGTGGCAAGGTGTCACTAAATATATTGGCTTTGTCATCTTCTATAGATAATGCTATGACCCTTTTTAGAGAGCAGTACTGTATATAGCGTTCCGTCTAAAAGTTTTGAAATGGCAAGGTCTTGTTTTTGCTACAATATACACTGAAAACATTCAGGTTTGAGATGAAAAGATGAATAGGAGTGTCATGATTCCCCCGTACAATAGCGCGCATTGAGCGCTGTTGCGCATGCGCGGACCTCTTCCGGGTTGATGTCAGGTCTTCGTCTCGCCTCGTCAAGGGTCATAGTTCATTGGGTCATGCATGTTTGGGAATTGCCGGCGGCTGCTAACGGTTGCGGGTTAATGACTGAGAGACCTATATATATCGTGAGCCGTGCTCGAGACGGCGCGATTCGACAAACAGATATAGCGATTTATGTGTATATTGTTTTGCCATGTTGAGCGCTTATAGAGAGTCCTAGTTTCATGCCATGTTCTAGCTTTAGCCATAGCCTTAGCCATAGCATTAGCCAAGTTAGCCTAGCTTAATTTGTTGATCATGTTATGTTTCTTGTTTCTGTTTGGTTTGCTTTTCCTTCTATAAATAAAGATCTTCGTTTGAACTTGCGTTTGCATCCTGCCTACTTGCCTGCCGTCACGTGACAGGAGACCTTTGATCAGAATTTCATCTTTTATTTCCAGATACTTAAATCTAAATGTATTAAACACCTTAGAACATGGATCCTTTTGTTTTAACCAATCCATTTTTCAAGTTATCAAAAATATTGAAACATGTGACTGACAGGTGTTTCTTAGTGCCCAGGTGTGCTGTGTTAGATTGATTGTTGAAACAATTAATAACTTTGAATATCTTACTCTTGAGGCCTGGAATTCACATGTGAAGACTACATTTTAAGGATAAACCTATATGAAGACTAGAGAGCTGTCTATGGGAGAAAAGCAAGCCATTTTGAAGCTGAAAAAAGAGGGGGAAATCAATCAGAGCCATTGCATAAGCATTTGGCAAAGCTAATACAACAACTGGTATACTAACAACCAGACATCAAACAGGTTGGCCCTGGAAAACAACAGCATTTGATGACTGATACATTGAGTCAACAGCACCAACAACTTCCACAGGGCAGGAGTGAAGGTATCACAATCCACCGTTTAAAAAAGGCTTTGAGAGTAGAAATATAGAGGCCATACCCCAAGACGTAGACAAATCACAACTCACCAACCGTAAGAATTCGTTAAAATAAAAAATACAAAATAAAAATAGAGAGAAGAACCACAAAAGTTCTGGAACAAAGAGTGTGGAGAAAGGAAGGACCTACTCATGAGCCAAAACATACAAGCTCATTGGTCAAGCATGGTGGTAGTGTCATGGCTCGGGCTTGCATGGCTGCTTCTGGAATGGGCTCACTGATCTTTATTGATGGTGTAACTCATTGTTGTTTAGCACATCTAGGTGTAATATCAGGAAAGTAAAACATTCTGATCTATCATCTCATATTTATCTTTTGATCTCAAACCAAAATATTTTCAGTGTATAACAAAAACAATATAATTGGAATTGCTATTACAATACTTTACTGTAATATGTTAAACCTAAACTTGTAATATGTGCTTGACTTTTAAAGGTCTTACTCTCAGTTATCAAAAACATTTAATGATCAAGTAAATCAAATGATCAAGTTCATTTAACTCATGACAGTTGTTAATAGACTACTAAATAGTCTATAAATCCTACACATATAAAACATCTGATAACCGACATTATCACATTGATTAGTTAACATTGCAAAATGTGGTTGAAAACACATTTTCAAGTCTTTGGAGATGTTAACATTAGCATTTATTATGGCATTACTAAAGCAACCTTACCACTGTTAATATAATTTAAAAAAGCTGCTCAGCAAGGTAACTAAACAGCATAATATTTATGGATCGCAAAAAATAAGATAATGTTATTGTCTAGTAATGAGATGATGTTCTTATTATCTTCACATATGAAGATTTTCACACGTGAAGCACATTCTTCAGAAGTCACAGCAAGGACAATTATTGAGAAGGCAAATTATGAAATGAGAATGATTGGAACAAAAATGTCGAAAGGATAATATTATTTAACATGTGCAGATAGGTCATCAAAAAAAAGAAAAGGTGCCACAAACAGGGAGAGCAAAGCATGATGGGAGAAAAATGACAGCTGAAGAGAGAATGAGAAAGATAATAGATGCCCGAGTAGTCATCAGGCTTGTGGATTACTTCAACCGAGTGATGCTCTGTCTCTTAGACCCCACTCTGACTATTTCACACACATGAACAGGTACATACAGTGGCACACTCCCTCTTATTCTTGAATAGATTCCTCTGTGAGCTGATGAGTGCTCTGATCTCTTTCTCAAACAATTCACTAGAAATAATGACCAAAATAGCCACAAGTGGCAAATGTGCTATATTATCTTAAAAACTTACACACAATAAGTGTATATATAGTGACAGAGCACTAACTGAGCTGTAACAATTGTAAATAAGATATACTTGTTTTAAGTCCTGACAAGAAATGAGTGCAAGTGGTTGCAAACATCTATACCAACCTTAGTGTCAATAGATAAATTAATTGTAATATGAAATCACTTCTTATTTCCAATAGCACTAGCTAGTGAACAAAAAATAGTCATAATTTTTGTTACTGTGTTATTCACAAATAATCCAGTATGCTTGGATTGTCATGATTTTTGAAAGAAAGTCTAACACAATGTTATTTTGAAGAGGAAGTTGTTTTTTTCATGCTTCATATATTTTTTATACATATGTGGCTTTGTAGTTAAATTTAGTAATGACTGAACAAAATTCGCAGAGAAAGTAGTTAAAAAGCATTTTAACAGCATTTTAGCAGTATTTCATGCAAAATCTAAGAACGCAGAACGACATGGCACTAATTGTAACTGCTGTCCATTGCTCTTTAAGGAAGAAGAGAACAAAAAGTAAAACACACATTTAGACACAAGACGGTATAAATAGGCAAATTAATCACAAAGTAACACAAAAAAGTTAGACATAATAAGGTGACATGTACATGCCGGAACAAGGTGGAGACAAGACCAGGAAATAAAATAAGTAAATGAATAAGGGAGACAACCAATACCAAGACAGGGCTGGAGACATGACAAACGTAACAAAACACACGTGTCAAAAAGTAAACAAAGTATGCGAAGTGTGCGCTGTCACGCTACGGGCTCTTGAGTGCACTGAGTTCCGGACAGAGTCCCCCTCCAAAGGCGCTATGGGAGAAACCCCCACTGGCGGTCATGGCCCTCTGGGCAAAATTTCCTACACAGAACTCATAGTCCCAAAGCAGGCATTAGCTTAGAAATGGGGGCATACAGATGGCTGGGCTGGGACATGAGCGCCATAGGTCTTAGGTGGCAACATGACTTAGGAGGCTGTGTTGTCAGCCTCAGGCATGAGCAAAGCTTGGTGGGCCGTCTTGTCAACCTCAGACTACAACATGGCTTGGTGGGCCATCTCATTGGCCTCTGGCAGGAACAAGGCTTGGTAGGCCGCCTAATCAGCCTCAGGTCTGAACATGAGTTGGTAGGCTGTCCTGTCAGCCTTTGGAATGAACAGGACTTGGTAGGCCATTTTGTCGGCTTCTGGTGTGAAGAGGACTTAGTAAGCTGTGCCATCAACCTCTAACTGGAACTGAAACTGGGAGTGCGCCCCACTGACCTCTAGCAGGATCATTGCTGGATAGACCATTTCGTTGGTCTCACGCTTGAGCTCAGGTGATGAGGTCCCCATGATGACCTCTGGATAGAGCTTGCCTGGGGAGACCGTCTTGTGGGTTTCAGGCCAACAAACAAGAGTCCAACAAACTGGGCTACACTGCTAAGGCCGAAAGATCTTGTGGTAATCAGGGCTCCAACCCACCAGTGGGCTGGGCCAGTGAACCGGGACAACATAAACCTCAGCCACTGCTTCTCTTCAGGTTTGGGTTCCACCAAGCTTGCAAAATAACATGGCATGGGCACTGTAGGAAATTTTCCGGAAAAAACAGAAAATCCATCATATGGTTCAGGGGTGATCCAAGATGATCCAAGATGATCCAAGATGGCACAGCAGTAGCATGCAGTGGCCACTTTTGGTCCACTAATATGGTGCATGTTATGTGTATCCTACACCTATTTGGAAATATTTTAAACAGAAGTACATCATAAGCACTGGTGTACATGTCTACCATCGCAAAATTCTGCTGCACATTGGAGAACAAATGGGGCCCAGGGACTGCACTATTGACTGATACTGCTGGCCAGAAGAGAGGTTGCCAGAAATGGTGTGTGTAGCAGTGGAAGCATGGAAAGCAAGCTAAAGTCTATCTCAAGCCATCTAGAAAACGTTCATGACTGCTGAAGTGTGCTTACTGTTGAAAACGCAAGACTCTGCATCCAGGTCTGATAACAAGGCAAACCTTCGCACAGCAAGGGCCAATCTGTATCGGGCTATCAGAGAGGCAAAGTACAACTATTCAGAAAGAATCCACAGTTACTTCACAAACACCAAGGATACAAGGCATATGAGGCAAGGCATTCGAGCCATCACAGACTACAAAGCTACACCACCTACATTTACATAACATTTATTCACTTGACATTTATCCAAAGCGACTTACAAATAAGCAAAGCGATACATCATCGCTCCTCCGCTACGCTTTGTTTCCCTTCCCGCTCTTATACTTTCAGGACAATGTGCACTATGAAAAAAACAACTGTCTTAAGAAAAAAAATATATTTATATATATATACTGTATGTATATAGAAAATATGCGTGTAGGAGCGCGAGAGTTATATAAGTGAGTTTCTACTAAAACCGTCTTCTAACTCGTTTTAAATAAACGTTATAATATTTAATACTTGTATTTATAATTTGTTACAATAAAATATAAGTAGATTGTCTATGTATACAGATAGAAGTTCTAATCTACTACTTATGCTATTTGTATACAGCGTTCGACGCGTTATGTTTCACTAAAGAAAAAGGCTTTTTTTTTTTTTTTTTTTGTACACACACGGAACAACTCTTTTTAGACATGTGGGTGTGATCACCTGTCTAGGATGATGATGCCTCAAATGATTTCTATGCATGGTTCAAAGCACAGAACAACATGCCAATGAGGAAGACCACCCCAACTCCCACCAACCAAGAACTTCATGTGCATGCAAGAGGTCAGGAAATTTCTGCCCCGAGTAAAACACGAAAAGCTGAAGGTACTGACAACATACCTGGCTGGGTGCTCAGGGAATATGTGACAAAGTATAACAACCCGGAAGCACACGCTGTTGGAAATCTCTGACAATTATGCTGGCAAAGGCACCAAGCTCTGAATAGATTTGTGAAATGAATCAAGGGCTCTTTTTAAAACTTCCAAATAATGTGTGAGTATAATGTGAGTGTTGTATATATATTGTTCAAATAAGACAAGTTTGCAGTGATTAATAATTACTTAATAATTGTTAATTACAGCTAGGACTGATCATGCAGCAATATATTAGTAATATAATTATATCAAGGACTTACAATTGCATCCACTTCTGGGTCGCTTTTTCAATTATCACTATTTAAGCAGTTCATGGACATTTAGTCATTGGCCTTGTCAATTTATGAGCCATTTTGTCTAGTTTGCCTTGTTCTATATGACCATTGCCTTTGTTTCATAGTTTTGTGATTTAGATCATCCTCTGGCCTTGAAATTATCTAGTAAGTGATTATGGTCTGGACTATTATGTTCAGGCAGCAGAAAGTAGATCAAACAAGGCGACATTCAAAACCTGTTTCCGATGTGGGCTCGCTGATGTCAGTCAGACAGAACTTGGTTGTTAAGATTAATTATTTCATTTGGTCAGTTCATAACCATATGCATTGATAACCGTATTTGTGCATAGACTCCAAGAAGCAACTATCATGTTATCCACCCCACTCAATGGAGTAGAAGAAAAGTATGGAAGCTGGGATTGTAAAGTTCTCAGAGGAGGAGAAAAAAACTTGGAGAAAGAATGGTTGCTGGTTCTACTGTGGTGAAAAGTAGAAAGATGTGTGTCAATACAGGTGAGTACCTTACTCATTCCTTTGCTGGAAATATGCAAATAACTTTTACCTATGAGGTGCATGTAGTTATAACAGTTGAAATACTTTCCAGTGTTTGATTATTCAGCAATACCAGGGAACTTTCTATATGAAGAGGTGACAAAACTCATTGAAATCTCTTTAGTCCCCCTAGAGAATCCTGTGAGAATTCAAGACATAGGGACATGCTAAGATTTGTACACTTACCATGTGCACAGACTTGCTCATCATTTACATTCTAACTAAGTTTTATCATAACCCCATAGGACATGGTTATCAGTAGTTAGCTATCCACAACCCATTTCTTTAAGTAATGACATTGACCTTGCAGATGTTTTCAACAAATTAAAGGATCTATGTTGTCTATGCATAACTTTATTCAGCTTCTGAATCTTTTACCTAATGTAGAATTGCAAAACAATTATATCCATCACAAATCAAGAAATTGTTGTTTATAGTTGATAACAATAATATCTAATATTTTATCAGATGTACAGATTTTTTGGTTTGTTAGATTCGAGAAAGGTCAGAAAGGTTTTTATGACACACTACCAAAATGTACTATGATGGTGGGACCCAGTGCTGCTGATAGTCAAAATATGGACCTTAGAATCTCTGGACCTACTTAATGGTTCTGGGATGTGACCATTCAGCACAACCTGCACCTTCTGCGTCTCTGTGCATACATCTTCAGATGTAATCACATATCCAATGAATGAGTACAGGGGGTGGGGGTAATGGAATAGACATTTCTCTGCTTTGACATATACAGTAGCTTGTGTTCCAGCAGCCTGGTCAGCAATGAACTCATGTAACATATATGCTCCTCGAGGTTGTGTGGGGATATCAAGATGTCATCAATGTACACTACTACATACCTGTAAAGTACCTCATTGAAAAAGGGCTGGAACACTGCTGGGGCATTGGCAAGGCCATAAAGCATTACAAGATATCCCTCCCAGATACGCACTAAGTTGTATGCACTCCGCAGGTCAAGTTTGATGCATACAATTGTTCCAGTGTGGCTGGAACGAAAAGCAGGGGGTAGTGGAACTTCTTGGTTATTTGGTTTAAACCACTGTTTAAACCAAATTGTGATCTTCGGGTTGCGACTCTTAAGAAGAGAGAAAGTAAAAGTACACAAAAAAGAATGCACTCTCGCTCCATTACACACCTGCATCAAACGCTTGGGAGAGCTGCCACATGAAATTGAAATGGCAAGATCTCCGATTTGTTCAAAGAATGGCAGAGTATATGTATTGTGCTTGACACACAACAGAGACAATGGGTTAACTATTGATCTCAGTGGAGATCTTGCCATATGCAGGGCTGAAAATTAAGCTCGACCCTCATACACCCCCTCAACTGCTCGCCTAAGGCAAGTAGTTTAAATTTCAAGCGAGTTGAATTTTAGAACTACTTGTACGTCAACTATTCTGCACCGATTTAGTTTTCATATGGTAGAAAAGGCAGGTGCGAGCACTGCTGTGTATGAACACGTAAACCTACGAATTGCAGAGATTTTGACTGATTAGACAGGATTAATGCACGGTTGAAGTATAAATAAATATTGTAGCCTATGTCTTATTTTGTGATAGCTAGGGTGGGCACTTAATTCTTCACACATGTGAAGTCAGCTCCAATAATGTTTTGTTCAGTGAGCACAATATATAGAGCCACATTTCCACATACTCTGTAACGTCTTGAGCTCCTTAATGCCATCTAAAAAGATACAGCTACAGAAATGGAGAAAATTGTATTGGACTGAAGATTTTCTGAACACTGCCTGTTGCTGGGGGTGAACAGGCTTTCGGCAAGTTGAAACTGGTGAAAAACTACCTGAGTAGTCAGTACCCTAAGATGCATCAAAGTTCAACGTTAGACTAACTTCACATTTTTTGGCCAAAAATTCTTAGCAGTGCTGCTGATGCTGCGCAGTGATGACGGAGGCATATTTATAGTGGGGAATGAGTCGCAGGTGTTAGTATTCAGGCGAGGTGGTGTGCTGGGTGTGTGTTGCTGAGCTAGGTTGATACTGACAGTTATGCTGGGAAATGAAGAAACACATGTTTACCTTTTCCTGTCCCAAAATATTTCGGGCTAGTTTCAAGCCATTCTGTGCATTTTTTAAATTGTAGTTGGGGTGCTAATGAGCTTCCACAAGCTTGAAATAAAAATTACATTTTTAAATTATAAACCTCACATAATTGTATTTTGTTTTGTCCTGTGGGATGTACACGCAGTCAGAAGCTTTCTGGCAAACTTTCTAAAAAAAAAAAAAAAAATGCCAGATTATCATTCCTATCTTTAAATGCATTAATTTAGGACACGTTATCTGTTCAATCTGAATAATGCATTTTATTTGATTACATCCCTGAAATAGAATGATACAAGCACCAAGGCTTCCTCCTATAACAAAAAAAATCCATTGTGTAGGGGGCAGGACAACACACAAAACATAAAACAGTGTTCTGAAACAAAAATCTTTAACAGTTTACCTTATATCATCCAATTGTCAAGGTTTTGTGTTTTAAAGTGCCTTTTCTATACTGAACACATCAATCCACACATACACTACTATTCAAAAGTTTGGAATCACCCAGAAATTTAATATTTACCATGAAACCAAATCATTTATTCATCAAATAAGTTGCAAAATAAACAGAAAATATAGTCGACATAAATAATAATGATTTTATGAGAAATAATGATTTTCCACTTGAAATAATATAGTACTTTGCTTTCATCAAATAATCCTCCATCTGCAGTAGTTATAGCTTTGCAAACTTTGCATTCTAGTTGTCAGTTTGTTTAAGTAATCTGAATCTGAATTTCTGAAGCACCTTCTACAAGATGGATTGGCCTGGTGGGCACTTTTTTGTAGCATCTGGTCAAACAACTTGTCAATAGGATTGAGGTCTGGTGATAGCACTGGCTAATCCAATACAGACAGCATTCTAGCTGACTGCTTCTTCTCTAAAAATAAATTAAATTCCATCTATCCATTTTCTGTACTGCTTCTCCTACACAGGGTTGCATGGGAGCCTGAAGCCTATCCAAGGGGACTCAGGGCATGAGGTGGGGAACACCCTGGACAGCATGCCAACCCATCACAGAGCACAATCACACACACACACACACACAAGATAATTTGGAATTCCAATCAGTTACAATGCATGTCTTTGAACCAGAGTTCATTAAAATAAGTAGGTAAAATTGAATTAGTCTTGCATAATTTGGAACAGTGCTTTGGGTCATTGTCCTGCTGTAGGATGAAACTGGCTACAATAAAGTGCTGTCCAAAGGGTATGGCATGGTGTGGCAAAAGGAAGTAAGAATCTAACATTTGTAAGATTATTTTTACACTATACAATTTTCTACTTTATAAGCACCTAAGCACCCCAGACAATCACTTTTAATCCAACATGCTTCACAAATGGCATCAAGCATAACTCCAGTATCTTTGTATTTGTTCTGTGCCTCACATTTTTTCTTCTCTGTAACCCAAACACCTCAAACTTAGATTTGTCTGTCCATAACACTTTTTTCAATCATCCTCCATCCAATGTATTCTCTATTTGCCAGACATAGATATGGGTTTCCTTTTAAACTCTGCCTAGAAGGCTCATATCTTAGAGTCTCCACTTTACTGTTGATGATTAGACTGGTGTTTTGTACATACTATTTAATAAATTTGATTGAGGACCTGTGAGCTATCTGTTCCACAAACTAAAGACTCTGATGTATTTATCCTCTTGTGCGGTCTCCCACTTCTTTTTCTATCCTGGTTAGAGCCGGTTTTTGCTGGGATCAGTACACACCTTTTGTAAGATACCTTCAGTTTCTTAGTAATTTCTCACATGGAATAGCCTTTATTTCTCAAAACAAAAATATATTAATGACTTTCTGGCCATTTTGGACCATAATTGAACCCACATCAGCCCGTTTTATTGTTTCCTTAACAGCTGTCAACATAATTGCACAAGGGTTTATTATGAATTTGCCTTTTAACATGATGAATTAAGTTTAAGGGTGATGGTTACTAAAAATGGGCCTTTGTTTGCCTAGATATTCCATTAATTTAAAAAATGCATTTCTTAAAAAAAATAATAAATGAATAATAAAAAAGAATTTCTGAGCGATTTCAAACTTTTCCAAATGTAGATGAGTGAGTGTTAATATAAAATTAGTAAGCGTTCCACCAGGGAGACAAAATTCTTTGTCAGCAATGTTGTATCTGAGGATCTTTCCACAAGATGAAATGATGATGAGACTGCTAAATGATCTATCAACACAATGGAGAAAATGTTGGAAAAAATGGGTAAGAAAATGAGGGAGATGAAGTTGGGTGAAAAATATTAAAGAGAGAAGGACGAAAAAAAAGCCTGAATGTCTTAACAAGAATCTGACACAGAAACGTCCTGAGAATGGAAAGAGACGTTGCATTTAGCATAACAGTATGGGAAACGCCTTGTGCGCGTGACCGGTATCTGAAGCTTGTGTAAAATCATGCCTCTACTTATAGGCCTGCCATGATCAGGCGACGTGACAATTAAGCGCGTCGCATGATATATATATGGCAGCTGTGAACCCCGCCGCCAGCCTCTATTATCTGAAGCGAAGACGCAATTCACAGGCCTGCCCTGGGATGACAGTGCTATGCAACGTCTCGTTCCCTTCTCAGGGAACAGGGTTACATACGTAACCCAGACGTTCCCTTTCAAAGGGAACTTCGACATTGCATTTAGCATAACAGTATGGGAACGGGAATACCCACTCTGTCATACCAAGGGTACGACCTGTCCAAAAATACCCAAGCCCGAGGGTCACTGCAAGACACTTGAGCCCGGGGTGGAATGAACATCCAGGCTGTAATAACGAATGAACCTGTGTGGCGTAGACCACCCTGCGGCCGCACACACATCGTGCAAGGATACTCCTTTTGACAAAGCCTTCGAGGCGGCGACCGCCCTAGTGGAATAAGCTCTTATGCCTAGAGGCATGGCGAGACCGGGCGCCTCGTAAGCGATAGAGATTGCTTCCATTATCCAAGTAGAGATGCGCTGTTTTGACACAGCATCACCTCTACTGTCGCCACCAAAGCAGACCAGCAGCTGCTCTGACTTACGCCACTGGCCGGAGCGGTGGGCATAAGTACAGAGGGCCCTTACTGGACACAGCAGGTGCAACCTCTCCTGTTCCGGTGTGAGGAACGGAGGAGGGCAGAAGGCCTGTAATACCACAGGGTGGGCAGCCGATGTAGGCACTTTAGGAATATAATCCGGCCTAGGATACAGGAAGGCCTTGGCCAGTCTGGGGGCGAAGTCAAGGCGTGGGGGCAACCGAGAGAGCTTCTAGATCCCCCACTCGCTTGAAGAGCTACCTTCAGAGTCAGAAGCTTCTCCGAGGCTGACTCTAAGGGCTCAAATGGGGCTCCCGAAAGACCTTCCAAGATGACAGAAAGGTCCCAGGAAGGTACTCGCGGCCTGCAGATGGGCCTCAACTGTCTGACACCACGCATGAACCGAAATGGCGACCACATAAACCCGGATTGTAGAAGGAGCCATCCCCACTGAAAAACGTTCTTGCAGAAATTCCAGGACTGTAGCTACTGCGCAATTCACTGGGTCTAACTGACGTTCCTCACACCACAAGACAAAAAGCCGCCACTTGAGCGCATACAATTTCCCTGTGGATGGTGCTCTAGCGTTTAACATGGTCTCTACAACCTCAGTTGTGAGACCAGAATCTATGAGCTGGTGCCCCTCAGGGGCCAGACCCACAGTTTCCATAGTTCTGGCCGAGGGTGATAGATCAGCCCTCCGGCTAGAGACAGTAGGTGCCTGCGGATGGGAATCTCCCATGGAGTGCCGTTGAGCAGGGACATTATCTCTGAGAACCAAATTCGAGCTGGCCAAAAAGGTGCTACTAGCAGCAGACGTAGACGGTCTTGGCGAACTCTCGCTAGAACTTGTGGGAGCAGAGCAATCGGGGGGAAAGCATATAGACGTGACCTCGGCCACGTGTGCACCATGGCGTCCAGCCCCAATGGGGCAGGAGGAGTGAGGGCGAACCACAGCGGGCAGTGTGTTGTCTCCTTGGAAGCAAACACATCCACTTCCGCTTGTCCGAACCTCCGCCATATGGACTCCACCACTTGTGAATGGATCCTCCACCCCCCGGGGCCTCAGCCCCTGCCTCGACAGGATGTCTGCCCCTTCATTCCGAATGCCCGGAATGTACATTGCATAGGGGAAGGAGGAGTTGCAACACGAGCTCCAAAGTCAGGCGGAGAGCCGGACCCGGAAGACAGAGCAAGAGATAGAGCTCGTCTCAGGCTCCTCTTCCAAATCCATACAAGAACCCCAGGACCTGAGACGGCTGGCTGCCTCGACAGCGGCCGGCCCAGACCCGCGGGGTTCTGAAACCCAACTCCCATCAGGTGAGAAGAGAGCGAGCCGAGAGCGTAGTTGCCTAATCGCGAAACATTCACAATGCTGACAGTCAGACCCCTCGAGGGCTGCTGTAGCATGTGCTACGCCCAAACACTTCACGCAGAAAGCGTGTCCGTCTCCTCCCGTGATGAAATGGGAGCAAGGCGTAACACACTCTCTGAATTTTCCCTCGCTCATTCTTTCGCTCTTTCCTTTACTTTTCTTAAAAAGGGATAGAAAAGTTGAGAGATATTGAGAAATACTGAGGAGAAATGAAGCATTTCTTTTTCTTTTCCACAAACCACAGACATGCAGTCTCACTGAAGATAATAAGGCTGGCGGCGTGGTTCACAGGTGCCATATATATATCATGCGACACGCTTAATTGTCACGTCGCCTGATCATGGCAGGCCTATAAGTAGAGGCATGATTTTACACAAGCTTCAGATACCGGTCATGCGCAAGGCGCTTCCCATACTGTTATGCTAAATGCAACGTCGAAGTTCCCTTTGAAAGGGAACAGAACACATGGGAAAGACAGAAAAGGTGAGTCAGCAAGAGGACAAAGTATCTGAGACAAGAGTAGGACAGCATGTGGACAGCTGTGTAAATGCGAGAGAATAGTGAGAGAGGGAGAATTACTGGACCATATCCAGTGAGGGAATTAAGTATTGGACGTGTCAAAATTTTGTTCAGTAAATATATTTCCAATGAGGCTATTCACATGAGATTTTCACCAGACATCAGTATTATTTCAAGAAATCTGGAAATATAAAGAATTCACAACATTAAAGTCCATAAATAAAGTTATGTGTAATAAAGTGGAATGGCACAGGAAATAAAAGTATTGAACAAACAGTTATCCACGGCAAGGTAAGGCAAGAAACCAGCTGAAATATGTAAGTAATTATACCCCCTATCTGTGGAAATTAATACCGGCTGGGCTAGTAAATTGATGGTCTATAAAAAGGATTTTCGTTACTAAGGTGTCACACAAGAAACAGCTCATGATGGGTAAAAGCAAAGAGCTCTCCCAAGACCTTTGCAACCTTGTTGTTGCAAACATATTGATGTAATCATATAGAGACCCATTTCAAAACTTCTGTATCTTCCAGTAAGAACAAGTGGGACCATTATCTGCAAGTGGAAGCAACCAGCCATGAACAGCAGCTCCTCACAAGATTTCTGACCAAGGAGTCAGAAGAATGGTCAGAATAGTAGCCTAAGAGCCAAGAACCACACGGAAAGAGTTCCAGAAACATATCGCAGGTGACATTGTCACAGAGAAAACAATAGGGTGCACTCCACTGCTCAGGCACACACCGCAAGACTCCATTACTAAAGAAAAGGCATGTTGAAGGTTGTTTAAAGTTTATTACAACTCATTTGGACAAGCCTATGAAATACTGGTAGAGTAGTCTGGTCACATGAGAGCAAAATTTGGCTGTCATACTACACACCATGTTTGGAGAAGAAATGGCAAGGCACATCACCCTAAAAACACTAGAACAGTGAAATATGGATGTGGAAGCATCATGGTGTGAGGCTGTTTTTCATCGCATGGTACTGGCAGACTTCATATAATTGAAGGAACGATGAATGGAGCCTTTTAACCAGGAGATTCTTGAGAAGAATCTGCTGCCATCCACCAGAATGATGAAGATGAGACATGGGTGGACCTTCCAGCAGGACAACGATACAAAGCATACAGCAAAGGAAACACTCAATTGGTTTCAGAGAAAAAAAAAATCAAGGCCCAGTCAATCACCTGACTTGAATCCATTTGATCAAGATTTAAAGACAATGCCCTTAAAAGAATGGGCCTAAATCACACTTGAATGATCTGAAAGACACATGAAAGACACAAAAACAGTTTCTTCCTAAAGCATCAATAATAAACCATCTGGCTCCAAAAAAAAAAAAAAAAAAGTTTCTGAAACAATTCATGAAAAATTTATATCCTGTTTGTATTTAATAATTGCACCATACACAGTAGATAAAACTTTTTTTTTTCTTTTACTACTATTATGGAAAAACTTTATGAAATCTACAAAAACAACTCACTTGACAATTGCAACTCTATGGGCATGATGATCAGTGATGAAATGCAATACATAATAAACCTTGATTTTCCATACAGTATTGTTTTTAGATACTGCAATGAATTATCTTCCATCTGGTATTGGAGCTGATCTTAATTTGCATGCTTAATTTGGTGGTTAGTATTGGAAGAGCTGCGTATATGGGCTGTGGTGCAAGTGGTAGAGCGGGTTGTCCACTAATAGTAGGGTTGGCAGTTCGATTCCTGGCCCAGATGACTCCACATGCTGGGCAAGACATTGGGATTGCTCCCGATGGCAAGTTAGCGCCTTGCATGGCAGCTGCTACCATTGGTGTGAATGGGTGAATGAGACACTGTGTAAAGCGCTTTGGATAAAGGTACTATACAAGTGTGCCATTTAGATGCAGAACTTCTCATGAAAAATTTACTTTTATGTCCAACAAGAAACCATACCATTTAATAATAATCACTACTTAACTCAAAAAGGAAGTAAGTGATACTATATTTGATTTCTCTACGGTAAATAATTAAATTGATTTAGTTATGATGGACTTCCACTAACTTCTGAGGAACAGTGAGTGGTGTTCAATTTGAAATGCCCTATATTGCATATACTATGCATTTATCTTTAATTTATTCATTCATCTTCAGTAAGCTTTTTATCCTGGTCAGGGTAATGGTGGATATGGAGCCTATACCAGGAAAACTGGGCCTAAGGCGGGAATTTCAATCCATCACAGGGCACCACGCATACACAATCACGCACTCATTCCCACCTATGAGCACTTTAGTGTAGCCAATCTCTCTACCAGCAAGTTTTTAAGAGGTTGGAGATTTTTGAAGGTGTAAAACCTTTCATGAATATGCAGGAAATAGCATTAAAAACTTTTTTCTTGTCATGGTGAGGAAAAAATATGTTTGTGTAAACATTGGTCAAGTTGTTTTAAAAAGATAAAATTAGTATTTTGGATTAAAGTCAGTGCATAATTCCAAATGTTTTTATGGACTTATATCTGGTATCTTTAATAAGAATATGAACCTACTTGTCAAGGCTCAAAACATGGAAGTACACAAATCACTGAATACAAATATATGAAGAAATTTTAATAAATATGTAATAAATAAATAAAAATAATAAATGAATAAATCACAGTGCATAAAAAAAAAGATTACACTTGCAAAATAACTTGGACTGAAAGAAACAAGAACATGCAAAGGCTATGAACTCAAGCCAAAAATATATACATTTTGATTAACTAAAAATTTGATACAGGTGACCTTGATACTACAAGAACCCAATAAAAAAGTAAGGTGTGGAAAACCACGATGCACACTGGGTAATTTGTGACAAAAAAGTAACTCAATTATTATTATTAAGATGATACTGGAAGCAGAGCTAGCCTAGAGTTGGGACTTAAACTGCTTATCAGTATACAGACTGGAGAACCACATTTGGTCTTTTATACATTGGTTTGTACATGGGATAAAGCTAAAATATAAAGTTTCTGTGATGGAACCTTTCTGAGTGTGTATGTGTGAGCATGAAGCTGCTAAGCCTCATTTAATGACTATGCCTATATGGTCAGCATTAATCACCTCTAATGCATCACTGACATTTCACTTCCCACATATTAATCATTGCTTTTGGGAGGCGGTACTTATTTTTCACACATTTCAAACTCATATCCTGCAGACTGCAGCACTGAGCAATGTAATGTTTTCAATTTTACAAGATTATAATTAATTTATTCATTTATTAGCGAGTTAAATAAAGTGTGTGTGTTTCTGCAACAGGGACCACATGAATAGCCTAGGAATTGCACTTCTGAGAAAGTAGTTTATGCCCAAACAGATAATCTTACCTGAATACAGTAAATGAGTATTACCTAAGAACCACGTGTGTGTAAGTCTGTGTCCAGCCAGAGTGTCTGTTGCTAGAAATTCTTTAATTCAAGAGGTTTAAGGCTTAGTGGAGCTGTATCTCCCACATATCTTCTTTGGGACCTCTGCCAGATTGCCGTCTCTATTGACAACACAGCTTAGAGAGAGTCACTAAACCAATAGCAGCACCAATAGCATAACCTGGGCTTTCAGAGTGTGGCATTCAGACACTACCTCGTTGGCACTCACTAAACAGCCACATCGGTAACCATCAACTGAAGGACTTCTGTCCTAATTCAACCCCAATAATATTGTTTTGTGTGCAGAAACGCAAATTAATAATGTGTTAAGTTTATAAGAAAGAAAAGAAATGCTAAGGACTTAAATGATCAAATATGTTTGCCCTGTATTTTGTAGTGAAGATTCAAATAAACAATTTTTTTTAACATGTGCAGATAAGAGGTTTTACTTAAAGAGAGGCGGGAAGACAAATACAAAACATCAGACAATAGCATGGTCCAAAAACAGTCAATGGGTCAAGTGCGGATGTGGCACAGTTAGTAGAGCGGGTTGTCCACTAATTGTAGGGTTGGAGAATAACACAAGTATCAAGACAATAACACAAGAACCGATACCAAATGCTTGGTATACAGAAAACTCATGTAATACTTCTCAAAGTTATAGTGTTACAACAGTCTCTTATATACAGTGTGTGAGATTGGATGCAGGTGTGTGTGATTAGAATGAGTGTTCTGGGTTTTGCAGTCCATGGTGGCCATGATTGTAGACCACCACGCAGTATGGGAAATGTAGTTACCAATTTGCTGTTATATGACGGACCCCACCCCCCAGGTTTCTCAAGGAGCTAAGGAGCAGACATGAGGCTGAGCCTGGTTTGCTGGGGTCATTAGGTGAGATCCAGGCTTTGGAAGTTGTGTTGTCAACTTTAGAAAGAGGCTTGATTTGGCGGGCCTTCTTGTCGGCCTTTCTTGAGTGTGGAGCGAGTTCCTCAGTGGAGCACGAAGGCGGAGTAACATCCTCAGTGGAGCAGGAAGGTGGAGCGACATCGTCAGCAAAGCAGGAAGGCTGTGATGTTCTCAGTGGCATGGGAAAATGGAGCAATGTCCATATAGAACCTTGGTGTAGTGGCATCCTCAGTCACATAGAGAGTCTGAACGTTATTCTCAATCAACTTTGCAGGCTGAACTTGGTTGGCTGTGTCAGGAGATTCAGGTGTACGCAGAGCTTGGTTGGCTGTGTCGTCAGTCTCAGGCATGAGTAGAACTTGGTTAGTGATGACGTTGGCTTCAGACATGAGCAGAACTTGGTTTTCCATGTCATCCGACTCAGGTGTGATCAGAACTTGGTTGTTCGTGACGTCGGCTTCAGGCGTGAGCAAGACCTGGTTGGTCGTGACGTCAGCTTCTGGTGTGAGCAGAACCTGGTTGATCGTGAAGTTGGCTTAAGGCGTCAGCAGATCCTGGTTGGTTGTGATGTCAGTTTCAGGCATGAGGAGATCCTGGTTGGTCGTGATGTCGGTTTCAGGCTTGAGGATAACTTGGGTGGTCGTGGCATCAGTTTCAGACTGGATCTTGGCGTGGAAGGTCACATCGTCAATCTCAGACTGGGATTTGGTGTGAGAGGCTGTCTCGTCGACCTCGGACATGAACTTGGCATGAAAGGTCGGCTCTTCGACCTCAGATGGAAACATGGCTTGGGAGGTCACCTCGTTGACCTCTAGCAGGAACATGACTTTATTTCTGGGGATGAGACCACCTCCTGAGTCTCATGCTGGAGCTCTGGGGATGAGACTGCCTCATGTGTCTCATGCTGGAGCTCTGCAGCTGAGACCACCTCGTGGATCTCAAGCTGTTGCTTGGGAGCAGAGGTCGCCTCGTCGGTCTTGGGTTGGAGCTCTGGAGAGGAGGTCGCCACGTTGATCTCCGGCAGTGGCTCTGCAGTGGAGACCACCTTGTGAGTCTCAGGTTGGAGCTCTAGAGATGAGATCACCATGTTGACGTCCACCTGGAGCTCAGCAGGTGCTCTCTTGTGGAGCTGTTTGGGAGTAGAGTGAGGGGAAAAAGTATTTGATCCCCTGTTGATTTTGTATGTTTGCCCATTGACAAAGAAACGATCAGTCTATAATTTTAATAGTAGATTTATTTGAACAGTGAGAGACAGAATAACAACAAAAAAATCCAGAAAAATGCATGTCAAAAATTTTATAAATTGATTTGCATTTTAATGAGGGAAATATGTATTTGACCCCTCTGAAAAACATGACTTAGTCCCACTCCTCTTTGCAGATCTTCTCCAAGTCATTAAGTTTTCGAGGCTGACATTTGGCAACTCAAACCTTCAGCTCCCTCTGAATTTAACACATCTGCTCCCCATTTACACCTGAGACATTGTAACACTAGTCACATGACACCAGGGAGGGAAAATGGCTAATTGGGCCCAATTTGAACATTTTCACTTAGGGATGTAAGCAAATTTACAATGTCACACAAGCTGTACACTACTTTACATTGTAGCATTACATTGTCACATGAAAAGATATAATGAAATATTTACAAAAATGTGAGGGGTATACTCATTTTTGTGAATATATATATATATATATAAAATCATGTATTTATTTCTTTTTCAAACCAAATTGTTAAATTGGGCCTTAACCCTCAGTGTGCCTACCCACAGTAGTAGGCTTGAACTTCTGATCAGTTACCGTTCAGTGGTGGCTGAAAAGTTGGGGTTTCGTCCAAGGTCAGAACCTCTGAGAATAATCAGTGTCATGCTGCGATGAATACATGCTCTGAGAATTTGAGTGTCAGCGGTTTTTAGACTTGCGTCACACTCTAGGGGTGTCTCCTTAGCGCAAGACGGTAATGAGGCACACCTCCCTCACGGGCTGGAGCGCAGTCTTAGACAGCTGTCCATCTTACGGTCTCTGGTGTGGCCCTCATCTGGAGCAGGGTGGCTCCATCCACAAGTGGTGGAGTCCATACGGCGAGGTTTGGCCAAGTGGGATAGTTTATGTCTGCTGCTAGTAGCACCTTATTGGCCAGCTCGAATATGGTTCTGAGAGATAATATCCCTGCGAGATGGCACTCCTTGGGAGATTCCCAGCTGCAGGGATCCACTGTAGACCCAGTGAACTGTGCATTAGCTACAGTCCCGAAGTTCTTACAAGAACATTTCTCAGTGGGGTAGGCTCCTTCTACAAGCAGGGTTTACGTGGCCGCCATTTTGGCCAGCCACGCCCCTGTTGATGTAGCCTCTGTGGGGAATATCCTCTAACTTCCAGGTTCATGCATGGTGTCAGACAGCTGAGGCCCATCTGCAGGCTGTGTGTACCTTCCTGGGACCTTTCTGTGGTCTTGGAAGATGTGTCAGGGGCCCCATTTGAGCCCTTAGAGTCAGCCTCTGAGAAGCTTCTGACTCTAAATGTAGCTCTCTTACTGGCCCTGACATCTCTCAAGTGAGTGGGAGATCTACAAGCTCTCTCTGTTGCCCCTTCCTGCCTTGACTTTGAGTGCCTACATCGGCTGCCCACCCTGTTGCGTTGCAGGCTTTCTGCCCTCCTCCGTTCCTCACACCGGAACAAGAGAGTATGCACCTGCTGTGTCCAGTAAGGGCTCTCTGTACTTATGTCCACCTCTCCGGCCAGTGGCGTAAGTTGGAGCAACTGCTGGTCTGCTTTGGTGGCAACAGTAAAGGTGATGCTGAGTCAAAGCATCACGAATTGGATAGTGGAAGCACGACTCTGGGCATAAGAGCTCATTCCACTAGGGCGGTCACCTCCTCGAAGGCTTTGTCCAAAGGGGTTTCCTTTGCAGTATGTGTGTGCGGCTGCAGGGTGGTCTACGCCGCACACATTCATTCGTTATTACAGCCTGGATATTCATTCCACCCTGGGCTCGAGAGTCTTGCAGTGATCCTCAGACTTGGATATTTTTGAACAGGCCGTACCCTCAGTATGACAGAGTGGGTATTCCAAGTCGAGATTGTCTGTGATGTATCCGGATGTTGAGGACAAGTGTGATAAATGCCATGGCTCTCCCTGTCATCTTGGCCATATGTTTTTCTCCTGCCCTGAACTCCATGGTTTTTGGTCTGGCTTTTTTACCATCATGTCCACTATTCTCAGGGTAGATTTAAAGCCTTGTCCATTGATTGCGATATTTGGGATTCCTCAAGCTTCAATTCCTTTGAGCTCGATACAAAAGGATGTTATTGCTTTCACATCCCTTATAGCAAGACGTTCCCTACTGTTACATTGGAAGTCTGCTAAATACCCATCTATCTCCCAGTGAATAAGGATGTGATGTTTTTTCTGAAACTCGAGAAAATACGATATACGATGAATGGATGTACAGATAAGTCTTTTCATAAATAGCATCCCTTTATTGCCTACTTTATGGAGTTACAGACACTACCCACTTAAAGGTTAGTGCCTGTTGTTGAATTTTATAATATCTCTATAACCAGCGACAGTTAATGGGTAGCCATGATGAGCCGGAGGGGTGGGTTGTGGGTTCAATTTTGTTTTTCTTTGTATAAAAAGGAAAAAATCTGTGAATATTTACTGCTGTTGCTAATTTTGTATTTTTGGGAAATGGTGGGGAGGACAGAACAGAAAAGGCGATTTAGATAGGCTTAGCAGTTCAACAGAAATGTTCATCAGAAATGTTTAATAAAAAAGAAACGTAGAAATTTTATGCAGAAATGTATAGCAGAAATGTTTAGCAGTAGAAATGTTCTGTAGAAATGTTCAGCAGAAATGTTCAATAAAAATTAAACGTGAAAAAAAAGAGTGGGTATTCCCATTCCCATACTGTTATGCTAAATGCAACGTCGAAGTTCCTTTTGAAAGGGAACATCAGTGTTTTGCATGTAACCCTATTCCCTGAGAAGGGAACGAGTTGTTGCATAGCATTGTCATAACAGGGCAGGCCTGTGAATTGTGTTTTCATTTCAGATACTAGAGGCTGGCAGCATGATTCACAGCTGCCATATATATATCATGCGACACGCTTAATTGCCACGTCACCTGATCATGGCAGGCCTATAAGTAGAGGCATGATTTTACACAAGCTTCAGATACCGGTCACATGCGCAAGGCGCTCCCATACTGTTATGCTAAATGCAACGTCTCGTTCCCTTCTCAGGGAATAGGGTTACATGCGTAACCCCGACGTTTCTGTGCAAGTTCTCCCCATGTCCAAGTAGATTTCTTCTGGGTTCCTCCTACTAGCCAAAAAATGCCAATAGGTGGGGTGGTAAGGTAAACTGCCCCTAGATGTAAATGTGTGTGCATGGAGCCCTGGGATAGACTGGCAGGGTGTATTCCTTCCTCATGCCCAATGTTCTCTGGATAATCTCTGGCTACACTGTGACCCTGACTAATCGTGAGAGTGACCGTTTAATTTAGTTGAGTTAACTGTTTGTTGTTCTTCATATTTTTTTTTTCATATTTAAAAACTGTAATTATTTTTTAAAAGCTAAAATTAAATCTACTGTGTGTTTTTGACTTATGCATCTAATTGGACCAAGTTCAGAGACTTTTACCATCATCTAAAAAGCACCGCCCGCTCCCTTATTCCCCTTCTTCTTTTATGTGTGACCCACAATTAGTTTCCTTCCAGATTTATTCATTCCCTTTATTTGATGTGGTCTGGCACACTTTATTAAAATACATTTACTGAGATCATTCTTCAAAGTGAGTCTTTAGTCTGCAGAGCTAAACCTGATCTCCCTGTAACAGGAAATTAAAGAGGTGCATCTAGAGAAAGAAATTATTGGACAGCCTCCATTTTGAATCAGGATATGTCACACACAGTGCAGACAGGATGGCTCTGATATGTGATATCTCAGCCTGTCTGACAAACAGTCAAAGCTTCTGAGAATGTAATAAATGTATACTTCATAAACAGTCTTTAACAAACTGTTGCAACTGACAGTTTTATGCAAATCAAGTAAACAGTTTAGATATGCACTGGAGTAAAGGTTATACAAAGAAATCGAGAGAAATGAGTATATATTCATCCTCTGCCAGTTTCCTTTATCATTAAATTCCAGTTTTCAGTCAAGGATTCCAGCCAGAACATGTCAGGTTTTCTGCAGTTTTACTACACAGATCTCCAAGTTCAGACAGGCAATACTAATGGTTTGTGGCTGTTACTCCTGCTGAAGGGAGTAAAAAGCAGCTTAAATACACACACTCACAAAAAGACACATGGTGCAATCTTGACGGTCTGGCCAAGCAAAAGTCTTTCAAAGCAACAGCCCCAGTGCTGCAGGCTGCACTCTGCTATCAGTCCAAAACACATGACTGTCAGCAAGTCCAAGCTAGCTACTGCTCCTTACAAACTAAGAATTCACTCACACACACACACACACACACACACACACACACACACACACACACACACACACACACACACACACACAAGAGGTTTATGTTATGCCCCTTAACCCCCACCCTCCAAAAGGCTCTGGGTTTTAATGTAACATACAAAATCTATGTGAAAAGTGCATTAATCTGCTTTTTCATCTGCAGTGGTTTAGAATATAGAGTTTCTGCTGAGGTGCTAGCCATGGTCCTGGTTGTGTGTGTGTGTGTGTGTGTGTGTGTGTGTGTGTGTGTGTGTGTGTGTGTGTGTGTGTGTGTGTGTGTGTGTGTGTGTGTGTGTGTGTGTGTGAAAGGAAAGGAATATGACAAGCTTCACATGGTGGTGACATTTGATAAAGTGTATTTATTTTATTGTTGCTATCTTGGTTACTGAACTGCCTGTGTTAATAATTATATCAGTACAAAAGACTCACAAGAAGAGTAAGGATAGCAAGTCAGATTGTGTGTGTGTGTGTACCTGAAATTCCATGATCTCATTTAACTGATTATTCACTAAGAATGCCATTAAAACGTGAAGAACTTATAATAATGCACATTTGAGGAAACCGATAATTACTAGTTAATTGTGCCAGGACTCCATGTGGCAGTGGATTACCTTACTACACTTTTAACTGTAATTTTGCAACTGTCTGCTCAAACGTCTAACTTATAATACTCAAGCACAATGCCAGGAAATACGTGCTTTTATGAGGAGTTAAAGTAGATTGAATATTGGAGCTGAAGAAATAAATGACAAAACAGTGTCATGTTAGACTGCTGAGTATTACCTAGAACTGAGTGTTACCTAGAATTATCAATCTGTTGTCATCTAGTGGCCATGTTCCGCACAGCATGATCTACTTTCACACAGAATAATGTGTGTTATTTGGCCAATTAACACTCACTACAACAATAATCCAATATTAACCCGAATAATACTTTGATTAAGAAACTAACATGTAAACAGCAATTTTTAATTACCTTAATCTGATTAAGGTCATACTCAAAGAAAACACAAATCGAATGAAGCCATGTATATTACTCCTCTTTTAGTCGCATTATCGACGTGTATTATAGACATGTAAACACCTTAATCACATTATTAATGTCGTGTGAGGGTTTTCACTGCCTTTTGAGACAGGACATGATCACACACAGCAGTACTCAACCGTTTGACGGTAAACAAGTGAGCACGTCCGAAACCTACTACAGGCCTATATAGTAGGTGAAATACATGTATCTCGGCTACTATATTGTAGGTAAGTACTCGGTTTTGGACCACATACTTTCAAGCAGTCGTTTATTTGCACATATAGCATGACAAATAATTAACTGCACTTGAAGCATTCATAAAAATAAAAAATAAAAACACTCAAAACTGTATACGGTACCATTACAAAGACGAACTTTATGTTGATATGTGAAATTCTGGAGGGAACGTCGGACGGCGTGGCGCGGTGATGTAATGATGTGTGCTGTTAATCGATCTATGTTCTATAACATGTAAAACGGGAACATGAAAAAAGTATTCTAAAAGCAACTCATGTAAACACCTTTATCACAATATTGTCTTACTCAGAATATGGTCAATAATTAGATTACTGCTGTCCATGTAAACGTAGTCACTAACAATGCCAAAGAGTTGCCAGAGAGTTGAGAGATAGCATTTGTGGTCAGTCTTTTCATGCATTTCCATGTGACTCCTGTATGGATCAGAGCAGTGCAGTGATCACTTGTACAACAGCTGAGTCACACCAAGACAACATGTGTGTGTGTGTGTGTGTGTGTGTGTGTGTGTGTGTGTGTGTGTGTGTGTGTGTGTGTGTGTGTGTGTGTGTGTGTGTGTGTGTGTATATATGTACTCAACACCGCACAGCCGGAAGAGCATCCTTTTATATCCTTCCCTCGTTGCCGGAGTGGTGGGATTCTCGCAACTGATTCCCCAATCAGTCGGGGAAGGAGCGACTTTCTTAACATGCATGCCGGCTGTCGGTCCGTCGCGTCAGTTTATATATATATATATATATATATATATATATATATATGAGAGAGAGAGAGAGAGAGAGACCTAACTCAAAGATGCCTGAAGGAGCTGGAGCAACACTTGCCTTTTGAGTTAAGAGCATTGCTGATGAGAGCACTTGGGGCATGCCCACATCTATTGAAATTGAGGTTAAGGGTCAGGAATTCATAATGACCATGACTTCTGCCATTAATTTTGTTAAGACCTCATGCGTGAGTCTTGTGGGAGTTTTCATGAAGAGAGCCTCCAGAATACGTCTGTTTATCCTAATTATACTTTCCATATGGGAGGAGTGTGGAGCGTTAAATGTCCAAGTGCAGCCTTGATTCTGCAAGAAACCTTTCAACTCTGAGTTGCTACTGTTAATTTGGAGTTAATTAACTGCTCCAACAAAATTTGTCCCTCTGTTTGAACGAAAATGCTTCACTGGTACTCTGATACCCAAGAAGTGTCGCAAAGCACAAAGGAAGCTTGATTCTGATAGGGACTCCATGACCTAGAAGTGAACTGCCCTGGTACTCAAACAATTGAATATGACAGCCCATCTCTTGTTATCACAGTGAATGGACGGAAAAGATCAAGACCTGTGTGTAAAAGGTGGATCTACAGAAACTCCGAGGGCAAAGCAGACATCTTCTGACTCTACATTCTACCTTTTAGCTTCTTGCATAAAACACTTTTGTGGATAACATTTAAGATGAGTCTTTTGCTGCTGCTGATCCACAAACCAGCACTGCATAACGTACCCTCTGTAAAATGATGAAATTGACGAACCACTTGATCGTGGTAATGTTGAATTAAAAGATCAACTATATGATGCTTGGTCAGGATTATCAAGGGATGCTTCTCTGGATCTGAGATGTCAGCACAGTGACTGCGACTCCCAACTCTTAACAGACCTTTCTTGTCCACAAAGGGGACAAGTCTCTGGAGTGTGATATGTGTTAAGACATTACCGTACTTGGTCAGGCTCTCAAATTCCTCTCTGTACAGTTTTCGCACTACAGTTTTGACTATATTCAACTTAGTTTGCGGTATCTTTACAGTGAAAGCCCTCAACAAGGATCTCCAGCTGGACAAATTGAATCTGCTCAAGCCTAGTGACTGCACTGTAATGTTAGTTGACAGTGTGTTCACCTGACTGTAAATTTCAACATCCTCTTCTACTTTGACAAGACCATATGACTCCTCTACACTACATGATATAAAACACATTTCTTAAGGACCCCTGGAACTGAGAACCAGCTGGTAAGGGGTAAGTGGGCTGCTGCCACAAACCTGGTTGCGTGATCTGCTTGGTTCTGTTCAGAACAGACATAATGGTAAATGGTCTGCACTTATATAGCACTATTATCCAACGCGCACTGTCACAATGACACTGTGTCTCATTCACCCATTCACACACACATTGTCACACACCGATGGTAGCAGAGCTGCCATGCATGGTGCTAACTTGCCATCGGGGGCAACTTGAGGTTCAGTGTCCTGTACAAGGACACTTTGGCTTGTGAAGTTATATGGGCCAGGAATAGAACCATCAACCCTATGATTAGTGGACATCCTGCTCTACCACATGAGTCAAAGTTGCCCCAGACATAATGCCATTGGCTAGATTCCTTGGTTTTTATTATGCGCGCAACCCTATAAGCCACATCTTTGTGTCATATTGTGAATGTAACCGAGCACTATACGTCTATCAGTATAGAAATGGATGTTGTGGAGCTCTGTGTCAATTTCTCCTTTTATGAGTTCCATCAACTCAACAGCCACACATAGCTCCATACCACATAGGAACAGTGTGAGCAGGAAAAGGGGCCAACTTAGATCTTCCCATTACAAACCCCACATGAGGCTGTCCATCTGAATCTAGGTACGCTACCGTAGGTATGCTACCACAACAATAGGTAAAGTAGAAGCATCTGAGAAAACTCACAGCTCTCTGAGCTGAGCTCCACATACTGAGGTTGGCACAATAGCTCATAGTATTTGCAATTGATCAAGCTCTGCTAGAGATGAAGTCCCTGTTTTCCATTGGTCTCTTTTGTCTATTGGAAGAATGAAGTCCCAATCCTGGTGTATTGTTGAAAGTTCTCTCACTAGAGCTTTGCCGCATAATACAAAATCCTTGGCGTCTGTTCCGCACTCTGATTCACCAAGTTCTGCCACTCGTCTTAGATTGTATTGTGGCGTAGCCGGTGCACAGGAAACAAAGATCGCTCCTCCCACGACTGACACGGTGGTGCAGAAGAGACAGTTCCGCTTCAGCACCTCAGATGTTTTAGATGGCCAGATGTTTTAGATGGCCAGAGAGCATGTGGCAGCGGGGCGGGGACGCCGACACACCCACGGCTCGTGAATGGTACAGAATGGAACAGAATTCCACCATCCAGCAAGCGAGGGGAGAGTATAAAAGGGCCATATTCCCCTCGCAGAAAGAGAGAAGTATCTCTGTGCATGTGTGCCAATCTCTGGAGTGTTTTATGCAGTTTTGCTGACGCGTGCATCTCTGCGAATCGCTGTGGTGTGTTTTTTCCTGGTTTCATGTGACTCCGACGCAAGTGACGGCTTCGCCCCGCCCCTCCTTGGCTGTAACCGCCGAGGGCTGAGACCCTCTCCGCCCGATCATACTTCAACCCCCACACACACGCACCCACACACACACACAATCTCCCATAACACTGAACCAGCCTCCTGTGTGTCTGTGCAACCCCCCCCACCCCCCACCCCATTTTCCTTCTCCTCCTTGAGGATTGCTCATAAACATGGATCCCACACTGCAGCACCTTCTGGAGGCCAGTATTCAGCAGCAAAACAGCTCGCCCACAGCCTACAAACTGTGACACAAAAACTAGTGGCCCTGAGGACAGCGACTACCGCAGCTGCTATGCCCCTCCCTGATCCTGGCACCTGCGTCGACACCTGCGTCCCCCTCTAAAGGTCAGATGATTGTCCTTGCAGTGGAAAATTACATGTAGCTATGTGTCCCTGGAGACGTGATTCAGAATGTCGGGGTTACACATGTAACCCTGTTCCCTGAGAAGGGAACGAGATGTTGCATTTAGCATAACAGTATGGTAGTGCCTTGTGCGTGTGACCGGTATCTGAAGCTTATGTAAAATCATGCCTTTACTTATAGGCCTGCCATGATCAGGTGACGTGATAATTAAGCGCGTCGCATGATATATATATGGCACCTGTGAACCATGCCGCCAGCCTCTATTATCTGAAGCGAAGACGCAATTCACAGGCCTGCCCTGGGATGACAATGCAAGGTCTTATTCCCTTCTCAGGGAACAGGGTTACATTTTTAACCCTGAGGTTCCCTTTCAAAGGGAACTTCGACGTTGCATTTAGCATAACAGTATGTGAACGGGAATACCCACTCCATCATACCGAGGGAACGGCCTGTTCAAAAATACCCAAGCCTGAGGGTCACTGCAAGACACTCGAGCACGGGGTAGAATGAATATCCAGGCTGTAATAACGAATGAATGTGTGTGGCGTAGACCACCCTGCAGCTGCACACACATCCTGCAAGGATACCCCTTAGGACAAAGCCTTCGAGGAGGCGACCGCCCTTGTGGAATGAACTCTTATGCCCAGAGTCGTGGCGAGACCGCATGCCTCGTAAGCCATAGAGATTGCTTGCACTATCCAAGTAGAGATGCGCTGCTTTGACACAGCATCACCTATACTGTCACCACCAAAGCAGACCAGCAGCTGCTCTGACTTGCGCCACTGGCCGGAGCGGTGGAGTACTTACTGGACACAGCAGGTGCATCCTCTCTTGTTCCGGTGTGAGGAACGGAGGAGGGCAGAAAGCCTGCAACACCACAGGGTGGGCAGCCGATGTAGACACTTTAGGAATATAATCCAGCCTAGGATATATGAAGGCCTTGGCTAATCCAGGGGCGAAGTCAAGGCAGGAAAGTGCAACAGAGAGAGCTTGTAGATCTCCCACTCGCTTGAGAGATGTCAGGGCCAGTAGAAGAGCTACTTTTAGAGTCAGAAGCTTCTCAGCAGCTGACTCTAAGGGCTCAAATGGGGCCCCTGACAGACCTTCCAAGACCACAGAAAGGTCCCAGGAAGGTACTCGCGGCCTGTAGATGGGCCTCAGCCATCTGACACCACACATGAACCTCGAATTGAGAGGATGTTCCTGTTTTTTCGACGTGGAACTGGTTGCCGGGACGGTGTTGGCGGTCGGCCAGGGCCCAGAGTCACCGATGGGAGTGTTGAGGGGCCGCCGTTCACCCTGGCCGAGTTCGAGGGTGGCCGCTGCTCGCTCAAGGGCAGTCATGAGCGCCTGGGGCATTGCCGGTGCTTATACCCCTACGGCTTGGTGTTCGGTGCGGGGCAATGCCCTCAGGAACCGATCCACGGCCACTTTTTCTGCCACCGCCGTGGCAGTCTGCTGGTCCGGTTGTAGCTACCTTTTGGTAATCCGGATGAGGGTGTTTAGCTGGCTGCTCAAGCGTGTGTCGGGAATCCCGGAAGAGTCTGGAGGGTGGGTTCCCGTGCTGTCATTCACCGTCGAGTGCAGTTTCACCAGCCGACGTCCTCGTCCATGCCCAAACCTTCAGGGCACGGATGAGAGAGAGAGAGAGAGAGGTTAGTGCGATTATTATGCCGCGTCTGTGGTTGGAATACCTTTTCTCGACCAACGGATGCGCACATAGCCTGTGAGTAGGTACTCGAAAAAGTATGGGTGGAAGGGCATCCTTTTATATCCTTCTTCCGGTGTTGGAGTGGTGGGATTCTCCCAACTGATTCCCCAATCGCCGGGCGGTGTGGTGTCGGCGGTTTCACCCCACCGTGACGGTCCGTCCGGTTGGCGTTGGGTCTGGCACAAGGCTGTCTTCTTTGAGCCTGTGCGGCAGCCGGGGAAGGACTGTATGTCTGCCTATATATATATATATATATATATAGGCAGACACACAGGAGGCCGATTCAGTGTCAAACGTGGAGAAATCTTTATTCAAAACAGCCTGTGAGGGGGTGTGGGTGCGGCGTGTGTGTCCGGGAGCCAGAATGATGTGCTAAATACTGAGAGCAGCATATAAAGAGCCGCTTGAAGTGATTACTAAGGCTGGATAAGCTTTTTTCTCTCTAGTGGAAATAAATCCCTCACACTGTAGTAAGCTCCCCTTTTTTCCAGAAGTGCATGGCAAAATATCACACTTCTGGGGGAAAACTATGCATAAGCTGCATTTATAATGTTGGATTATTCGGCCATCATGGGGAATGAACGGCATGGCTATTTAGCTATGATGGTTGAGGAGATGATTGCGGCCTACCAACCTCCATCGATGGCAGGTAATTTATGGGGGCCGGCTTTGCCATCCATGCCATGTAAGGCCACCGTGGCATTGGTGGGCAAGGCCTACGCAGAAGTGGGTCTTGCTTGTGGGTCACTGCAGACAATGGAAGAGTTGCAGGGCTACCAGGCAGACCTGCTGAATGAGCTTGTCATATTGTGGCATTCATCCAGTTCCTTTCCTGTTGTATAGAGTTCACCCGGGCATCCACAAGTGGAGCCTGGGCCAGTGCTAGTGCAGGGGAGGCACAGAAAGCGAGTACAGCAGCCCGCCTCTCCCAGCACACAGCCAGGGGAACCAGGTGGCCAAAGTCGTGGCCTATTACTAGGCCTGATCTGAGAATGGTCATAAAGGCCAAGAAGACAAAGAAGGACAGGTCCTGAGGGGCCGTGGAGGGACGTATCAAAGAACATGAGGTTGTTATGGCAGTTAGCCCCCAGTACTACTGTAGAGCCTCCCCTAGCCAAGGCTGTCACAAGTTTTCAGTGTTCTCTAGTCAGTGAGCTGTCACAGGGCAATGGAAATCTGATGCTTTCCTTCCAATAGAATGTGGAAAAGTTACCGTCACTAAAAGGCCATTTTGCAGCATCGTAACAACTGCCAAATGTGTCTCCATGGGTTCTGTCTACCATAGAAAAGGGTTACCGTGTCCAGTTCAGAGCTCGACTCCCCCAGTTCAGAAGTTCAGAGCTCAACCATTCCTTTTTAGAGGTGTGCTCACCCTAGTAGTCAGCACAGAGCAGAGCTTGACATTAGTGCAGATGCCTGATGGACAAAGGGGCTATAGAACAGGTACCCTTTTCCCTGAGGGAGGGAGGTTTTTACAGCCTTTACTTCCTGGTCCGCAAAAAAGAAAGGGGTATGCGGGCAATTTTACATCTGCATCATCTGAACTGTACTCTTCGGACATATAGGTTCAAGATGCTGACGTCCAAACTTATCATTCCACAGATTCAGTTTGAGAACTAGTTTGTGATGATAGCTCTAAAAGGTGCATATTTCCACATACCAGTATCGGGTTCTTCCCTTCGGGCTGGCTTTATCCCCTCGCACCTTCACAAAGTGCATGGATGTCATTCTGGCTCCATTGTGACTCCA
Source organism: Ameiurus melas (assembly GCA_012411365.1). Classification (NCBI taxonomy): domain Eukaryota; kingdom Metazoa; phylum Chordata; class Actinopteri; order Siluriformes; family Ictaluridae; genus Ameiurus; species Ameiurus melas. The sequence continues at coordinate 10,356,024 of CM022780.1, read as the reverse complement.
AGGCATCTGTGTCATAAACTACCTGGACGACTGGTTAATTCTAGCATGATCCAAGGACCTGGCGGTTCAACATCAAGAAGTTGTTCTGACCCACATGAAGAGCTTGGGGCTCAGGTTGAACCTCAGAAAAGTATGCTTTCTCCAGTGCAGAGGACAACTTTTGTAGGGATTATAAGGCCTCTACTATGATGAGGGCGTTTCTATCCCCAACATGCGTAGGGTCAATCCTATCAACATTGAGCAAGATAAAGCTGGATCTTGGCATCCCCTCCAGTCTCTACGAGAGACTGTTGGAACTTATGGCAGCAGCAGCCAAAGTCATACCATTGGGCCTATTGCACAGGAAACCATTTCAGTGATGGCGTTATCAGAGTAAAAGTTATCAGAGTAATCAGTGTCATGCGGTGATGCCTAATCGCTCTGAGAATTTGGTGGTCTCACCAGTTTCTAGCCTTGGGTCACACTCAAGAGGTGTCTTCTTATAACAAGACGGTAATGACAGACACCTCCCTCACGGGCTGGGGCATGGTCTTGGACGGTCCAGCTAACACTCTCTGGAGTGGCCCTCATCTGATATGGCAAATAAACTGGCAAGAAAAGGTTCTGAAGGTTCATATAGTGCCTTATCTGGGGTGGCGTGTAAATTACCTAGAAACGTGAGCCATATTTCTATCACTGAAATTCATTCTTCCTCAATTGAGAGGTCACCATGTGTTGCCAGACAACACAGCAGTGGTCACATATATCGACCACCAGGGAGGATTATGTTCGTGCCCCCTGTTCAGGCAGGCACAACTAATTCTTCTTTGGGAAGAGGGAAAGTGTTTGTCAGTGAGTGCAATGTACATTCCGGGCAGCAGGAATGACTGGGATGTGGGAGCAGACTGGGATGTGGGAGCAGACATCCTGGTGAGGCAGGTTCTGAGGCCCAGGGATTGGTGGCTCCATCCACAAGTGGTGGAGTATATATACTGGAGGTTTGAGCAAGCAGAAGTGGATGTGTTCACCTCCAAGGAGAAAACACACTGCCCGCTGTGGTTCGCCCTCACTCCTGCTGCACCATAAAGGCTGGAAACCATGGTGCACATGTGGTTGAGGTCACATCTATATGCTTTCCCCCCCGATCTCGCGCTTCTAGCCAGGGTTTGCAAAGACTGTCTACATCTGCTGCTAGTAGCACCTTATTAGCCAGCTCGAATATGGTTTTCAGAGACTATATCTCTGCTAGATGGCACTCCTTCTCATCCACAGGGATCTAGTGTCTCAAGCCGGAGAGCTGATTTATCACCCTTGGCCGGAACTATGGAAACTGTGGTTCTGGCCCCTGAACATTGTACATGCAAGTGGTCAGATGGACCAAAATGGAGCTCTTTGGCATCAACTCAACTCACCGTGTTTGGAGGAGGATGAATGCTGCCTATGACCCCAAGAACACCATACCCACCGTCAAACATGGAGGTAGAAACATTTTGCTTTGGGGGTGTTTTTCTGCTAAGTGGACAGGACAACTTCACCGCATCAAAGGGACGATGGACGGGGAAATGTACCGTCAAATCTTGGGTGAGAACCTCCTTCCCTCAGCCAGGGCATTGAAAATGGGTCATGGATGTGTATTCCAGCATGGCAATGACCAAAACCATGGCCAAGGCAACAAAGGAGTGGCTCAAGAAGAAGCACATTAAGGTCCTGGAGTGGCCTAGCCAGTCTCCAGACCTTAATCCCATCGAAAATCTGTGGAGGGAGCTGAAGGTTTGAGTTGCCAAACATCAGCCTCGAAAAAGAGGAGTGGGACAAAATCCCTCCTGAGATGTGTGCAAACCTGGTGGCCAACTACAAGAAACGTCTGACCTCTGTGATTGCCAACAAGGGTTTTGCCACCAAGTACTAAGTCATGTTTTTCAGAGGGATCAAATACATATTTCCCTCATGAAAATGCAAATCAATTTATAACATTTTTGACATGAGGTTTTTCTGGATTTTTTTTGTTGTCATTCTGTCTCTTACTGTTCAAATAAATCTACCATTAAAATTATAGACTGATCATTTCTTTGTCAGTAGCCAAACATACAAAATCAGCAGGGGATCAAATACTTTTTTCCCGCAATGTACATGCATTGATATATCAGCATAAACATTATATAATAACATTATATAATAATAAACATATATTAATAAACAAACTGTACCAGTAACCCACAGTGTCTGTGTGGGATGCCTGAGAAAACCATAGCCATAGCACAGTGACCAAAGTTTAATCATTCATGTAATTTGTGTAACTTATGTGACTGTGTCTAAAAGTAATTTGCATCAAATTGTGTTTATAGATGGACCATGTGTTGGACTTTTGTGAACATCAGTGAACTGATGTAGGGCTTTTAATCTTTTGTTATACTGTTCATAAAAGAGTTATCATCCAAATCAATTAGTTTCTGATATCCTATATACTTTCAAAGCAACCCCATTTAAATCCCAGCTGTCATTCTGTCTTCTCCTCTTTTATCCTCTCATCTTTGACGTAGTTCATATATAATCTTCCCCAGTCTGGCATATTTCTGGAATAAGCATACATATTACTAGGAAATGTCTAAAGATCTTAGTCACAAGTAGTGGTGATGTGGCTTTAAAATAAATATATATAAAAAAAATTAAAGATCCAGTATAGCGTGGGCAAAATATGACATCCCCAGTGTCTCATAACAGATTTGAAACTTCAGAAGCGAAAGAACAAAATATAGTATAGTCTTATCCATTTACCACTCTTTTTTGTTAAGTAGATAGAACGCAAAATGATTATACAAATCTCCTAAAATAACTACAAACATGCTTTTTTTCCTTTGTATTTGATTTTTCTTCTTTCTTTCCACAGGGAATGATAAAGCAATCAAGAAGAGTGCAGTCATAGATCTCGCAAAGAATAAGCTGGTAGAATAATTCCATGGACAATCCGGATCTAAGGATTTTCTCTGCATATGTCACGTATGCTTAAAAGCCATTTTTAGTGGAGCAGTTCTCCATAAAACCAAGGATGGATCCCAATATGACCTTGTCAGCATAAGCTTATTATGGAAGTGGCTGAGAAACCCTGAACAACCAGATCTTTCTTCAGCTTCTTTGCTGTGAATCAAAAAGAAAGAAATGGCATCCATTAATCTACTCAACTTCTCAAAGACTGACACAATGCATCACGGCTCAGTAAATGATCACATCATGCCAAGAATAGGCTATACCATTTTGTCAATTATTATGGCTTTGTCCTCCACTTTTGGCATCATCTTGAATATGGTGGTGATTATTGTGACAGTGCGATACAAACAACTGCGTCAGCCACTAAACTATGCTCTGGTTAATCTAGCAGTGGCTGATCTTGGTTGTGCTGTGTTTGGGGGGCTACTCACAGCAGTCACCAATGCCATGGGCTACTTCAGTCTTGGCAGGCTAGGATGTGTTTTGGAAGGATTTGCTGTTGCCTTCTTTGGTAAGTCTTTCCTCTAAAGATATGTTTTTCTTGAGTTCTATATTTGAGATACAGTACTGTGCTAATGTTTTTGACAAAGTGCAAACACCATGGCAATAATCACTAGATCTTGTTATACTGTACCTCTGCCAGGTATTGCTGGTTTGTGCTCGGTCACAGTTATTGCTGTTGACCGCTACATGGTGGTATGCAGACCATTAGGTGCAGTGATGTTCCAAACCAAACATGCCCTGGCAGGCGTGGTCTTTTCGTGGGTCTGGTCCTTAATTTGGAACATGCCACCACTGTTTGGATGGGGCAGTTACCAGCTGGAGGGTGTGATGACTTCCTGTGCTCCCAACTGGTACAGCAGAGACCCAGTCAATGTCTCCTATATCCTGTGCTACTTCATGCTCTGTTTTGCTCTGCCTTTTGCCACCATTATCTTCTCTTACATGCACCTCCTTTATACCTTACGGCAGGTAGGTATAATTTTCAACTTAAAGTAAGACGGTTCTTTAACAGCCAAAGAAATATAAGACTTTTGCTTATATTGCATGAAGGAGTTTCTCACATTTAACAGTGGCTGTTCAAAGACTAATATTTTTCATTTTTCAAGTAAATTGGTGAAAATCTATATTCAGAAATATTGACTCCAGTTTCTATTAATACAGAATTTCATTATAATTTCATTATAATACAGTTTGGTTTACAATTGATTTTGAACTGTTGAAAGATAAGATTATTAAGCCTAAATGAAGAGGGTAATTTATTGGATCGTAATGGATTTGTTAAATGGAACGGTAAAATTCAAATTTCCTTCTATTTTTCTTGTTCCATCCTAGGTGGCTAAGTTGCAAGTGGCAGACAGTGGAAGCACGGCCAAGGTTGAGGTTCAAGTGACCCGTATGGTGATCATCATGGTCATGGCTTTTTTGCTTACATGGCTGCCATATGCAGCCTTTGCCCTGACTGTGATCATTGATTCAAACATCTATATCAACCCAGTGATTGCCACAATACCCGCATACCTGGCCAAGAGCAGCACTGTTTTCAACCCCATCATTTATATTTTCATGAACAGACAGGTGAGTAAAAAAATCTAAATCACAGTTTGCAATTTGGATTTACAGGAACCATTTTAGGACATATATATTCATGTTTGTCACGAAGTCTAAAAGTCTAACAGTGCTTCACTTTTACTTGAATTGTGTACAGGGCCATTTCTGAACCTTAGGGGGCCCTAACCAATATTTTACTCAGAGGTCCCCCTACCCACACCAATCGTATTATTTTATATGAAATAATTATTTATTATCTTGGATGAGAGAAAATTGTTTAACAAAGAATAAAATAAATCCATCTGAAAAAAACTACACTGATGAGAATGCATTAATAATTCATGGCATAAGTAAATGAAATTTCAATAACAGGATTTGAAAACAGAGTAGACTAAATTGACATATGATATCCCAAAAAAGTTGGGACAGCATATATAATATAGTTTGTGGTTCTAGGGGCAATGTAGGACTAATAGCAATGTGACAAGTTGAAATGAAACAGATGAGGCAATGTGACAAGTTGATATGAAACAGATGAGGCAATTGTCTAATCATAGTATATAAGGAGCCTCTAAAAAAGGCCTAGTCCTTCAAGACAGTTCACAATATAATTAACAGATTCAAGGACTCTGGTCAAATCTTGGTACGTAAAGGGCAAGGATGAAAACCACTTATGAATCCTCATGATCTCCGATCACTATCACTGATGTTACTGTCTTAAAACCATCATGAATACTTTGGTAAACCTTTGTTAGTCAACACCATTCACCAATGCATCCACAGATGCAAGTTAAGGCTGTACTATGCAAAGCAAAAGTCATACATCAACAATGTCCAGAAGCGCCAACTATTTCTCTGGGCTTGGTCTTATTTGAGCTGTTGTGATCTCCAGGCCAGAGAAGACCACCCAAGCTGTTATCAGCATCAGGTCCAAAAGCCAGCATCTGTCATGGTATGCGGCTGTGTTAGTGGTAACTTGCACATCTGTGAGGGCACCATTAATGCAGTAAGATATGTACACATTTTGGAGCAACATGTGCTGCCATCCAGTGAAGGATTACGCCAAAGCACATTCTGCCCGGATTAAAAGCTCAAGGTTGCGTTAGCAGAGAGTGCGGGTGCTAGCATAGCCTGCCTGCAGTCCTGACCTGTCTCCAATTGAGAATGTGTGGTGCATTATGAAGCGCAAAATTAGGCAACAAAGGCCAAGTTTGCCTTGCTCACTTGCTCTGTCTTCTGGGTCTAGCTCTCTGCCAGATTTTGAAGCTCGCGTTGTGACTCCTCCTAGCGTTACGGATACTCTGAGGAGCCAGAAGGGGGTGTCATTGCACCAAAAACCAAAAGCAGGTCTCAAGCATATAAAGAGCTGTTTGAAGTGACTACTAGGGCAGTTGAAAATCTAGACTGGCCTGGGGAATAGGAAGTGGCTCGTAGCAGGCTGGACGAATGCTTCCTCCCCAGAGAATATAATCGTATATTCAATCTGCCATCATAGCCTCTGGCTCAACCTCTCAGGAACATCTCAGGGGACAAAGATAAGGTGCTGGATGCCCCTGTTGAATCTTCCGGGCTGTTCGGCAGTGTAGTTAACGCCATCGCTGACAGGTTTTGCAAGGCAAAACAGCAAACGTTTGCCCGGGAATCCATGAGTGGAGCCTGGGCTAGCATTAGTGTGAGGGAAGCAGAGAAGATAATTGTGGTGGCCTGCCTACCCCCACGGAAAGACAAAGGAACCATGTGGTCACATTCACAGCCTGCTAATAGGCCTGATCTGAGAATGATCATATAGGCCAAGCAGAAAAAGGAGGAGCGGTCCTGATGGGCCACGGAGGGATGTATCAGGGGACATGAGGTTGTTTAGGGCAGTTAGCCCCCAGTACTACTGTAGGAACTACAAGTTGTTAGCTATCTCTGGTTAGCGAGTTGTGACAGGGCAGCAAAAATCTGATGCTTTCACTCCAACAGAATGTGGAAGAGTTAACGTCACCAAAAGACCATCTAGCAGCATGGAAACTACTGCTAAATGTGTCTCCATGGGTTCTGTCCAGTTCAGAGCTTGATCCCCCCCGAATAGAACATGTACCCTGTTAGCTGAGGGAGGAAGGTTTTTACAGCCGCTATTTCCTGGTCCACAAAAAAGACGGGAGTATGCAGCCAATTTTAGATTAATCTTAACCATACTCAAATTATACACTTCAATATATGTATATATTTCAGATGACACAGTTCAGATGATTCAGATGGTTCAGATGATGGATTCTTTTGGTGTTGTCTCTGGTTATAAGCTAAATTTAGATAAAAGCGACTGTTTTCCTGTCAATACTCCAACTCTGTCTCTGGAATGCATGGGAAATGGAATTAGGAGTACAAATAATGAGGAGTGTTGGGAACATGCTATAGGGAGGGTACAGACTACCACTTCTTGTGCTCGTCTTGGACATATACAATTCAAAGTTTTAAATAGAGTCCATCTGTCCAAGTCGAGATTGTCTGTGATGTATCCGGATGTAGAGTGTGATAAATGTCATGGTTCTCCCTGTCATCTTGGCCATATGTTTTTCTTCTGCCCTGAACTCCATGGTTTTTGGTCTGGCTTTTTTACCATCATGTCCACTATTCTCAGGGCAGATTTAAAGCCTTGTCCATTGATTGCGATATTTGGGATTCCTCAAGCTTAAATTCCTTTGAGCTAGATACAAAAGGATGTTATTGCTTTCACATCCCTTATAGCAAGACATTCGATACTGTTACATTGGAAGTCTGCTAAATACCCATCTATCTCCCAGTGGATAAAGGACGTGATGTTTTTTCTGAAACTCGAGAAAATAAGATATACGATGAATGGTTGTACAGATAAGTTTTTTCATGAATGGCATCCCTTTCTTGCATAGTTTATGGAGTTACAGACACTACCCACTTAAAGGTTTGTGCCTGTTGGTGAATTTTATAATATCTTTATAACCAGCGACAGTTAATGGGTAGCCATGATGAGCCGGAGGGGTGGGTTGTGGGTTCAATTTTGTTTTCCTTTGTATAAAAAAAAAACCTGTGAATATTTAGATAGATAGATAGATAGATAGATAGATAGATAGATAGATAGATAGATAGATAGATAGATAGATAGATAGATAGTAGCTCAAAGACATCACACACAATACAGCATACAACGAAATAAAATAAAAAAACAAGTAAAATGCTAAAGAAGACTCAAGAAGAACAGTAAAATATACCGAATCCACAGACTGGGAATTAAGTGGGTTATACAAGCGGGCTAATATAGTCCTTAGACAGTATGAATAGCAAAACAATCACACAGTGATTCAGTACACACATTGTTGTTGTGGAAGTGTATGTGAATGTATGAAGGGGTGAAGAGGCAGATAGACTATGCAGAGAAGTCTATCTCACCTCTTCCTTTCAGTGAAGCATTGTAGAGCTGTATAGCCCTAGGGACAAAAGACTTCCTCAGCCTGTCGGTTGTACATGGCAGTGAACGTAGCCTCCCACTGATCGAGCTCTTTTGATTTGAGATAGTGTTATGGAGTGGATGACAGTCATTGTCCAAAATATTTGTCAGTTTGTTCAGGGTCCTTTTGTCTGACACTGAAGTGATACACTCCAGTTCCACTCCCACAACCGAGCCAGCTTTCCTTACCAGTCTGTTCAGTTGTCCAGCATCCTTCTTCTTAGTGCTTCCTCCCCAGCATACCACAGCATAGAAGAGGACACTGGCAACAACAGACTGGTAGAACGTCCAAAGGAGCTTGCTGCAGAAGTTGAAGGATCGCAGTCTCCTCAGGAAGTACAGCCTGCTCTGCCCTTTCTTGTACAGTGCCTCCGTGTTGACTGACCAGTCCAGTTTATTGTCCAAATGTATTCCCAGATACTTGTAAGTGTTAACCATCTCTACATTAACCCCCTCAATGGTGACTGGTAGCAGAGTGGGTTTACACTTCCGGAAATCTACCACCATCTCCTTGGTCTTAGCAATGTTGAGTTGTAGGTGGTTGAGTTTGCACCACTGCACAAAGTCCTCCACCAGGCTCCTGTACTCCTCCTCCTGCCCATCCCTGATATACCCCACAATTGCTGTATCGTCCGAAAACTTCTGCATGTGGCATGACTCTGTGTTGTAGCAAAAGTCAGACGTGTACAGTGTGAACAGGACTGGGGAGAGCACTGTTCCCTGTGGAGCTCCGGTGTTACTGATCACAGTGTCAGAGAGGCAATTCTTCAGTCTGACGGACTGCGGCCGCTCCGTCAGATAGTCTGCAATCCAGGAAACTAGGTGAGCATCCACACCTATCTGCATGAGCTTCTCACCCAGTCTGAGGGGTTTAATGGTATTAAAAGCACTGGAGAAATCAAAGAACATGATTCTCACAGCACTTTTCCTCTTGTCCAGGTAAGCATGCATCCTGTGCAAGAGATATGCGATGGCATCATCCACACCCACTCTCTCCCTGTATGCAAACTGTAGTGGATCTAGTGCAAGGCGTACCTGGGGTCTAAGTAGCCCCAAAACCAGCCGCTCCATTGTCTTCATCACATGTGATGTTAGAGCAACTGGCCTGTAGTCATTGAGCTCACTTGGATGTGGCTTCTTTGGGACAGGGATAAGACATGATGTCTTCCACAATGTTGGAACTCTGTGGTGTCTGGTATCAGAAGACTGGAGACTAGTGACCATCGTCGGTGTATTCAAACAAGCACGAGCAGTGTCTAAATCAGCAGAGGGTAGTGGACAGTCCACTGCCATTGGAGCTGGAACAGGGAAGTCGAACCGATTGTAAAAGTGGTTCAACTGATTCGCCCTATCCAGGTCTCCCTCCACAGAGCTACCACTCTTTCCCAGTCCAGTGATGGTCTTCATTCCATCCCAGACCTCCTTCACATTGTTCTCTTGCAACTTCTGTTCTACCTTCTTTCTGTATTCCTCCTTAGCCTCTTTCAGCCTGGCTTTGAGTTCCCCCTGTACACGCCTCAGCTCTGCATGATTCCCCTCTCTGAACGCCATCTTTTTCCTATTGAGAAGGGTCTTGACGTTGCTGGTTATCCAAGGCTTGTTGTTTGGAAAGCAGCGTACAGTTCTTGTGGGAACAACAATGTCCATACAGAAATTCAGGTAGTCAGTTGTACAATGTGTGACATCCTCCAAATCCTCTCCATTTTGTAGCACGCTCCAGTCAGTGGACTCAAAACAGTCTCTCAAGGCCTCATCCGCTCCTGATGTCCACTTCCTGAAGGTGCGAGTGACAACCGGTAGCCTTTGTACTTTAGGTTTGTATAATGGTTGAAGATAAATGAGATTGTGGTCTGACTTTCCCAGTGGGGGAAGGGGGTTGGCACTGTATGCATCTCTCACATTTGCATACATGAGGTCTATTGTCCTGTTTTTCCTGGTAGAGCAATCAACAAACTGGTAGAAATTAGTGAGGGTAGAATCCAGTGTTATGTGGTTAAAGTCGCCAGAGATCGCAAAAAAAGCATCTGTGTGTTGAGTTTGGAGCCTTGCGATTGTAGAATGAATGACGTCACACGCCGTGGGCTCGTGGGCGAACATAGCCAGACAACAATGGCATGCGAAAACTCCCTCGGCATGTAGTCCGATTCGAAGACTAACCGCCATTAACTCCACATCTTTACAGCACACAGTCTCTTTAACTGTAACATTGCCGGGATTGCACCATCTGTTGTTTATGTACAACACCAATCCACCTCCCTTCTTTTTTCCGGAAAGTTTAGTGTCTCTGTCCAGGCGTGCCACACTAAAGCCAGGCAGCTCAACGTTAGCATTTGGGATGCAGCTAGTTAGCCACGTCTCCGTGAGGCATATCAGGCTACATTCCCTATACAGCTTCAGGTTCCTTACCAGGGCAGCTAGCTCGTCAGTCTTGTTAGTGAGTGAATTCACGTTCCCCATCACCATCGATGGAACTGCAGGCTTGAATTTCCGCTTGAATAACCGCTCTTGCTCCCGTCGTTTATTCCTCAATTTGAGTCCCGCTCTACAGCCCCGAAAGCACCATAATTCCTCAGGAATGCTAACGTGCACAACACCAGCACTCCTCCATAGTGTGAGCAGCTGATTCCTTGTATACACAAGTTTGCTGCCGCCAGAGCGTTTAGATAATTGATCCATATCCATAGGATAGAATAAAAATACTCCTGAAAGTGTGTAGTATTAAAAACTTCTAAGCATGCAAGGTAAAGAAAAGAGTAAACAAAAACACAGAAGAACACTATGGAGCTACATGGATTGCTGCCACTCTAGGCAGCGCACGACAGGTTTTTTTATTTACTGCTGTTGCTCAATTTGTTTTTATTTTTGGGAAATGGTGGGGTCGACAGAACAGAAAAGACGATTTAGATAGGCTTAGCAGAAATGTTAAACAGAAATGTTTAGCAGAAAGGTTATTAGAAATGTTAGCAGAAATGGTTCATCAGAAGGTCAGCAAAAATATTCAATAAAAATGAACCGTAGAAATGGAGATGGTTCAGATGACACAGATCAAAAATTGGCTGCATATGCCCATCTTTTTTGCTGACTGTTTTTTAAAGATTATTTTGTAAAAATCCAAATAAGCTTTAAAGATCATTATTGGAAATGGTTTAAACAATGTTTTTCATGCTTGTTCAATGAACCATATACAATTATTGCACATGCACCTGTGGAAAAATCTTTTAGACAAACAGTTTACAGGCAGTACAGTGAGGGAAAAAAGTATTTGATCCCCTGCTGATTTTGTATGTTTGCCCACTGACAAAGAAATGATCAGTGTATAATTTTAATGGTCGGTTTATTTGAACAGTGAGAGACAGAATAACAACAAAAAAATCCAGAAAAATGCATGTCAAAAATGTTATAAATTGATTTGCATTTTAATGAGGGAAATATGTATTTGACCCCTCTGCAAAACATGACTTAGTACTTGGTAATTACTTTTAATTTTCAATGCCCTGGCTGAGGGAAGGAGGTTCTCACCCAAGATTTGACAGTACATGGCCCTTTGATGCGGTGAAGTTGTCCTGTCCCCTTAGCAGAAAAACACCCCCAAAGCGTAATGTTTCTACCACCATGTTTGACGGTGGGGATGGTGTTCTTGGGGTCATAGGCAGTATTCCTCCTCCTCCAAACACGGCAAGTTGAGTTGATGCCAAAGAGCTCCATTTTGGTCTCATCTGACCAGCAGAGGACAACTGGGTGAAAGTGATGTGGTCAGATGAGAGCAAAATGGAGATTAAATATTTTTTTCCCCTCACTGTAGGTGATTATGGTCACAGTTACAATAACTTAAGACACTAAAGAGACCTTTCTACTGACTCTGAAAAACACTAGAAAAAAGATGTCTAATGTGCCTGCTCAGCTGTGTAAACATGAGATTTACTGTTCATTTAATTCCGCCTCACTAAATAACATTAAAATTCTAATTCATGTTTTCCCACAGCCAAAAAATAAACTTGTGCCCCCTCCAGTGTAAAAACAGCAAAATTGCAATGTTCTAAAGGTCAAATACATGACATCCAAACAAATTATACTGTCTTTGGCAGTCAAAATTGCATCCACTCAGTCATTCATCAGTGTGCATCTTACCGCATGTCATTTATCGCCAGCACATGGCTATATGGTGAAGTTAAGTAATAGCTCGTAACATTAAAATGGAGAAGTACTAAGATCTTGGCCCGCAACCACAGCAAGCACCGCTGATCCACAGTCCTCTGACAGCAGTGGCCCAGGTCCCTCTAATAATGTCCATAGCAAGTGTAAGTGTACCCACTGCTACTAGCCCAGTTCATGCTGATAGACAGCAATGTATCTAAAGTTAAAACGACACCTCTTCTTCACCAGCAATTCACAGAAAAACCATCAAAGAGGAGCAAATATGATGAGAAATATATTTCTTTGGGTTTTACATATGCTGGCAGTGAAGAAAACCCCCAGCCACAGTGTGTATATGCGCAGACATTTAGAAACAAAGAATGATTCTTTTTGCTAAATAAACCTCAAGTGTTTTTTGAAAGACATTTAAGACAACTCAGGAGTAGTAAGACCCTTATAACAGCATAGGAAAACCTAAATAGAAAGGGTCTGGAAGCATCCTACATGGTGAGTTGCAGAGTGGCTAACACAAACCCCATACTATTCCATTCTATGGAAGACGTAATTCTTTTTGCTGCGGCTGACATAGCTGGTGTAAGGCTTGGGGAAAAAGCCAAAAAAACAACAACAATACCACGGATGGCATCGTCAGGCAACACAGTTTGAGAGAGGGAGTACGCAAATGGATATTAAATGCCTGGACTGTACACCACTGTAAAAAGTTTGGGAACCACTGCTCTACAGAATTTTTTTACTTTGCATGTGCCTGAAACTTTTGCACAGTACTGTATATACACACATATCAGCCATAACCTTAAAACTACTAATATAGGTCCCCTAATATAGGTGCCTAATTTAGGTCCCCCTTGTGTGGTCAAAACAGCTCTGACCCCTTGAGACACCTCTGATGGTGTGCTGTGATATCTGGCACCAAGACATTAGCAGCAGATCCTTTAAGTCATGTTATGTTGTGAGGTGGGGCCTCCATGGATCAAGATTTGTTTGTCCAACACATCCCACAGATGCTCGATCGGATTGAGATCTGGGTAATTTGGAGGTTAAGTCTACACCCTGAACTCTTTGTCATGTTCCTCAAAGCATTTCTGTACAATTTTTGCAGTGAGGCAGGGTGCATTATCCTGCTGAAAGAGGCCACAGCCATTTCGGAATACCTTTGCCATGAAAAGGTGCACTTGGTCTGCAACATTCACCACTTTTACATGGACAGCAGGAATATAATTATTGACCTTATTCTGAGTAAGACAATATTGTGATTTAGGTGTTTACATGAGTTGCTTTTAGAATACTCCTTTCATGTTCCCATTTTACATGTTAAAGAACATAGTACGATTAACAGCACTTCATTATGTCATGGCGCCACACCGTCCTAAGTTCACTCCAGAATTTTTTATGGTACCGTATACAGTTTTGGGTATTTTTATTTTACATTTTTACAAACGCTTCAAGTGCGATTATTTGTCATGCTGTAAGTGCAAATGGACAACTACTTGAAGCCATGGGCTGCATCCCAAACCGCATATTTACCTACTATATAGTAGCCAAAATGCATGTATTTCGCCTACTGTACACATGGATTTCACCTACTATATAGTAGGTAAGTATGTGGTTTCGGAAACACCCATGCCCTCTTGTTTGCCGTAAAATGGTTGAGCACTGCCGTGTGATCATGTCCTGTCGCAAAATGTGATGAAAACTCTCACGACGTTAATAATGAGATTAAGGTGTTTACATGTCTCTAATACATGTCGAAAATGCGACTAAAACAGGAGTACTCCACACGTCTTAATTCGATTTGTGTTTACTTCAAGTATGACCTTAATCGGATTAAGGTAATTAAAAATTGCTGTTTACTTGGTAGTTTCTTAATCAGAGTATTGTCTTAATCGGGTTAATATTGGATTATTGTTGTCCATGTAAACGTACTGAATGTTTAGGTCCTGTAGGTGGTACATGTCAAAGTAAGATCCCATTGAATGCCAGGACCCAAGGTTTCCCAGCAGAACATTGCCCAGAGAATCACACTTCCTCCACCAGCTTGTCTTCTTCCCATAGTGCATCCTGGTTCCATCTCTTCCCTAGGTAAGCAATGCACATGCTCCTGGCTGTCAACATGATGTAAAAAAAAAAAAAAATGTAATTCATCAGACCAAGCCACCTTCTTCTATTGCTCCATGGTCTAGTTCTGATGCTCATGTGCCCATTTTAGGTGCTTTTGATGATGGACAAGGGTTAGCATATGGTCTGTGGCTATGCAGCTGCAATGTACTGTGTTCTGACACCATTCTATCATAGCCAACTTCAACCTTTTCAGCAATTTGTGCTACAGTCTGACAGTAGGCTAGTCTTCGCACCCCATGCACATCCAGGAGCCTTCTGAGATATGTACACACACACATATATATATATATATATATATATATATATATATATATATATATATATATATATATATATATATATATATATATACACACACACATATCTCAACAAGCTGCTCTTAATTTTTTCATTTTAATTACAAAAAGCAGAAGCATGATAGCAAACAAAGTGACTAAATTCAATTAATTAATTAATTTTTCACCAGTGTTTTGGATGCATCTACATCGCCGATTCTTCATGATCTTCTGCAGTTAGTTACTTTATTTTGTAATTTAAATTGCAGTTACCATTCTCTTCACACCACTAGGAGGCGCCCTATGACTGCTTGATACATAAACCTTTTCAACAAATAACAGTAGTGTCCTTTTTTGCATCTCTACTTTAAAAAGGATGGGGTCCTCTTGTGGTCCAGGTGCTTTAAGTTGTATAACAATAGTAACTAAAACCCAGTGTCATTTACAATACAAATATCATACCTAACATCTCTGCAGGTTTTATAGACATAAAAGCACTGAATGAAATGACTATTATAGACAAAAAAACACTTTGCATATAATATTTTTATCCCTCTCATAGAATTATCCACAGTCCAAAGGCTGCTAATATTGGTCAAAGAGCAAATTGACTACAATGGAGCTATGTGAATGACAAAAGATTTATATATATATATATATATATATATATATATATTTTTTTTTTTTTTTTTTTTTTATGTCAGTACATGAAATTAGATTACACAGTGTAGTTGAAGGGTTCATCAATAAGCAGAAATTTAATCATGCATTTCCTTCCTGTAGTACAAATGAAAAGCCCTCTCTAGATGAGCAGTTTGTCAAATGAAACTTCATCATTCTTATCCACTGCTATGATAAACTAAAGAGTAGAAATTCAAATCACACTGCTAAATATGACTAGCATTAATTACATGTAGGTGGTAGCAGTACAACATAGTCTATCAACTGTATTAGCAGGTGTAGCGTGTCACGATTCCCCCCGTGCAGCAGCGCACCTTGGGCGCTGGCGCGCATGCGCATGCTGTTTCCGGGGTGACGTCATGTTTTCGCCCATGTTTACGTCATTTGTGTAAAGTGCCCAGTACCAGTGCCAGCTGGTAGCGATTGCGGGCTAATGACTGTGTGGATATATACCATGAGCCGTGCTTCACACAGCGCGGTTGAATGCGTTGAATATATGTATGTTTCTATTTATGCATGCCATTTGTAACCATTTGTAATAATATCGAGTCTTTGTTTCATGTCCGGTTTATACCATAGCCTGAGCCTTAGCATTAGCATTAGACAAATTCCTACTTTAGTTTAGCTTAGCTTAGTTGTAGAGAGAGTCTTATTTCTGTTTCTGTTTACTTTCATCACTTTGTAAATAAATCTCACCATTTGAACTGCAAGTGCATCCTATCTACTTGTCTGCCGTCAGGCCGCGTGACATAGCGTAACTATTTAACATGCCTGGACAAATTCAGACAGTTAAGACTGTGTTAGAGGACCGGTAGACTGAACAAATATTATACAAATGGTATTTCAAGGTGAGTATCATTTCATTTACATATAAGTTCTACTAAAGCAATGAATTATGACATATTCTCAATTGTGATATGACCAATAGTGGACTCGTGTATAGGGTAAGGGAGGGGACTTCCTAAACTGAAGGTGGAGAAAACTTAAGTTATCAAGCTAATTTCATTAAGTTACTACAACTTTAATTTTGTTTTAAGGCAAAAATGTAGAAATTTCAGTTTATATAACACTCAATATTAAGTTGATGTAATCATCATCATTATAATGTCAACACAACTCGCCAAAATAATGTTTGCAACTTCCATCCATCCTTCCATCCATCTTCTACCACTTACTTAAAATATTTAATTAAATCAATACATTTTAATTTTTATCTTGCAACCACACATTTAATTAAGTTGTGGTAATAGATTCTCTGAATTACTTTTTAGAGTGCAGATGAAAAGGTACATACAGGATTTATAATCTTAAATATGAATGAGGAAAATAAGTCTGTCAGGTGTGGAATTGCAGTAATCTCTTGAAGACATGTAACAAGTTCACGTTCATCTTCAAACTGATATGCAGAATACTGGCAATTTATATATTTTGAACACCAGATTTACCACATGATGAAAAAATGATTTGCCTAAATGTGACCTTTGCTCTTAAATATTTGCAACATACCTAGTATCTTACAAAAAGATAAATTTATTATGTACTAATTTCTACCAAGTAAATAATGACTTACAATGTATTATTACCTTCAGATTATCTTGCTTACATGTAAGTGTAATGAAAAGGGGGTAACTTAATGTCATGTATGTACATCTTTGATCATAATTCACTTTGAATATATGCAATATATGAACTCAACAAAATACTGGGTAATAGGCACTGGTTATTAATATCTAATCTATTTCTTTCCCTCTTGTCCTTCTCTTGCAGTTCAGGGACTATGCCTTGCCTTGTCTCTTCTGTGGGAAAAACCCTTGGGCATCCAAAGAAGGACGAGACTCGGACATCAATACATTAACTACTACAGTCAGCAAGAACAGCTCAGTGTCACCATTATAACCATAAGTATCACAGTATCATAACCTAAAAAACGTCTGGGTTACGCATGTAACCCTGTTCCCTGAGAAGGGAATGATACGTTGCATTTAGCATAACACTATGTGAGCACCTCTCACGCATGACCGGCATCTGAAGCTTGGGTAAAATCATGCCTATTTATAGGCCTGACATGATCAGGTGACATGGCAATTAAGTGCATCGCATGATATAAGTATGGCACCTGTGAACTGCGCCATCAGCCTGTATTATCTGAAGCAAAGTAGGAATTCACAGGCCTGCCCTTGTATGACAATGCTACGCAACGTCTCGTTCCCTTCTCAGGGAACAGGGTTGCATGTGTGACCCAGACGTTCCCTTTCAAAGGGAACTTTGACGTTACGTTTAGCATAACACTATGGGAACGAGAATAGCCACTCCATCATACAGAGGGTACAGCCTGTTCGAAAAGACCCAAGCCCGAGGGTCACTGCAAGACACTCAAGCCCGGGGTGGAATGAATATCCAGGCTGAAATAACGAATGAATGTGTGTGGTGTAGACTACCCTGCAGCAGCACACACATCCTGTAAGGATACCCCTTTGGACAAAGCCTTCACAGAGGTGTCCGCCCTAGTGGAATAAGCCCTTATGCCCAGAAGCGTAGCGAAACCGCGTGCCTCATAAGCAATAGAGTTTGCTTCCAATATCGAATTAGACCAGCAGCTGCTCAACAGCGGCAACAGAGAGACCTTGTAGATCTCCTACTCGCTTGAGAGATGTCAGGGCCAGTAGAAGAGCTACCTTTAGAGTCAGAAGCTTCTCAGAGGCTGACGCTAAGGGCTCAAATGTGGTCCCTGACAGACCTTCCAGGACAACAGAAAGATCCCAGGAAAGTATGCCTGGCCTGCAGATGGGCCTCAGCTGCCTGACACCATGCACAAACCTTGAAGTTAGAGGATGTTGCCCCACAGAGGCTCCATCAACAGGGGTGTGGCTAGCTGAAATGGCGGCCACGTAAAACCCTGACCGTAGAAGGAGCCCACCCCACTGAGAAATGTTCTTATAAGAACTCCAGGACTGTAGCTATTGTGCAGTTCACTGGGTCTACAGTGTATACCTGCGGATGGGAATCTCCCAAGGAGTGCCATCTAGCAGGGATATTATCTCTGAGAACCATTTTCGAGCTGGCCAATAAGGTGCTACTAGCAGCAGACATGGACTGTCTTGGCAAACTTTTGCTAGAACTTGTGGGAGCAGAGTAATGGGGAGAAAAGCGTACAGATGTGACCTCGGCCACATGTGCACCATGGTGTCCAGCCCTAATTCTGCAAGAGGAATGAGGGCAAACCACAGCAGGCCGTGTGTTGTCTCCTCGGAGGTGAAAACATGCAGTCCCGCTTGGCCAAACCTCGCCATATGGACTCTACCACTTGTGGATGGACCAACCAATTAGCAGAATGTACATTGCACTCAACGACAAACTTTCCTTCTGCCCAGAAAAGAATTAGGTGTGCCTGTCTGAACAGGAGGCACGGACATAATCCTCCCTGGTGGTCAATATAAGACCACCAGTATGTTGTCTGTAAACACATGGTGACCTCTCAATTGAGGAAGAAGGAATTTCAGTGCTAGAAATATGGCTCACGTTTCTAGGTAATTTACACGCCACCCCAGATAAGGCACTATATGAACCTTCAGAACCTTCAGACCTGTCCCACAGCTGTCAAAGACTGCACTCCAGCCCGTAATGGAGTCTGTCATTACCGTCTTGTGCTAAGGAGACATCCCTAGAGTGTGACCCAAGGCTAGAAACCGGGGACACTCAAATTCTCAGAGCACGTAGGCATCGCCACCTGACACTGATTATTCTCAGAGGTTTTGTCCTTGGACAAAACTATCAACTTCTCAGGCACCACTGAATGGTCTCCTGTGCAATAGGCCCATAAGCACCAATAGTCTCCCAAGATCCAGCTTTATCTTGCTCAGTGTTGATAGGATTGACCCTATGCATGTTGCGGATAGAAACGCCCTCATTGTAGTAGAATCCATATAACCCCTAGAAAAGTTGTCTACTGCACTGGGGAAAGATTATTTTTCTGAGATTCAACCTGAGCCCCAAGCCCTTCATGTGGGTGAGAACAACATCTCAATGTTGAACTCCCAGTTCCCTAGATCGTGCTAGAATTAACCAGTCATCAAGGTAGTTTAGTACATGGATGCCCTGGAGTCACAATGGAGCCAGAGGGACATCCATGCACTTTGTAAAGGTGCGGGGGGATAAAGCTAGTGATATTGCTATGTGGAAATATGCACCTTTTAGATCTATCATCCCAAACCAGTCCTCCAACTGAATCTGTGGATCAATAAGTTTGGGCATTGGCATCTTGAACCTGTATGTCCGACGAGTACAGTTCAGCATACTCCCATCTTTTTTGTGGACCAGGAAATAATGGCTGTAAAAACCTCCTTCCCTCAGGTATCGGAGTACATGTTCTATGGCCCCTTTGTCCAAGAGGGATCTTACTTCCCTTTTCTATGGGAGACAGAACCCATGGAGACACATTTGGCAATAGTTTCCACGCTGCCTGACCGTCTTTTAGTGATGTTAACTATTTCACATTCTACTGGAGGGAAAGCATCAGATTTTTGTTGCCCTGTGACAGCCCGCTAACCAGAGAACACCAAAAACGTGGGACAGCCTTTGCTAGGGGAGGCCCTACAGTAGGACTGGGGACTAACTGCCCTAACAACCTCTTGTCTCCTGAAACGTCCCTCCATGGCCCTTCAGGACTGCTCTTCTTTTGCCAGCTTGGCCTTTATGACCATTCTCAGATCAGGTCTAGTATCAGGCCACGACTGTGGCCACCCCGTTCCCGTGGCTGTCTGCAGGGGTTGGTGGGCTGCCATACTCGCCTTCTGGCTCTCCCTCGCACTAGTGCTGGTCCGGGATCTACTCGTGGATGCCCGGGTGAACTCGAGACAACAGGGAAGGATTTGGCTGAATGCCGCCATATGTCGAGCTCACTCAGCAGGTCTGCTTGCTAGGCCTGCAACATTGTCATTGTCTGCAGTGACCCACAAGCAAGACTACTACCGCATAGGCCTTGCCCACCAATGCCACAGTGGCCTTACACAGTAGCTTGGATGGCAGAGCCGGCCCCCATAATTACCTGCCATCGATGGAGAGAGGTAGCTCACAAGCACCTCCTCCACCTTCAACATAGCTAAATAGCCATGCCATTCATTCTGCACAATGGCTGAATAATCCATCATCATGGGGTTATAAATATGGCTTATGCATGGTTTTCCCCCAGAAGCCTGATATTTTGTAATGCACTTCTGGAAGAAAGGGGAGTTTTCTGCAGTGTGAGGGATTTACTTTCACTGGGGAGAAAAAGGCTCATCCACCCTTAGTAATTACTTCAAGCAGCTCTTTATATGCTGCTCTCAGTTTTTAGCACATCCTTCTGGCTCCTTGGCATCAGAGACAAATTATTACTATTATTTTTGTGTGCTTAACCCCCCGGCTTTCCATAGCAAAAGGAGAAGTCGCAACGCGAGCTGCAAAATCCAGCGAAGAGCCGAACCCGGAAGACAGAGCAAGAGATAGAGCAGAGCTCATCTTCCGGATTTATAAGAGATGCCCTGAACCCTGAGCCCAGATCTGCAAGGCTTTGAAACCCAACTCTCTTCGAGCACGATTCGCGAGTCGAGCTGCTAAATATCGGCATTACCATGCGCAGCCTCTCAAGGCTGCCATCGCATGTACACAACCAGACACTTCACCCAGAAAGTGTGCACTATTCCTCGTGATGAAGCGGGAACAAGCCGTAACACACTTCCTGAATTCTCTTACTCATATTTTTCTCTCTTGCTAATTCTTTTTTTTCTTTTTTTTTTTAAAGGGGTAAAAAAGTTCTGAGATTTTGAAAAAACATAGCGAGGAAATGAACCGTCTTTTTGTTTCTTTACACAAACAACTGACATGCAGTCTTTCACTGAAGATAATAAAGGCTGATGGCGTGGTTCACAGGTGCCATGCGTCATGCGACACGTTTAATTGCCACGTCACCTGATCATGGCAGTCCTATAAATAGGAATGATCTTACACAAGCTTCAGATTCCGGTCACGCGCGAGAGATGCTCCCATAGTGTTATGCTAAACGCAACGTCGAATTTCCCTTCTCAGGGAACAGGTGTTTCAAATATTCAGTTATTTCCTTTTCTATGTGTTTAATACTTGTGAATATTTCCTAGTGTAATTTAGTTCTGGAATTTATTTTGTCTGGATATTTTATTTTTGATGAATAGTTTAGTTTAAAGACATAGTCTGTAAGGTATGTCTGCATTCATAGAGTACAACATATATTATTATTATTATTTTTTAAGCTTGTCCTGCTACACTTTATCAGAAATTGACAAATAAAGCATCGTTGTGCTTGTTTATCTTTGGAATTCTGTCACTTTTTTCACAAATTAAGTGAGATATGCACTTGCCATGGTTAACCACTAAATGTTCTTGGCACTAATCATGTAGTAACATTGAGTTGAGAAAAAGGCTCTCCTCAGAAGCCACTGTCACATTAAATCACACCTGCAAACCCATTGTGTCTGGAGCTCTCTTTGCCCTATGGCCAAAAGGAGTCCTGTAAGGAGGAGCACAGTCATCACTCAAAAGTCTGTGTAACCCAATGAATTGGCCAGATGGCACACTTGAGTAGCCACAACTTGGCTTATCGGCTAGACACCCACATTATTTTCATTGGCTTTGTATGAGACTCAAAACAGGTAAGTGTCACACTCTTTGACAACCGACAGTCATCTGAACACTACTGACTTAACCTTGGTGTGACACTTGGGTGGACCTGCAATGAACATCCCCGACCCAGTGAAGCCATTCATGAAGAACAAGAGCTGGCAATGGGATGTTTATGGTCCAAAAAAGTTTACTTTACTGAGCAGCGTTTGCAGCATCCAAGGATTCAGATAACTGGACTTCAGGGATCGGGGCTTAGGGCAGGGGAAAAATTCCAACCCAATGAGAAAAAAATGTGTTAAGAAAGTTAGAAGTACAAGCAGAAAAATCGAACCCAAGGTTCTTTTTACAAGGGATTTTACTCCACATGCTTCCTGAAGGACAATAGTCCACATCTAAGCCTTTTAATCTGTTAGACTGGGTTACATCAGTGGGCGACAATTTCAAATAAATATCTTAGTTTGCTGGGATGTAGACAAATGGCCCTGCCACCTCTGAGTACCAGAGGCAGAAGAGTACAACCATACTTAAATGAAGAACTCATTTATAACCAGAACAGGCTGGTTATCACCTAGGCATACCCTTCTGGTTAGTAATGGGTATCTGTCTCCATAGTGGAGCCAAATGGCCCACAACTGCAGCATATTGTATGTGTGCCTACATTATTCATTGGCTTTGCCCATGTTACACAGCAGTCGACAACCTATCCTCAGTGGTTTACTTGAGGCCCCAAATTGGTTAATGTAACTCTAGTTTCCACCACTGCTCTCACTAGAGGTTGCAACATCCTGGGAATCTTTCCCCAGGCAGAGTCATCATCACAGACAATGTGACTGACCCCTTGCCTTGGCACAGTGTTTGTCTATGTGTAATGTGGGGTTACAGGTTAACTGTTCATAACAGTGGCCTAGGAACACAGTACAGGCCACTCTACCGAGAATCACCATATACCTTTTGCTCAAAATCTTATAAAAATTTACATAGAGAGCAGTAACCATAATCAAAACACCCTTCAAATCAGCTCCTCATTAGTTGAAACACCACAAAAAGGTAAGGTTATGGATGCTGTTCTATGAACACTAGATAACCACTAGTTTCTTCCATCACTCAGAACCTAAGCCAAATTCTGGTAAATGATTACTAATGGAATGTCTGCCATTACTGCTGATGGCTTTTTATAGTATGGCCACCATGAAACTTAGTATCTACAGGTCAATAAGGTATCCAGGTGTACAAACATCACCCCTGGTGATTATCCATTGTTCATATATTAGTTAGTTAAGATAAAAATGAGCTAATGATTTATGTAATATACATGGTTTTTAAATCGTTATCTAATGTATCTTAAAGTTCATTTAATTTCATGTTTAGGAATTTTTGGTACGGTGCCCTCCACTAATACTGGCAAAATTATATTTATTGTTTAATCTTTTGATATTTTGTTTAAAAATTTCACTAAGATACTCTGCTCTCATGCATATCAAACAATTGCAAACAAAACACAGGCTTATCAAAAAAAATATCTTTGTTAAATATAGGTGTGCAACAAATATTGGCTCCTCTATGAATTCATATGAGAAAAAAATATTTTAATTGATTTTTTTTTTTTTTTATTGTACACCTGGGTGACTAGGAACAGAAAATTGTTCAACCATGACTTTCCGTTTCAGTGGTATAAATATGAGGTACCACAGGCCGAATTCCCTTAGTCAGTCATAACAATGAGTAAGACCAAGGAATACAGTTGTGATGTGTGGCAAAAGATTGTTGAACTTCACAAAAATATGGGAAGTGGCTATAAGAAAATAGCACAAGCATTAGAAATGCCCATTTCCACCATCAGGGCAATAATTAAGAAGGTCCAGTAAACTGGGAATGTTATGAATCAACCTGAAAGAGGACATGTGTCTATATTGTCTCAACGCACTGTGAAAAGGATGGTTTGAGTGGCAAAAAATTTCCACAGAGTAAAATCCCTAGTGTTAAATTAACACCCAGACTGTTTATTTGAGTCCAATGGACTTATATAAATACTGTGAGGTGTAAATTCAACACTGTGGGTCTTAAATCAACACTGGTGATTTTGCAGTGCAAGGATCACACTCGGAGAATTGCAGAAGTTAGTTATGTCTTGGGGTCAGAAAGTCTCCAAAACTACAATCCGAAGTCACCTTCATCACCACAAGTTGTCTGGAAGGGTTTCAAGAAAAAAGCCTCTACTCTCATCCAAAAACAGACTCAAGTCTTCAGTCTGCCAGACACTACTGGAACTTCAAATTTGACCGGTTTCTAAGGTCAGATGGAAACAAAATTTAGCTTTTTGGAAATAAACACCAGAGGTGGTTTTGGCACACACAAAGAGGTAGCCATATGGAAAAGAACATCATTTCCAGGGTTAAATATGGTGGTGGCTCTTTAATGTTTTTGTGGTATTTACTGTCAGAGGACCTGTACATTTTATGAGTTCATATGGCATCATGGATTCTATCAAATCTCAATAGATATTAAATGAAAACCTGACTGCCTCTGCACGAAAGCTTAAAATAGGCTGCGGTTGGATCTTCCAGCAGGACAATGATCCAAAATATACATCAAAGTCAACACAAAAATGGTTTAAAATCAAGGTTCTGCCATGGCCATCCCAGTCCCCTGACTTGAAACCCGTAGTGGTAACTTGCCATGTATTCTCCAATCTTATCAGGTATTACAGGAGAAGACTCAGAGCTGTTATCTTGGCAAAGGGAGGTAGAAAGTATTCATTAAAAGTGTGCCAATAATTGTTGCACACCTATATTTAATGAAGATATGTTTTTGATAAACCTGTGTTCTGTTTGCAATTGTTTGATGTCCATGAGTGCAGAGAATTTTTGTGACATTTTTTTAAGGTTAAACAAAGGTTAAACAATAAAGACACATTTTCATAGCCTCATTTGCTCATATTTACCAAGAGTGCCAATATTAGTGTGTACATTTTAACTATTTTGGAAATCAGTCATTTTGACCCTAACAGAACATAAGGATTAAATACCAAACCTTTGTCACTTTTGTTTAGGATTATGATGAGTTGGGTGTGGAAACATTTCATGTGGTACCTTCTATAAAGTTATTTTTCCAGAATTATGTTATTTGTTTACTTATTCTATTTACTATCACAATTGATTGGTAACTTATAAACAATAAATTGTTTCAATGAAAATTTTCATGTGGCTGTTCCAAGAAAAAAACATTCATTGCAGTCATGGAAATGTGTTTATGGGTCTGTTAACAGGTACAGGTGCTAAGTAGGCCCTGGGGGCTTTATTAAGAGATTGGGAATGTGAGGTTCAAGTTATATACCCTAGTTAACATTTAAGCAGCTGGAGCCTTTACTTCTGTTGCTTAAGAAATGCTGTTTGAATGTTCTGGAACCTTCATTTTCTATACTATAATGTACTATAATTCCACAGTTTATCAGAAATGCCTTTTTACTAAATAAATGCTAGTGCTAGGAACTGAGTCTATAAGATCTGTCTTGTTTTAAATCTTCTAAATTAAATTTCTTGATCTGCACTCTTCTTGTGTCATAATTAGGCACAATAAAGGAAAGTGCTTTTTGCATCTCATTCTGGGCAATCACTGGAACATGGAGTTTTGCAACCTCTACAGCTATTCCAGGTAAAGCATGACTTTCCATGCAGTAAAGCAGCAGAGCATTAACTTGGTAAAACCCTTAACACATTTTGTATTACTTAACTACTAAAATATAAAACAATCCATGGCAACTGGAGCATGGAAGATTAAATGTATTCATTTAAGTGTTTATCTATTTATTTGTCAAGTTATCAATTTATGGTTAATAGTGTTCCAGTTTTGTTATGTGAACACTGAAATTTAACAAATTCAATTAATGCATTTGCATCACATTCTTTATTAAGAAAATATACTACAGAATCCAGAGCCTGTAACAACTGCATTTATAGATAACTGCAAACATGATTTTGCTTCAATTAACTTTCCAAAAAACAATTTTGACCACATACATCAAAGTGCAATTTATTAAGGCTATAAATGTTATCTTAGAATCACCAGGGGACCTGTGCATTTACAGAGCTATTTGGTGAAAAGTTTTTAGACAGAATTATTTAGATTCTGTAGAGAGAATTTAAGGTGTAGTTTAATATTTAGCATGTCCCAAAAATATAGACAGAATATAGACTGTCTAGGGAGTTTTAGATAACAACTGTCTTTTTGGCACATTGACATTTATGCATAGAAACTGATCACCATCAACAAATTTGCTATTAAATGTGTTTGTTTATTTCCATGTAAATAAATGAATGATATAATTCTCACACATACTTTGTAAGTTTTATAACAGAACCAGCATTGTCCTTATTAGTGCAATAAGCTAGTTTTAATGAATATTTTTGTAGTAATCTTCTGACACCTTCTGTTCTGATCAAGTCAATTCAAGTGGGTTTGTATTATCATTCCTCTATAAAGCTGATATACAGTACATTGGAACAAAATGTTGTTTTTGTTTTATTGCCCTCTAGGTAATCCTGTAACACCATAATTTGACTGTGTGTTGTGCTGTCATAGTGCAAAAATATGCCCAACCCAGCAGTTAAAAAAAGCGATGTGTGTTTTTTTTTTTTTTGTACAGGTAAACATTAAACACAGTCGGTATATCCTTCTTAAGTGGTAGGATTCATACGAAGCCAAGACACACTTAAAGAGGAAGCCCAAGAGATATAATATTGCTATTATTAATTGACACATTTCCCTTATGCATTAAGTTTTAAGTGTTTGCTGGTTTTATTATAAAAAGTGAGAGAGAGGAAAGAGCACTTTTTTTTGTAGAAGAACTATAGCAGGTGAGTTCAACAATCAATTCCTACAGCACTTAATAAATTCATTTTAATCAAATAAATTTTTTATTGCTTTACTGTCTTCCTACTTGAAAATAATCTATTTAATTATTGCAAATAAACATTTGCCTTAATTTTCTATTGTTAATCTGCTCTATTTTTCTTACTGGTAACAGTGAGTATAGTGATTTAAATGAGCGCCTGGATAAGCAATTGAATGACCTTTTTCAAGGTTGAGTACGTTTTTAATCTGTGATATAAATAGTGGCTCAGTTCATATGTCCATCCACCCATCTTCTACCGCTTACTCCTTCTTCAGGGTCGCGGGGAACTTTTCCTATCCCAGGAAGCATCGGGCACAAGGCGGGGTACATCCTGGACAGGGTTCAGTTCATATGTGATTTGTAAAAAAACAAACAAAAAAAAAACAGTAAGTATAGACAAATGGTTTGAAAGAGAGCATTACAGTGTTTAGCAAAGTGAAGAAGAGTATGTTGTGTAGATTAAACACCTTAAAGCAACTCTGAACAGTACAGACAGTGAAAAGATCATTTAAGAAACTTTTTCTACATTTCTGTTAGTCCCCACATCATTACAGAACTGTTCATTGTGCTTTGAGCAGTTTACTTTACTCTCATATTCCTATTGAGTACGGTAATACTAGACACCTACATGAATTGAAATAAAACATGTATGATACAAATGACTTTGTATTCTGAATACATTGGGTTTGAAGCCAGATGTATGAAGTGCAATCAATCTCTGTCAGTATGATATTAAATTTTATTGAACGGGGACACAGTTATTTCATATAGTGTCAGTGTATAAACGGGATAAATTTACTTTCATCTTCCCCTTGACTGTGGTTGTGTGTTCTGAACCAGACAGAGTTTAAAGGCAACTCAGGAAACTCTTACATGTGTTTTGAGTTAATTAACTGATTTGAGTTCTTCTCAGATGGACATTTCTTTATTATAAACTCTTTATTCTAATATTTTGATGTACTACATTTATGATTTAAATAAAAAAAAGGCTTGAAATATTATATTTCACTTTAATGAATCTAGAATATATATATATGAAAGTTCTATTTTTGAATTAAATTACTGAAAAATATTTTTTGAGATGCACCTGTGTGTGTGTGTGTGTGTGTGTGTGTGTGTGTGTGTGTGTGTGTGTGTGTGTGTGTGTGTGTGTGTTTGAGGTCTATAAGTATTTGGACAGTGACACACTTTTTGCCTCATTTTGCCTCTGTACACCACCACAATGGATTTGAAATGAAGCAATCAAGAAGTGAAGTATAGAGTTTCAGCTTTAATTCAAGGGGTTTAACAAAAAATATTGCATGATCCATTTAGGAATCATTTTCACAGGCTAAAAAGTAATTGGACAAAATAACATAATCATAAACATTTGGATTATTTTTAATACTTAGATGCATATCATTTGTAGTCAATGACTGCCTGAAATCTGGAACCCATGGACATCATCTAATGCTGAGTTTCCTCCCATGAAATCATGAGCCTTTCCGCTCCTGCTCCATAGTCTTCTCTTCCCACCATTCTGGTAGAAGTTAATCTTGTACCAGAACTGGACAAGCTTTTTTAGATTTTTTATTTTTTTGGTCTAATCTGGCCTTTCTGTTCTTGAGTGTTACCAGTGGTTTGCATTTTGAGGTAAACCGTCTGTATTTACATTCATGAAGGTGCCTCTTGATTGTAGACTTTGACAATGATACACCTACCTCTTTCAGAGTGTTCTTGTCTAGATTTTGTGAAGGGGTTGTCTTACGTGGTCTTATATGCCTTTTTGTGTAGCTGAGCTCGCCAGTGCATTCCTTCTTTTTATTTCCTTAATTTGTCGTGAAATAACGAGGAAACAGGCCGCACATGGCCATGAAACTGCTTATCAGTCAATTGTCCAATTTATTTTGAGCCTGTGAGAATGGAGAGACTCAAAAAAATGCAATATTTACTGCAATATTTTTGTTACACCCCTTGAATTAAAGCTGAAAGTCTACACTTTAATCACATCTTGATTACTTCATTTCAAATCCATTGTGGTGGTATACAGAGGCAAAATTAGGAAAAGAGTATCACTGTCCAAATACATATTGACCTGACTGTACATACAGTAAATATGTATGGAGGCCTTGGAAAACCCATCGATTGTCAGTGTAACTGAACTAGGTAAACAAAATCAAACAAAATTAGGTTTTTATGCCAAAATGAATTGGAAATGTTTTCATTTGCTTTATAATCAATCTTGCCTAGGATTTCTGATAAGGTCACACTGAGTAAAAATTCAAAGAGTTGGCAGGCAGTCAGTCTAAAGATGTACCAGTCTAAAGATGTAACAGTGCCTTCCTTAAACAGTGAATGTCAGGCTTTACTCAAGCTGTTTGTTTGCTACAGTGCATCCGGAAAGTATTCACAGCGCTTCACTCCTCAAAATTCTACAAACAATACTCCATAATGACAACATGAAAGAAGTTTGTTTGAAATTTTTGCTAATTTATTAAAAATAAAAAAAAACAAAAAAGCATAAGTATTCATAGCCTTTGCTCGATACTTTGTTGAAGCATCTTTGGCACCAATTACAGCCTCAAGTCTTTTTGAGTTTGATGCTACAAGCTTTGCACACCTATTTTTGGGCAGTTTCTCCCATTCTTCTTTGCTGGACCTCTCAAGCTCCATCGGGTTGGATGGGGATCATCGATGCACAGCCATTTTTAGATCTCTCCAGAGATGTTCAATCGGGTTCGAGTCTGGTCTCTGGCTGGGCCACTCAAAGACGTTCACAGAGTTGTCCTGTAGCCACTCCTTTGTTATCTTGGCTTTGTGCTTAGAGTCGTTGTCTTGTTAGAAGATGAACCTTCGCCCCAGTATGAGGTCCAGAGCGCTCTGGAGCGGGTTTTCATCAAGGATGTCTCTGTACATTGCTGCATTCATCTTTTCCTCGATCCTGACTAGTCTCCCAGTTCCTGCCATTGAAAAACATCCCCACAGCATGATGCTGCCACCAGCATGCTTCACTGTAGGGATGGTATTGGCCAGGTGATGAGTGGTGCCTCGTTTCCTCCAGACATGATGCTTGCCATTCAGGCCAAAGAGTTCAATCTTTGTTCAATCTTTGGTCTGAGAGTCCTTCAGGTGACTTTTGGCAAACTCCAGGTGGGCTGTCATGTGCCTTTAACTGTGGAGTGGCTTCCATCTGGACACTCTACTATTCAGGCCTGATTGATGGAGCTCTGCAGAGATGGTTGTTCTTCTGGAAGGTTCTCCTCTCTCCACAGAGACACGCTGGAGCTCTGTCAGAGTGATAATCGGGTTTTTGGTCACCTCCCTCCACCTCTCCCATTCTCCCCCGATCGCTCAGTTTGGCCGGGCGGCCAGCTCTAGGAAGAGTCCTGCTGGTTCCAGACTTCTTCCTTTTACGGATGATGGGGGCCACTGTGCTAATTGGGACCTTCAATGCTGCAGAAATGTTTCTGTACCCTTCCCCAGATCTGTGCCTCGATACAATCCTGTCTCAGAGGTCTCCAGACAATTCCTCGGATGGCTTGGTTTGTGCTCTGACATACAGTTAACTGTGGGACCTTTTATATAGACAGGTGTGTGCCTTTCCAAATCATGTCCAATCAACAGAATTTACCACAGGTGGACTCCAATCAAGCTGTAGAAACATCTCAAGGATGATCAGTGGAAACAGGATGCACCTGAGCTCAAATTTTAGAGTCATCGCAAAGGCTGTGAATACTTATGTAAATGTGCTTTTTTAATTTTTAATTCTTAATAAATTTGCAAAGATTTCAAACAAACTTCTTTCATGTTGTCATCATGGAGTATTGTTTGTAGAATTTTGATGAAAATAATGAATTTAATCTATTTTGGAATAAGACTGTAACATGTGGGGAAAATGTGGGAAAAGTGAAGTGCTGTGAATACCTTCCGGATGCACTGTACATGCCATAGCAAGCCCAACCAATTTAATTTGTAATTTGATATTGGCTTTCAAATTGTCCACGATACACCTGTGTCATTAAAATAGAGAAGAGTGCTTTCACACTCTATACTTAATCAGCAATTATTTCAGCACCAAAATAATAACAAACACTGAACAGTTTAATTGAAATGAGTAATCAAAGTGATTACACATTTCCTATTTTAAAGTGTTTAACATTAGTGTGAATCTTATTTATGTATTATATGCAAATGACGTGTAAATAGGAGTTGCTTTTAAAGAATGTGTCTCAGTGATGTCGAATTGGGATCTTTAAATACAAATTTGTCTTATACCAATCTCGATATTAAGTCTTCATGCACACATAGCTCTATTCTCAATATGCTCAATATATTTAATCCCATATTTAATAATACTACATGCAGATTCTTGCTTGATATAAAAAAAAAACTTATTCTGATTAAATATTGGTATTGTTATGCCTTGTTGAAGTCAAAAATGCAACTTTTAAGTTGATAAAATTTTACTTTATCCTTTTTTCTAGATTCTGTACTTGGAAAATGACACGTTCCTTGCAACAGTTGTTCAGAGATTACCTAGCAAAGTGGCACATCTACAAAAACCGCTTGGTACGCAAAGACGGACACTGCAACATTGAATATGGCAATGTGGGGTACAGCAATCGTTTTGCGTATGTGCAGGACCTCTGGACCACCTTTGTGGAGATCCGCTGGCGTTACATTATTTTATTATTTGTGGCCTCCTTCACACTTAGCTGGTTCATTTTTGGACTTATTTGGTATTGGATTGCTCAATGAGATAATGTGGGCAAAATCCACCTTCAGATCACATATACATTAAAACTTTTTTTTTTTTTTTTTTTAACTAAAAAAAAAAAAAAAAAAATTATTTTTCTACTCTTTTTTCTCGTTTTTTTTTTTTATTAATTATATAATTAATTTTTTTTTTTTAAACTTTTAAAAAAAAAAACAACCCCTTCTTTTTTTTTTTAAAAAAAAAAAAAAAATTGAAAAGAGCCAAGACCATTACCTTCAGTAAAATGGCAGTAATTTGTCCCAAAAATGCAGCCCTGTGTTTGCAGATAAGGGTGGCCAACTTGCGTAAAACCTTAATGATTGGAAGCCAGCTATATGGTAAGCTGCTTAGGACAACAATAACTCCAGAAGGTGAGACCATCATTCTGGACCAAGTCAATATTGATTTTAGTGTTGATGCTGGAAAAGACAACCTCTTCTTCATTTGTCCATTGACTTTGTATCATGTAATTGACAAGACAAGTCCATTTTTTAAATTTGCTTCAGACACAATGCTTCAACAGGAATTTGAGCTGGTAGTGTTTCTGGATGGCATTGATGAGTCCACCAGCTCCTCCTGCCAAGTCAGGACATCCTACATCCCTCAGGAGATTAAGTGGGGTTACAAGTTCCTCCCTATCATCTCCCGCAGTAAAGAAGGGAAATATTGTGTGGACTTCTCCAATTTTGACAGGGTGGACCCAATTCCAGTTGCACACTGTGCTCACTGCTTTTATAATGGCCAATGTCATCATCATAGTCCCAGAAATGGTATTGAGAACCAGTGTTTTGAAGTGATTGAAATTATTGATCAAATCAGTCCTAATGAAATGTAAGATGAACCTCTGGATTCACCAAAATACTTATTTGCTCTATCCATTATGCTCGACAGCAAAAACAAACAAACAAATAAATAAATAAATAAAATGTGAATAAATAAACCATATCCAGGGTGTCCCCCACCTTGTGCCCCATGCCCCCTAGGATAGGCTCCAGGTTTGACTGCAACTGCGATTAACTATAAGCGGTACAGAAAATGGATGGCTGGATGGATGAATAAATAACATAAGCAAAAACACACACAGCAAAAATAATATGTGCCTTTGGTTTCCATTTTCAATCAATTAAAACAATCATAAATGTATAATAACTGAAACTCAATTACAGTGTTTATTCCATGATCTATAATCCATTCTGAGTCTTAGCAGCATATAATGTAACAAAACCCGGGCATTAGAATATAACCATTAAATATGATTTTCCTATTCTGCTGTAAACTTCTTGTTTTGTCAGCGTCAAATAGCAATATATGTGTTTTATTTTTTTTTTTGGATACTTTTTTAAAGATACCTGAATGCAGCAGAGTTTGTGGTTGTGCACCATATTAGCCATATGTTTCAAGTATTAGCTAATGCAACATTAATTATTATTGTAGCCCACAACTCACTGGCCATCAGCATCATAACTTCCTGGAAAGCCAAAGGGAACCTTAAAGAATCTTCCAGTTCCTGCTTGCTGCTGAAAGTAGGAAGTAGTAGACTATCATGTTAACATATTGGTTCATGAAGAAGTGCTTAGGAGATACAAGTCTTTTGAAACCCCCATAGCATCTCCTGATTCAAGATAAAGAGGAAGTTTCTTTTTCAGAGGCAGAGGCCTGATCAAATTTAATTGTTTATTTTATGACAAATAGCCTACAATATTATGCAGACTGTTGAATGTCCATCCATGCATCCATTTTCTTCTTACCACTGGAGCCTATCCCAGGCAACTTGGGGACCAAAGCAAGGAACACCATGGATGGGGTGCCAACACATTGCAGGGGACAATCACACATATACACTCACACACCCGTTCACACACTACAGACAATTTGGGAATGCCAATCAGACATCCCTACAATCCTACAAAACATGCCTTTGGACTGGGGAAGAAAACCAGAGTACCCGGACACAGGGATAACATGCAAACTCCACATGCATAGGGTGGAGGCGGGAATTCAAACCCCCAATATCAGAGGTGAGCGATAAATTTGCTAACCACTACGACCCCCGACTGTTGAATGCATTGTTCTATACACAGACACATTGAATCATGTAAAAGAAAATTAATAGGTAAATATATCAAATATATTGCATATATACACTCACAGTAGGAACACCTGTACACCTGCATATTCAGCAGGTGTTTCTGAAATACTGAAACCAGTCCACCAACATCCATGCCACGGTTAAAATCACAGAGATTACATTTGTTCCCTATTCTGATGTTTGATGTGAACATTAACTGATACTCTTGACCTGTATCTGCATGGTTTTATGATTTTATGCATAGTGCTGCTGCCACATGATTGGCTGCATAAATGAGCAGGTGAACAGTTGTTCCTATTAAAGTGAGTAATGAGTGTATATGGGTGTAACACATTGGTATTATCTGAATCTGTTTAATGCTCAAAATATTTGTATCTGTTTTTGGCTTTAAATATACAAATATAAAAATATATATTTTTTGTCATCAAATGGAATAGCCCATATAGGATTTTTTTTTTTTTTTTTTTTTACACCCATGTCAAATTACTCTTTGAAACGGCATCTTGCCAGTTTGTTTCTGGTATATGGTTTTCTCCCAATGACTGTATATATTGGTGGACGTCAACAGAGATTCAAAAGTGAAGCCAAAACATATCTGAGGCCCTTAAAATCTTTCATTTCAAGTTACACATCAACACAATCAAATTATTTTCTGGAATAGTGTTCAGTTGTTTTTACAAGTTCAGCTGACCCTGATAATGTGGTTTGTTATAAATAGTTAGTAACCACCTTATGTTGCAATTCAGGTAACAGCATGCACACCCACGTCCTGTAATTTGCGAATGGATGAGAGGCAGACGCAATGTCCTCCTTGACGTATTTCCTGCTCATGCACTGGCTCCAACATCTCTACTCCGGAGACACTGGCTACACTTTTCTCAAGATGGTGACTACTTTTTCAACCCATAAATGGCTTCAAAAACTCACAATGGGAGTGAGTGGAGTGAATCGTTGTCCACTCAAATACAGTCTTTGGGTTCTCCCCATAAAAGAGGTCTTGAGTCACTGTAAATCACTGTAAATAACAGCATTGCAGAGATGGACAGACTTTACTAAAAGGACTTTGCTTGATGCTGACTATTTGCTATCTTTTTTGTTATCATACTTTTCCTAGGTAGCTAGTGACCTACTGGTTAAGCCACAGCACATATAGCCTGTGGACAGTACTGGTCTTCTTATTAATCAGCTTGCAAAATATTTGAGCTGGCAACTAGATTACTAGTCAATTGAAAGCCTAGTTAGCATTACCCTAACTCGCCTCTGTGCATATATATGTTATGTGTGTTTCTTCTATATTTATCTTGTGTATCTTGAACAGCATGAATAAAATTCATAAGAAAAGCTGATTTTTTTTACCAAAGTATCCAGGCTTAAACCTCTTTGTGCTAAGAAATACACCTTGTTTGGGTTACTGTCTGTGTGAAATTTAAAATGTTCTTCCTGTGTTTGTTTAAATTTATTTTCGGTTCGGCAGTTTCCTTCCATCAGCATGAATTATTCTCCACCTTGTTCCCAGTGTTCCCAGGATAGGCTGCGATATCATATACAGTATCTCACAAAAGTGAGTACACCCCTCACATTTGTGTAAATATTTGATTATAACTTTTAATGTGACAACACTGAAGAAATGACACTTTGCTACAATGTAAAGTAGTGAGTGTACAGCTTGTGTAACAGTGTAAATTTTCTGTCCCCTCAAAATAACTCAATACACAGCCAATAATGTCTAAACTGCTGCCAACAAAAGTGAACACACCCCTAAGTGAAAATATCCAAATTGGGCCCAAAGTGTCAATATTTTGTGTGGCCATCATTATTTTACAGCGCTGCCTTAACCCTCTTAGGCATGGAGTTCACCAGAGCTTCACAGGTTGCCAATGGAGTCCTCTTCCACTCCTCAATGACGACATTACCGAGCTGGTGAATGTTGGAGACCTCCACCTTCCATTTGAGGATGTCCCACAGATGCTCAATAGGGTTTAGACCATCACCTTCACCCTCAGTTTCTTGAGCAAGGCAGTGGTCATCTTGGAGGTGTGTTTGGGGTCGTTATCATTCTGGAATACTACATTCATGGTTCCCTCAATGAACTGTAGCTCCCCAGTCCCGGCAGCACTCATGACCATGACACTCCCTCCACCATGCTTGACTGTAGGCAAGACACACTTGTCTTTGTACTCCTCACCTGGTTGCTGCCACACACACTTGAAACCATCTGAACTAAATAAGTTTATCTTGGTCTCATCAGACCACAGGACATGGTTACAGTAATCCATGTCCTTAGTCTGCTTGTCTTCAGCAAACTGTTTGTGGGCTTTCTTGTGCATCATCTTTAGAAGAGGCTTCCTTCTGGGACGACAGCCATGCAGACCAATCTGATGCAGTGTGTGGCGTATGGTCTGAGCACTGACAGGCTGACCCCCCACCCCTTCAACCTCTGCAGCAATGCTGGCAGCACTCATACGTCTATTTACCAAAGACAACCTCTGGATATGACGCTGAGCACGTGCACTCAACTTCTTTGGTGGACCATGGCGAGTCCTGATCTGAGTGGAACATGTCCTGTTAAACCGCTGTGTGGTCTTGGCCACCGTGCTGCAGCTCAGTGTCAGGGTCTCGGTGATCTTCTTATAGCCGAGGCCATCTTTATGTAGAGCAACAATTCTTTTTTGCAGATCCTCAGAGAGATCTTTGCCATGAGGTGCCATGTTGAATTTCCTTTGACCATTTTGAGGGAGTGTGAGAGTGATGACACCAACTTTAACACACCTGCTCCCCATTCACACCTGAGACCTTGTAACACTAACAAGTCACATGACACCGGGGAGGGAAAATGGCTAATTGGACCCAATTTGGACATTTTCACTTAGGGGTGTACTCACTTTTGTTCCCAGTGGTTTAGACATTAATGTCTGTGTGTTGAGTTATTTTGAGGGGACAGCAAATTTACACTGTTACACAAGCTTTACACTCACTACTTTACATTGTAGCAAAGTGTCATTTCTTCAGTGTTGTCACATGAAAAGATATCATCAAATATATATATTTTTAAATCTGAGTGGTGTATTCACTTTTGTGAGATACTGTATCTACCTGTCTGCTCTGTTTGCTGGTTTGATAGTTTACACTGTGGCTCTTTCTACTTTTTTTTTTATTATTTAAAATTATCTGTACATATAGGGTTGATTTAAAATGGATAAAGGTGCACACCTAAAAATGGGGACTTATATAATAATACATAATAATACAATAAAATATGCACCACTCGCACCTGTTCCTAACCCTATTCCTGCTAACAAGCACCTTTGTGTATATCATCACTGTTTGCAGCGCACTTAGTCATGCTTTGTTTTTCCTCTGTTGTCAGGTTATGCTTTCTTGCCTCATATGTATTGTCTTTTTATGTTCTCATCCTTTAGTGTCCTCATCTTCATTAAAACTTTTTTTTTAATCTGCATGTGCATCCGTCTCCAACTCTTCATAGCCGTGACAGTTTTGATCTATTGATAGACATTTCAAATGTCCCACATTTGTTTAATGTGTAAAATTCCAAATATGATTCAATGAATACTTACTTTAAAATGCAAAAATACTTACATTTAAAAAATATGGCAACATTAATAGACATATAGCCATTGAGTAAATGTATCAATTAAAATACAATTAAAACACATAAATGTCTGTAATATTTGTGAAATTACATAAATATAGATTATGTTTTTTTTTATAGTTTATGCTTTATATGTAAATATATAATTTAATACTTGAATGCATGAGCCAAAAACAAGCAAATATTCAAATATGCAAGCAGCAATTATCGGGTTCAAGCCATTTAGGGCCCTTGAAGACATAAAAAGATATAACTTAATATTTTGCAATCATATAAGCTCCTAAATTAAAGAAAAACCAATATAATTTTAAGAAATGTCAGCCTTTATTAAACTTGTCTAATAGCTGCTGAACATTTTTTCAAGATTCACAATTGTCTTAGAATATGCTGATTGGAACCTGGACAAGAACATTTCTTGCAAGATTTATTTATCAAGTCTATTGGACCAATGGCTCTACATTTATTTATGTTTTGTTCTGCTATAGCACCACCAACTGGTCACACTCAGTAATTATTTTCTTTACATCTATTCTCAAATTGAGTCCATATGTAATTATCCCAAGTTCGGTGAAAATATCTCATTCTGTTCAAGAGTTATAGCCATTTAAGTAAAAGTGGCCATGCCCACTTCAAACTTTTTGATGTGCCCTTACAAGGGTAAATGATTATTGATCTAAGTAGTCCAATGAATTATCCTGCTATAGCATTATTACAGTTGAGCAAAAAACCTAGGACTACTTCGCAAAGCTAGGTTTCTGAAATAATCTCAAATATTTAATGAACGATTTGATGAACAGCAGTGGCCCTAGAGGCAAAGTTGTTTGGAATCAGAAAATCTAATGTGCGATACAAAGAATATGTGCATATCTGGAACATTGAGTGATATTCAATCATTTACACACCATTTATACAGCCATTTTCAAGATTGTTTTTTTTTTCTTTACTATTATAACGTATTATAAATGCCGAAACTCCTTCATTAAAAAAGAACAAAAAACTACTTTTAACATTATCTGAAACATTTACCAAACAGTTTGATAATGTTTGAAGAAATATCAACTGCAATGGCACAATGTAAAATTCAAATGACACATAACCATCACAAACCTGACCATAATAAACTGTTTACTGAAGATGAATTAATGAATGCTTATGAAAAACTGTGTTACTATGTTAGTAATACTGTTTGTTACACTATAGTATATTATAGAGTTCTCGACATATAAGTAATTCAATTGATATGCATATTTTATGAAATCTACCATATTACAATGTTGGCAATAGGCTTGTTTGTTAATGTTATTACACTACATAGTGGTATTGCAATACATAGTGCAGTCTTCTGCAGAAATGCCGAATGCTGGCTTGCCTTGCACAAAACCTGTTAATGCGTTGTTGTGCTGTGTCCAAATACAATACATTTGGATACACATCAAAATGTAATTAATTACTGAAGAGAACCAGTTTGGATATTAACACTATAGTTTGCTATGAATAAAAGTTATGGTGAAATAAATGTTTGCTTAGAAGTAATACTTTTAAATAGTTAAATCTTCACAAATTTTACAAACACTAATAAATATCAGTACCCGGAGGAAACCCCCGCAGCACAGTGAGAACATGCAAACTCCGCACACACATGGCCTCGGCGGGACTACCCTGGAGGTGTGAGGCAAATGTGCTAGCGACTAAGCCACTGTGCGCCAGATATCGAGATATAATGTTTTTTATTTTAATTTATCCCTAATGAGCAAGCCAGCCATTATGGTGGCAAGGAAATATTTCCTAAAGCAACAAGAGATAGAACCCTAGAGAGGGAACAAACTCAAAAGGGAACCCATCTTCATCTGGGTGACACCAGATTGTGTGGTTATACTGTGTTATATGTGTGATTATACTAATTATACTGTGTTATACTGTCATTCCATTTCTATAACTGTAAACTATAATGTCTAGCCATGCTAAGTGTGTTAAAATATATCAGTCCTGATATTAGTCTTCCTTTTCTTTCTCCTTATTTTCTGAGATGCAGACACGGTTCCCGTAAGAATGGCAGAAATAGTCATATGTACATGCACCCCTGCCCAAACCCCTCAATACACACACACACACACACACACACATACACACAGTAAAATACACACCCATCCACAAAACTGAGACCATCACAAATTTTTTTTAAATTCTGTGTCAGAACCTAGGAGCTAGTCTTTCTGCCTGTCTAATACACAAACATAGACTGCAATAACATGGGTGTATGTTTTGGCTGCACACAACAGATTATATCACCAATACATCTGCTTTCTTCAAAAATGTTTACTAACCTAAGGGTATTTTAAGCAATATCTATCTGAGTGACATACCCAAAACAAATTTAATTCTGACATTTTTACAATGAAGATCAATTTTACTTTCATATATATGTATTCATAATATTCATATATATTATGCTTATATTTTATTTTAATTTTATTGTATGTTGTATTGTGTGAGATGTTCTGAGCTACTGGGATCTTGAATTTCCCCTTGGGGATCAATAAAGTATCTATCTATCTACCTATCTATCTAGAGAGAGAGAGAGAGAGGTGGGGAATTTGGAGGCCAAGTCAACACCTTTAACACTTTGTCATGTTCCTCAAAGGATTCCTGAACAGTTTTTGCACTTTGTCAGGATGCATTATCCCTCTGAACAAGGCCACTGCCATTAGGGAATACTGCCACCATGAAGGGGTGTGTTGAATCCACATGAATGCGAGGACCAAAGGTTTGCCCAGAACATCACAATGCCTCTTCCGGCTTGACTTCTTCCCATAATCCATTTTGGTGCCATCTCTTCCCCAGGTAAGCAACACACATGCACCTGGCTGTCCACATAATGTAAAAGAAAATGTGATTCATCAGACCAGGCCACCATTTTCCATTGATCCATTGTCCAGTTCTGATGCACATGTGCCACTGTAGGCAGTTTCGGTGGCAGACAGGAGTACGCATGGGCACTCTGACCAGTCTGCAGCTATTCAGCTCCATACTAAGCAAGCTGTGATGCAGTGTGTGTTCTGACAGCTTTCTATCATAGCCAGCATTAACGTTTTCAGCAATTTGTGTTACAGTAGCTCTTCTGTGGGATCGTATCCGGTTAGTCTAGCCTTTGCTCCCCATCGCATCAATGAGCCTTGGGTGCCCATGACCCTGTTGCCGGTTCACTGGCTGTCCTTTCTTGGACCACTTTTGCTAGGTACTAACCACTGCATACCAGGAACACCACACAAAATCTGCTGGTTTTAGATGTTCTGACCCAGTCATCTAGCCAATACAATTTGGCCTTTGTTAAAGTTGCTCAGATCCTTTCAATTGCCCATTTTACCTGCTTCCAACACATCACCTTTAAGAGCTGACTATTCACTTGCTGCCTAATATATCTTACCCCTTGACAGGTGCCACTGTAATGAGATAATCAATAAAAATGTAAAAATAAATAAATAAAAATGTAAAATAAAAAAAAAATAAAAAAAGGCCATGTTAAGAAATATGACAGCTTTTGGGAAAATAATGGTCTCATGAAACTAAACTTGAGCCATTTGGTTGAAAGTCAAAGCATCCAAATACAACGCAACAGCCAGGTAACACCATTCCTGTGAACAAGCATGTTGGTAGTAGCATCATGCTCTGGGGTTGGAACTGGAAATCTTGTTGCCATCACAGGCAACATGGATGGATGTAAAAGCAAATTGCTGAGGACCTGTTTCAATCAGCCAGACATCTGCATTCAGGGCAAGTAAACGGTGCCCGCCAAAAGTATTGGAACAGAAAAGGCAACAAGAAACACCATTCACTCATGTGTTTCAATATTTTTGATAATTTGAAAAATGGGTGGGATAAAACAAAAGGTGCCATGTTCTAAGTTGTTTAACACATCTACTTTTGGAGGGTATTACATATATTTCCAACAAAGCAGTGGGCCAAAGCACATGGCAAAAGGAATGGCTTGGGGGAAAAAAGGCTTTTGTATTTTTAAATGGATAAATCAAAGCGCAGACTTTTGAAAATATGTGGAAAATACAATTGAAAATATGTGGCATGAACTGAAATTTTTTTTCAAAAAGGTGGAGAAAATTTGTATTGAGGAATGGAAGATTCATGATTTGCAAATCAAGATTTACAAAGCTTTATGGACACATCCAAGACAACTTAAATCTGTAATTGCTGTAAAAAGTATTATTTACTCTGAAGGGGTGAATACTTAAAAATAATTAAGCAGTTTTTAAGATTTTTTTTCTTTTCAAATAAATTTGAGGACAAATACTTTAATTTTATTTCAGTAAAGAGTCACTTCAAAAGGAGCAGAAAAGTCCCATTCTAATAAACTTAAATTTGATGTTTAAATTATGCAAAAATAATTTTTTGTTATAATTATTTCTTTATTGAATATGCTATCACGACTTCAAAAAATATTAATTTTGGACAATGTTTTAAAAGAAATTACTCACTACAGTGGTGAAGCTCAAACACAGAAATGAAAAAGGAGTGCTTTTACTAAATAAAAATCAGCTGGTTGTTTGTTTTGTTTTGTTTTTTTAGAATTTTATTAATATATTTCAGGTTTCATCTGACTGCCAAAGCCATCTACAGGATGTCATTGTTGAAAGGTATCTATCAGGAGAGGGGTACACAAGAAGTTCCAAAACATTAGATGTACCATGGAACACCTTGATGGCCACCATCAACATGTGGAGACAAGGTGAAAACTTATTAGGGAGCCTGCCAAAAGACCTGTGGCAGAAGATCAAAGATTTGGAATGGTCTATTCAGATATAAATCCTATCAAAAACATATGGAATGGCTTGAAAAGGGCTATGCACACAACATTTCAAGCATTTTTGCAATGAAAACAGATCTGACATGAATTATCTTGGTTTCATATTTTTTAACATCACCAAAAACCTGCAATTACAACAGGAGTGTGTAGACTTTTAATATCCAATGTATATTCACCTTTCAATACCTGCACTTTGGATTTACTGATTTAATGCTGCAGGATTACTCACACTAAACTCTTTGGTCTACCTGTTTCATCTATATATAAATAATTGTCCTTTATAATCATGCTGAACAACAATGTTAAAGAAACTAAAGCTTGTACATATACAGTGAATCCAGTGAATATGGTTGATGGCAACAAAATGTCCCGTTCTTCCTGCTGAAAAGCAACCCCAGAGAATGATGTTACTACTACCGTGCTAGACTGTGGGAATGGTGTTATCTGGGTGTTGGGCTGTATTTTGTCTGCTTTTAGACCATATAGCTCAACTTTAGTTTGCTCAGACTACAAAGTCTGTTTCCAAAAGCTTTCAGACTTTGTCACATATAGTAGCTTCTAGCAGACACATTTAGGTGTGCCTTAATGTTAACTTTTCTCAGAAATTGCTTCATTGTGGAAACCCTCCCATAGAGGCTGGATCTGTGAAGAGCTGATGATTGATGATTGTTGAGGTCTTTACAGGTTCTCCTATTTCAGCCAGTGAGCTCTGCAAACCCTTTCTGTGTTGTAGTTGGACGTTCATGAGGGTTATACATTTAAATGCTTTAAT
The DNA here is from genome assembly GCA_012411365.1 of Ameiurus melas. Taxonomy (NCBI): domain Eukaryota; kingdom Metazoa; phylum Chordata; class Actinopteri; order Siluriformes; family Ictaluridae; genus Ameiurus; species Ameiurus melas. The sequence goes on along the minus strand of CM022780.1, from coordinate 10,313,268 downwards.
ATTTAAAAAGTCGAGCAGTTACAGACCGGAAAATTCACTAACCTTATAGGTTGAACAAATAGTCTAACATAAGTTCCAAAGTTTACAAAAAAAAAAAAAAAAAAACTTATGGCAAATTATCTTACATTTAAAGATTCTGATAGTCTGCTACATTAAATCATACCACTGAGTTCTAGTTGTTTGCGATGTCTATAGCAAAAAAAAAGTCCATAGCAAAGTCGAAATAAGTAACAGCAAATAAGTAACAGGCACATATTCTCACATTCTCAAGTTCACAGAACCATTATTATCTTACAGTGATATTGAGTAGTTTGATAGACTATAATATTTCATATGCAACTTTAAGAATTGTTTTTTTTTATTATTATTATTCTTTTTTTTTTTTAGATATTTAGATAATGAGGAGATAATGGTATAGGAAATAAGCAGAAAGTACAATTTCAAAGTACAATGCTCAAATGCAAAATTCATAGGGCTATTATTTATTTATTTTAATCCTACAGCATTTTTTTATATATACATTTAGAGAAAGAGAAAATAATAGAAAATAATGAGAAATTTCAGTTTGCCTACATTTAATAGTCTCACATGCCAGGTTCACAGATCCATCCATCCATTTTCTATACCGCTTATCCTTCAGAGTCACAGTGAACCTGGAGCCTACCCTAGGAGACATGGGGCACAAGGCGGGGTACACAGGGTACCAGTCCATCACAAGGCACACATCACACACCCATTCATACACTACGGACACTTTGGACATGCCAATCAGCCTACCATGCATGTCTTTGGACTGGGGGAGGAACCTGGAGTACCCAGAGGAAAGCCCCACAGCAAAGGGAGAACATTTTATTTATTTTGAATCAATAGGAAATAATGTTAGGGGAAATAATAGAGCAAGATTTCTTCGTAGTGAGCTTTTGATAGTATATTATAATTAGTTCATCACATTTTTGAGACGTTTTGAGAATGAAGATATAGTGGTGTAGAAACTAATATAGAAGCTGATAATGAGAAATTTTATTCACGTGCCTTGTATGTGGAATTAGGCGACATCTACAGGCAGGAGATCTTAAATACACCTGTTATTTTGCTCGTAATAGCGTGAAATAGCGTTTCCTTTCATCACGTGATATTTGTTATCGTTAAAACGAAGTACTGGTAGTTGTATGTTTCTCCCATGGATGGCATCACAGAGCCGCCGTAACATCACATCATTTTCAAATTAAAGTTAAAATGAGAAAAATCGAACCAAAAAAAGTAGAGCCAAATGGACAATTTCGTAAAAAGACTCACGCTGACTCATTTCCGGAATAACGCACCAATAAGTGAGTCGTGCGAGCGCCGACGTGTTGACGCAACACCGGATGCGGAACTAAATGAGCCGCATAAACAACAACACGGTGGCAGTAAGATGGTGTACGTGTCCAACGGTGAGTGCTAAACTCTACAAACTCATCAACAAGAGAAACCGAGTGATCGTGTAACAATGTATTTGTTTTTGTTTGGATTATCTCGTGATATTAATGCTCCGTTCAGTAAACGAAATAACTGGCTGCTGTTTTGACGAGGTAGCTAATGTTAGCGCTCAGGCTACCGATAGAGATGTTCCGTGTGTTAGGCCTCTTTGCATGGCAATGTTGTTCATCTGACGAAGGTGGGTAAAGATGATTGGAAATTATTGTTGGCATGACAACACGCAATGCCCTGTCCAGCTGTGAATTCTTTGTTTTTGTTACCGGAGCAAAAAAAAAACCAAACAAACAAAAAAAAAACAACCTAAAGTATTCAGCTATATTGTGTCTGAAATGTCAGTTAATCTACATTCATTTCTTGTTTGTTGAAAATCTGCCGAAACTCCTACAGCGATCAACATTTGGGGGAAATTGTTCTATAATATCCTTCTGAAAAAGGGATGGGAATAAATGCAAAAATTCATGAATGCAGATCATTTAGAGTTTTGGTTTTGAATATAGAAGAAAACTTATTTAAAAATATTGGGGGGTTTGTTTAAAAATGTTTTAATTGTATAGAAACAAATGATGAAATTGTTTTTCTCATGTATTCCTATCGTTGTTGCACACATATTTAACAACTATTTTCTTTGCAATTGTTTTGATATTCATGAAAACAGTGGGGTTTTTTTTTTTGGTAAATTTTCTTAACAAAAGATCAGAAGGTTTAACAATAAACTAATTTTCACAGCTGCCTTTGTGCATATTTACAGAGGGTGCTAATATTAATGGTGGGCACTGTATGTGGTTAAGTGGGATTTACTATATCATAATGGCACAAATTGATATACAAACAAGTGTATTTTTTTGTTTGTTTTTGTTTTTTTAATGATTTATGCATGACAGTGCGGAGTTGGTTGAGTTTAAGCCTTATGATTGAAAAACCTTTGAGTGGACAGAATCAATGAGAATTTTTCTGTTGACTTTTTTTTTTGTTCCTTTTTATTATTGCTACAGTTAGTTTAGTTTATGTCTTGCCTTTTAATCATAATTTTCTTTAAGTGGTGCTTTGTAAGAAATTAGATCTAGGGTGAATTGTGCATTACTGTGAATATTCTGTACTTTACACAATCATGACAGTATCCTACCATGACCTCATTTGACCAAGGGAAAGAATATGACAATATCTAAATTAAATAAAGGTTACATATCTATATTCATTATTCTTAGGTCAAGTCCTGGACAGTAGGACACGGTCGCCATGGAGTCTGTCTTTCCTTGGTGATCTCTTTTGGGGTGTAGTGGAGTTCATTGGCCTTTTGTAAGTGATATTTTAATTACAGGTTGATTTAGTAAATTGATTGCATTTATACAGGTGGTATACTTATTTTACTGCTACTATCTAGTTTTCAGACCCTCATCCAGCCAGATCGGTCAAAAGATGGAAATCCGAGTTCAATGTCACGCTTCAGTGATGGAAGAGGGTAAGTCCCTTTGGTGCAGAAACGAAAAAAAAAAGGAAACCCTTAAATATTTCTGCATTTCAGTTACCTGTAACTACTAACTAATGTTGGTTTCAAGTATGCCTTATAGCTCTGCAACAGTGACCTGAGAGTGGCTAATTAAAATAGACAAGATGTTTATTCTTTTTTTTTTTTTTTTTTTTTTTTGCTTTTTACCTTGCCTTATACCTTTACCATAAATTGGTTATATTTGTCAAACTAATTTGAAGATGCATTGTTCATCTCTGTTCAATTTATTTACTCCAGTCCTCCAGGTTTTCCTGGGCGGAGACGTATGGGCAGGATAAACCATGGTGGAGGCCCAAGTCCTCCTCCAATGGGTGGTGGATGAGGAAGGTAAACAAGGTCTAACATTTAGCCTTACACAGATTTAATTTTCTTGTCAAATTCTACATTGATGGTGTCTGTGGGTTTTTTTTTTTTGTCTGCAGGTAAATGCCTGCACTTGGTTGCAGGCATAGAGGGGTGTGATGTGTTGATCCATGACTGAGCACTGTTCTTATGAGCTCTCCAACTCCGAGAGCCAGACCAGTGAGAATGTCTTCGATGAACACACCCTTCATTGTCATGCTGCTTCTGCATTGCAGATTTTTGATGCTGCTCTGGGAATTCCTACTCTTAGGGGCCAGCGTGGTTGAACTTGGCAGCAATGCTTTCTTTCTTTCTTTTTTTTTTTTTTTTTTTCTTTTTCTTTTTCTAAATAGTTACATGCTGAAGGATGTGGTAAAAGGTGTATGAGTTAGTGTTGTCATTAAAGTAATAAAGTTGTCTTGGATTGCGAATGGTTGCTGATGTGTCTTTGTGTGTATGAGGAGACAAAAAACTAAGAAAAAAGGCACATTTTTATTGTAAATAGTTTTTTTTATTATTATTATTCTTATTTCCTTTTGTTGTACTTTTACTATTGGTACATTCTTATTTTTGCATCTTTTACAAATGTATGGTCTTTCAGGAGTAATTGGTGCATTCCATTTTATTTCTATAGTACTTTTAACAGTGGACATTGTCAGAAAGCAACTTTACAAAAATATATACATTTTGGATTGTTAAATTTATCCCTAATGAACATTATCACAAAAAATGTCTCCCAGTCATTTCTCATAACCATACATGTTTTGCATATAAATTAAATATTCAAATAAATAAAAAAAATTCACACACATCAAATACATTTTATGCAACAACTTCCACAATGACCAATCCACAACAGGGCTGTCACAGTGTGTTCTAATGGCCACTTGCTAATTCTAAACCAGATAGTATGGTTGGGAATTTTCAGTTAAGGAGAATATTATTAGAGATTAACCGTTTATTGGTTGAACAATATTTTTCCCTGACAAGCATGTTTCCATAATCAGTTTTCAGTTTTGTAATATTGAATACACTAATAAATGGCATTTTTTGAGAATTGCATGCAGGACCTCTGTTGCAGCAGTGAATCTGAGGTCTGTGCACAGGTAAAGTATACTTGCTTTGCTTTAATTTATAAACTTTAACATAACTGTCATTAATGTACAAATTAGATGTGTTACATAAATGCTTGTCATTTTGTCTGTTTACCTCAATTGAAGCTTTTATTTAAAAAAAAATATATATATATTAGTTACTGCACTTTATTTTTTTTTGCACTCTTCCAGACCATTCTATTTATTATATATGAGTGTGTTGAGTTGTTTTGTATGCAAGGATGAAGTGAAATTGACAAAATTGTTATAAAATGGTTTGTTCAGTTCAGTGGTGGTGTTATTGTATCCAAAACCGAACTAAAACATCGGTTATCAGGCATGTAAGCATGTAAATAATCGATTTCTAGATAGTATGCCACCCCCCCTTAGCCAGAAGGTATGTCTAATTTTGCTACCATGGCTCCTGACCACAGATGGCTGTGGCATTATCAGGCTTCAAACTCTTAATCTCCTGATGTTAGGTGACCACATTTTTGTTGCCCACTTGGGAGCTTTTACTTTTAGGGTTCAACGGAATGGAGTGGTTTATAGCAAAACAATGTTGTTTGTTGGCTCCTTTCCTGTCCCACAGTGTAAAGGAACCACCATCGGACCAATTCTGGTCAGATATAATTTGGGTGGCAGATCATTTTCAGCACTGCAGTGACACTGACCTAGTATGTGCATGTTATACTGATACGGTTGTGCCTGTTGTGGAAGCACCGGAGAATAATTTTTCAGCCAAACATATTCAGGCAACAGTAGCAGCCTGTAGTAGAAACTGAGAAGAGATGAAGCACTAGAAGTTGATTTAAAACAAATTTTATTAATAATATTAATGTGCTACCCTGTCCAGGGTGTACCATGCCTTTTGCCCGATGCTCCCTGGGATAAGCTCCAGGTTCCCCCGCGACCCTGAAAAGGAGTAAGTTGTGGAAGATGGATGAATGGATAATAATGTACTTTATTTTATATAGCAACTTTTGAAAGGCACTTTGCATAAGAGAACATAGACATGTATCATCAAGTAAAAGCAAGCCTAGAGAAATAAGTTTTAAGAGAAGATTTAAATACACTAAAAGACTGGGCTTCTCTAAGATCAGATGGTATTGAGTTCCACAGTTTTGGAGCATAAGAAGAAAAGGCCTTATCACCCATAGTACATCAACAAGTCTGAGGGACACCTAAGAGACCGGAATTGTAGGAAAAGGAGATCACGTTTTGGGGTGTAATGAGTTAAAAGCTCAGCCAAACCATGCAAGGCCTTTTATGTAAGCATAAGGATTTTAAAATCTCCATGAAGCCTGACAGCACTGCTTTTGACACTGTCAATAACAACTTCTTACTAAACTGACTAGAAAATGTCTTTGGTGTTTCTGAGACTGTTATAACCTGGTTTAGATCTTGTCTCTCTGATCACTGCCAGTTTGTGTTTATGAGTGGCTACAGATCTGAGATTGGCTATGTTCCTACTGGTGTCCCTCAGGGATCAATTTTAGGCCCTTTACTTTTTATTATTAATATATTTCCTCTTGGATTGGTCTAAAGATCACTCAGACTTAATTATTACTTCTATGCAGATGATACTCAGATTTATATTCACTCTAAGCCTGGTCAAAATGTTTCTTTTCTCTCACATTGTATTTCTGAGATAAATACGTTGGATAACCAGAAACGTTTTCTGTCTTAATAGCGAGGTTTTGCTTATTGGATCTTCTCATCTGCTTCGTAAAGCTTTCAAGAATTCCTTTTTTCATCTCAGAAATATCGCTACACTTTGCCCTATGCTGTCTTCTCCTGTGACTGAAAGGCTTATCAACACTTTTGTATTTTTTTGTATTGATTACTGTAGTGCACTTCTTGCTGGGGTTCCTAAAGCCACACTAAATAAACTGCAATGTGTGCAAAATTCTGCTGCTAAGATCCTGAGTGATGTCAGGAAAAATTAACACATCACTTCAATACTGAAGTCCTTGCACTGTCTCCTGGTCCGATTTCGTGTTGATTTTAAAATCCTTATGCTCACATGCATGGTCTGGCACCTCAGTATCTGTCTGCACTTTTAATTTGATATATTCCTACGCATCATTTGTGCTCCTTTCAAGCTGGTTTACTGGCTGTCTCACAGACACTGTTGCGATCTGTAGGGGACAGGGCTTTCTCGTCCTATGCTCCTAGACTCTGGAATGCATTCCCTTCTCATATTAGATATGCACAGAATTTGAGCATTTTTAAATCTAACCTAAAAACTCTTTTTTTGTTTGTTTTTTTTTTTTTTAAAGGTTAGCTTTTTCTCAATGGCCTTACCATTTTGTATTCAAATCAGTTTTTTGTTTTTGTATGTGCTTGTGTTTTATCTGCGTTTTTTTCTTTATATTTTCTTAAAGTGCCTTGAGGAGCTGCTTTAAAGGTGGTATATAAAAATAAAGTTTATTATGATGCAGGTGATATGCAGGTGACTAGCATGTCAATGTTTAGAATCACTAAGTGAACTTTAGTGGTACAAAATTTTTATTTTATGATTAAATTCTAAGTTAACATTTTTGTTTTAAATTTCTTTCTCCAACAAGTTGGCCTTGCTTCATTTCTAAATAAAGAGAAGGATGCAGCAGTACTTTAGTGTTTTAGTCTGTCTCGCTCTCTTGAGCAGAACTCAACTCAGGACAACTTCTTTGTATAGCTGCATTGGTTTTTGAAACCAACATTTGTTGTGTCCACTACTTTTCCCTTCTATTCCCCCATTACCTCTATTCTACCACCTTCAGCTCAACATCAGGAAAACAAAGGAGTTGGTGGTGGACTTCCGGCACAGCAAGAGCCCCTGCACTCCTGTCGCCATAAAGGGAGAGGGAGTGGAGATAGTGGACACCTACAAGTTCCTATGGGTGCAATTCAACAACAGACTGGGCTGGTCAGACAACACTGAGGCCCTCTGTAGGAAAGGATAGAGCAGGATGTTCTTTCTGAGGAGGCTCAGGTCCTTTCATGTGTGTACTTCTACTGATGTTTTACCAGTCCGTGGTGGCCAGTGTTATGTTTTAGGCTTTGGTGTGCTGGGGAGGTGGCACTGGGACCTGGTGCCAATAAACTGAGCTAGCTGGTGAGGAAAGCCAGCTCTGTGCTGGGTATGTAACTGGACAGTGTGGAGACAGTGACTGAGAAGAGGATGAGAGGGAAGCTAAAAGCTATTATGGCTAAAAATAAAGAGGGCTCTTTCTCCCCCTCTTTATACTGAGCTGAGGAGGCTCAGAATTCATCCAGCCACATGCATCAAAACATTTTGTGGCTCTTTTGTGCCATCAGCTGTTAGACTCTACAATGATTTTTAATGATCCTATTACACATCGTTGTAAGCGGCCTATCAATGGTGTCCCGTGACGTCAGTGCGGTGCACAACACCAGCTTCTTACAGGAATAACGACAATAGAACATAAGCACTTTAGCACCAGAATCATCAAAAATGTTTCAATAAACACATGTAACGGTTTTAAGCAAAAGAAGCAAAGAAAAAAAAAGGAAAGGAAAGAAAATAAATGTCAGTTTGGACTGGAGTATCACACTCCAGTCCAGTAGATGGCAGTAAAAACACCATAACGTTGCATGTTAACCGCTTCAATTCAAAGAAAAAGAAGCTCGGCTCAACAGTGTGTCCGTCAGGAACGTGCGGGATAATGACCCAAGCAGAGAGGGAGCAGGAAAATGAAAAAGAAAAAGATAAAGAGCGAGAAAAGGACAAAGAAAAAGAACAACGAGGAGTCAAAAGACCGATTGTTCCTCCTGTTATCCCAGAGCCTTTACAAGAAGTAAGTGACCGTGTCGTCACGTTAGCCAGCAGAGTGCTGTGCACTTTGTTTAATAGTTTTCAAAAGCAGAGATGTCATTTCTGCCTCAGCTCAAGGGTGTGATGGCGAGATTCTTATCTGCTGAAGTCAACCCGATAAACAAAGCTGGAGTTTTATGTAGCTAACTAGATAATGAGGTTATTTAACCGTCTAGCTAACTTACTAGCTAGGTGAGCCGTCAATAAATAAACAACAGCTGTCTCAGTGCTGTAAGTTATTTATTTTTTTAAACTAAGTTATTTAACTGCTTGGTTGTAGTTTAAGTAATTGATTTTGAATGAACGGCTGGATCGTTTTTTTTTCCTTCCCTTTAACCATTAAAACACCACCAACAAAGTAAAAAACAGAAGAAACAATGCTTAATGTTCCAGCTAACTTTGGGCATTTTCCCCCCTTGTGTATTTCCAAGGCAATGCTCATACTTTTCAGGCGTTAAAATAAAAAAATAATTTCAATTTAGCAGTTCAGCTGCTGAAACTTTTATATATATATATATATATATATATATATATATATATATATATATATATATATATATATATATTACACACACACACTTACTGACATTTCATTCAACTGACATTTCATTCATGCATTCATCTTCTGTCATTTGCGGCAGTTTAATCAACCCATCTGCATGTTTTTGGGGGCATTTGAAGGAACAACACCGAAATGTCACACAGCCAGTATCCTGAGCTCAGGATTGAAACAAAGCCCTGAAGCTGTGAGGGGACAATGTTACCCACTGTGTCACCGGAACACCGGCTGTCTTTTCTGCTATATTAAATCTATGTGCTTCAGTGTTAATGCTGAAGAAGGTGTGATTGTCTACCCAGAAAGTACTTTTTTTTGGGGGGAGTCTGAAATCTAATGCAAATGTCACGGCTCTCCTTTCAGCAAATTCAAACCAACTTCGTGGTGGTGATCAGCCCTGGATCGCAGACGCTCCGCATAGGCCGAGCTACAGACACGTTGCCCCTTACTATTCCACATGTCGTTGCCCGTAGACATAAACAGCCAGGTCAGACGTGCTATGAGGATGTGTGGCTGATACGAGAAGGTCTGAATGTGAGTTTGAATCTATTTCTCTTCCAAATAGATCATTCATAACTCATTGAAGAAACGACTGCAATTGTGGGCAAATTATTTGATATGTGCAATCTGACTCTTGTAACTGCAAGCTCTAAAGAATTGGGTGAATTTTTATTTATTTATTTATTTATTTATTTATTTATTTATTTATTTGCTGCTCTGCCCTTTACTAAGGTTCTTATCTGTGTTTTGTTTTTTTTTGTTTTTTTTCTTTCCCTAGAGACCAGAAAGTGGTGAGCAGAGGCAAAATGGTCTCAAGATGGTGGACCAGGCCATCTGGTCGAAGAAAATGTCCAGTGGGGCCAGAAGAACTCCAGTGTCTGCTGAACAAGTATGCTTTGTCTGTACACTGTCCTCAGAAGACCTGTGAGTAGAGATATTAGTTAATTTATGAGTGAGTGTGTGTTTGTGTTGACAGGCCAGAGTGTATAACAGGCAGGTCCGTCCAGCCGTTTTGGACCCTAACTCGAGGCAGAAATGGACTAATACTGTTCACCAACCAGAGTACTTGGTAGGAGACGAGGTGAGAAGTAGAATGCTGTTGCAACGTATTTACACGTGGCACGCTACCAAAGTTGTTCTAGACTGTACCTATGACACGCAAGGATTTCTTTGGTGGTTGTCTTTTTATTTTTTATTTTTTTAATTTTTTTATTTTTTGTCTCTCCTCCCCTCTCTTCCTTTTTCCATCCCCCACTGATTATCAACAGTCCTCAGATAAAGTGTGGACCTTGTCCTCTATTACCTTTTTGTTTTTGGCTTTGGTACCTGTTCAGACTAGTGCAAATTTGAAACCCTACCTTTGTTAGTTTTAATACACCAAACTGTGTTTTCATTGAAATTCAGCTTGCTGCAGCAGCTAACTTATTATACTAGTCAGCATTTGCAGTGCAGACTGGCTTTGCTTCCTACCCATCATTGACATAATGTTTGCATAATTACTCACCTAGAGTAAAGATGTTTGCTGTAACACTTGCGGCCGTACCATTTTTTTTATAACTTGGAGATGTAAGCATATGGTGCACAAACAACCGAAAATACCAAATATTAGTAGACTACCATCTGGAATAATAGTGCTGCTGCAAAAGCCAATGTGAAACCCGCCCCCTAAAGACTGTGTGACCATTCCTCCTTAATATATAAGGCTTAGACTATGGTAATATAAATGATGGAATTTTTCAATGATTGAAATCTAAATTGTTGAGTTATGACCTTTTTCACCTCCGACCTTTTTATCGTCCTCTTCCCCCCCCCATGTCCAGGCATTACACGTGAACCCCACAGACTGTTACAGCTTACACTGGCCTATTTGTCGTGGTCAGCTGAATGTCCACAGTGGGCCTGGAGGCTCTCTAACTGCTGTATTAGCAGACCTGGAAACCATCTGGTCACATGCCATTCAGAAGCTTTTAGAAGTTCCTCTTAAAGACCTGAAGGTATGGCTTCTGAGAAAAACAAAAATACACCTGAATGACTTGCATATTAATGTTTAGAATTAACGATGTGATTTCAGATCTACCTGAACCAAGTCTCTGCTGTAAATTTGTTGTATATGCAACATTTGTTGTCTCCACTACTTCTCTGTTGGATGTCTCATTAATATGACATTGCGGGGAAAATTTTGGCTAAGAACAGAAGCGGTTGTTCTTTTGTTTTTAAGATCCAACACTGAAACCTGATCGTTATCCCTTATGTTTAATATTGTTGACGTTTTTCCTCCTATCATACGCTATTGTAACTTCACTAACAATGTCTACCTGTGACGTTAGCAGACGACGGATAACTTCTCACCGGAATGACAAAATTGAGCACCAGAATCATGCAGAACCTCATAATATTTCAATATAAATATGCTGAATGTGTTTCAGGGTGGAGTTTTCCTTTAACGTTTCTCATTAGATGTGTTCGTTTGAAAGGCTGGCAGTTATGACTGATCTTGGCTTCGGTTGTGTCTCCAGTATTACAGATGCATCCTCCTGATTCCAGACATCTATAATAGACAGCATGTGAAAGCAGTACTCAATATGCTCCTCGTTAAGATGGGCTTCTCAGGTAAGAGACTGGTGCTAACATTTGCAAATAATTCACATTTCACTTGTGCATGCAAAAATTTCACGCAGTGTGTTCTACATGGTCATCAATAAATCGACGAGATTTTAAGGACATCTGTCAGAGATCTAATTTCCGTGATCTCTGGTTCAGTATTTACTCTTTGTTGTTTGTGTGTATAGCAATCATCGTACATCAGGAGTCCGTGTGTGCTGCGTTTGGCAGTGGACTGAGTAGTGCATGTGTGGTAGATGTGGGTGATCAGAAGACCAGTGTGTGTTGTGTGGAGGATGGCGTGTCCCACCGAAATTCCAGGTGAGTGAAAGATCGGGGAATATTTTCTTTGTTTAGTGTATTATAATAAAGACTGGTTGAATGTTTAATTGAATTTCAATTTTGGAGGATAATCATTTTGCATTTTACATCATGCTGCCTGAGGTACTAACAAACGAAGCATTTCCATTATTACTACGTCATCAATAATTGAGCAAGCTCGTGCTCAGGCCTGTCACGATAACTACTTTTGTTGGACGATCTATTGTCCCAGAAATAATCGCGATAAACAGTAATTGTAATTTTAAGAGCATTTTATGCCACTGATCTAATGGTAATAATAATAATAGCACAATTTTTGTCTTCTGATGAAAATATCCTCTAATTTAGTCAGTATATTGTCATATCATGTTTGTTAATTTTAGTCAATTTTACTCTGTCTAAAATGGCATTGAATGTTAGTCAATGGCATAGTTGAAGAGAAAATGCAAAAATAAAACCAAACATTCACCCATTTTGTATATTAACTGAAACATGTATCAACAAAAACGTGAAAACTTGTTGTGAAAACCTGATCTCAAAAAATAATTACAATGAGAATACTACCGTAAATCAATACAGTATTGTGAATTCTGTATGCTGTAGTACTTCATTGTCTGTATTTAGTGCATTGTTAGAGCATATTCACATGACTTAGCGTTCTGCCTAGTGCCTTACTTAAGTTCAAATTCACTTGTGCATTCGCGTCATTTTCTGCAGACGCAAGTTGTAATATTACAATTATGTTGTGTAAATGTTTGATTAACCTCGTATGTGTTTAGGTGAGTTACTAAGCTGCTAGTAAAGCGCTTCAGTTTACCGCTTTTCATTCACTGTTCAGCTTCAGCACACAACGCTTAATCGTCTCAATCCCCGACATTATTGACGATGACTGGATTATTTGAAACACTAAAACTATTCTTTCTAGATTTTTCATCCTCAAACATTCCACAAATAAAAGCTTAAACTGGATTGGCATCTGTCTCTACTCGCCAAACATGACATGGTAACATTCTTATGTACACAAACACGCATGTAAAAACAGTGGGAAATATCGAGGAAGGCAAAAATTATTGAGGTCATATTCGTATATTGTACGATAAGTTGATGTAATTATCGTGACGGTCCTATTCATCGTTTGTGAATTAAGTAGTACTTCGCAAATCATGAGTTAATCAGTCATGCACTACTAAGCACGCAGTATTGCCAACAATCTTAGAACAAGGAGGCAAAATACTGATTTTTCCATACTTGTATTCTGTAAAGGAGGAACCCAAACAGAACACCTGTATGTTTTGCCCTGTACAGGCTTTGTCTTGCATATGGGGGTTCTGATGTGACGCGATGTTTCTTTTGGCTGATGCAACGAGCAGGATTTCCTTACCGAGAGTGCCAGCTAGGCAAGCGACTGGACTGCATGTTGCTGCAGCAACTTAAGGAGACTTTTTGTCACCTTGACCAGGTATGCGTGCACATGCATCATATCCTGCTGAAATAGATGAAAAAGAAATTCTTGGCCACATTTTTCATATCTTGAATGTCTTGTCCAACAGGACATATGTGGATTGCAAGACCATGAGTTTCGCACTCGCTTCCCAGAATCCCCAGTGATCCTCTATCAGTTGCGGCTCGGTGACGAGAAGCTACAGGTAGAGACTTCTTACTTTGGCTTCACTACAACCATTTACCAACAAACACTGCAAAAGACAGTGCAAAACAATTTCACAGATTCAAGTAGTTTTCCATTTAAAAAAAAAAAAAAGCACAATAAACTCCGCAAGTTGCATCACAATCTTTTTAAAAGCTGTAGCAAAATCAAGTATTTTTGGCTGCAACAATCACAGAAAACATTCTGTACGGACTGTTTTTGACTGGTCACTTGAATACAGTTAGTTTAATCCAGACCTCAATATCTTAAATACAAGCAGGGCTATAAATCATAGTTTTAATGAAAGTGTGTGTGTGTGTGTGTGTGTGTGTGTGTGTGTGTGTGTCTTTTATTTGTTTTTCCATTTTCACAGGCTCCCATGGCTCTGTTCTACCCTGCTGCGTTTGGAATTGTGGGACAGAAGATGACCACTTTACAGCATCGCTCCCAGGGAGATCCTGAGGATCCACATGATGAACACTACCTACTAAGTACTCAGAGCAAACAAGACCAAGTACATACTGCCTTTCTGCTAAAGAACAGCATTGTCTCATATTCTTTGTTTCAAAATGTTTATTCCAAGTAAGGGCTGAAGATAGTAGATTGATGTCCTCTCTCTCTCTCTCTCTCTCTCTATTTTAACTTCATATAACAATCCTTATTTTACTTTGGCGGTGAAAATGTTCAGAATTTTTTTTACTCTTCCCTCAGTCGTCTAAATCCATGGAAAGGAAGGGTCTCCCTAAGCCTTCAGGCTTTGAGGGTGAATCCTGCAGCCAAGGAGGTGACCAGACAGAGAGAGGAACCCAAGATGTGGAGCTTGGCCATTCTCAGGGAGATGCTCTGCCGAGCGGAGCTGACCCAGAAGACATGCCTTCTGTCCTTCTGTCCAGGAAGTCAGCAATGACCCAGTTCGAAGGCAAAGCTCTTGGACTGGATAAAGCTATTCTGCACAGCATCGACTGTTGTGGTAAAAACAGCGTACCTTGTTTTGTCTTCGATGAATGATATTCATTTAGACATATACATGTGATTATGTCCATTAGTTATGATGTATATTAGTAACATCACAGTGTGAGTGTAATGTTGTTGAGCTGACTTCTTAAAACAGAATGGTTCACAGATAGCACTTGCATGCAAAGATCAGCCCAGAATATAAACGTATACTGTCCATTTTATTAGTTATCTAATCAGTCAATAATGTAGCAGCAGCAGAATGCAATCCTAAATCATGCATATCCCTGCAAAGAGCTTCAGTTAATGTTCACCTCAAACATCACAATGAAGAAAACATTTGATCTATGTTATGGTGGGTCTATGTGGCTCTGTGCGCATGATAGCCTCAGATTCCTGTTCTTGGCTGACCGGATTGGAACCCAATGTGGTCTTCTGCTGTTATAGCCCATCCACCTCAAGGTTAGATGTTTCGTGCATGCTGAGATGCTTTTATTCTCACCATGGTTGTAGAGAGTAATTATATGAGTTACTATATCTTTCCTGGCAGCTCGAACCAATCTGGCCATTTTCCGCTGACCTCTTTTATCAACAAGGTACTTCAACCCAACACTCGTACTGTTTTTTGTTTTGTTTTTTGCATCATTCTGTTTAAACTTTAGAGAATGTTGTATGTGAAAATACCAGATCGGCAGTTTCTGTAAGCAGTTACTCATTCCAGCTCATCTTGTACCAACAACCATGCCACAGTTAATGTCACCTGAGATCAAACTTCTTTCCCTTTTTGATTCTATATATTAACAATAAACATAAAAACTACCTCTAAACCCTCCCCACAGCAATTAACTGAATATGAATATTTATCATAAATGTGTAGGTGTGCAGGTGTTCCCAATAAAGTGGATGAATAATACAGACACACTTCTACGTTTAATACAGAAACATGGCCTTGCATTTATTTCTTTTTATTTGACATTTTTTTGGTAAAATTGTTTAAAAATGACAAACACATTTGGCTAGACATAAGAGTGCATTCTTCAATAGTGGACAGGTATATTCATTTTGGATTTCTTCTGACAGCATCAGATGAGACCAAGAGGAAGATGTACAGCTCTGTGCTGGTGGTGGGCGGTGGACTCCTGTTTCACGGCGCGCAAGAATTCCTTCAGCATCGCATTCTCAACAAAATGCCTCCATCTTTCCGCCGTATGGTTGAGAACGTAGAGGTCATCACACGGCCAAAGGTATCGGCATGGATAGTAGCACTTCAGTGTGTTCATTAGCATATTTTTTCTTTACTCCTTTCACCTTTTGTCCGAGGTTCATACAGATTATCTGAAATGCTTCATTTCGAAGTTATATTTTTAAGGGGTGAGTGTGTTTTAATATAAAAGCAGTGCTCTCTTTTTAAGTTGTTTTTAGCACTGGATTTAAAGCCTGTTGTCAGTTGAGTGGTGCCTTCTATACATACGAAAAGCTCACCTGAGTGCCTGGCTGCCAGTTCAACTGGTTAAAAACAACATTAAACTTGTTTTAAAAAAAAAAAAAAGTTTACCGGGAAGGGCAAAGAGAGAAGGCACACTGTCAATTCTTCAAGAAGGGAAATTATAATACTTACATTTAGAAAATGTGCTAGTAGCTGTCATTTTTTTTCAATGCATAAAACGCTTATATAAGCATTTGTAAGCACACTAGTCATGTATTGTAGTCGAGCAGCATTTCCTCACATGAGGAGAATGAGGTGAATATAAAACTGGGAAAGTAGCTGTCTCCCAATCACTCAGGGTGCTTCCCAAAACTTTAACTGGTGCCTCCTTGATTCCTCCGTCTTACTTTCTTCAGCCCATGACCCAGAAATCGATGAATATGTTTTATCTTAAGAATGGGGAAGTCAAGTGATGAGTAGAATCATATTTAGGGTAAATATGAACATTTTAAATGTGTGTAATTGCGTGTTAGTTGAGGATTATTTAGTGTGCAATCCCTGTTCTGTATATACCAGGGGTGTCCAATCTTATCCGGAAAGGTCTGGTATGAATGCAGGTTTTCATTCCAACAAAGCAGAAGCTACACCGGAGTCTCTTGAAAGCCAAGCTCAACTGGTTAACCAGGTGGAATCAGGTGTGGCTCCTGCTTGATTGATACCTGAAAACCTGCATCCACACCGGCCCTTTGTGGATAAGATTGGACATCCCTGGTTTAGATGGACCTGTTATACAGTAACACGGCTGTGAAACACATCATCAGTAAGTAAAGTCGCTTTAAAGTGGTGGTTCTTGAGCGAGACTGTCTCATTTGGTAAATAAGTTTGTTTTTGATTCCTCCTGTCCTCGTTTCCTTTTCTTGCATCCTCAGAGGGAGGAGTAAAAAGCAGGGAAAGGAAAGCAAAGAGGAAACAATGGGTTGTAATTACAGAAACGAGAAGCACCCTCTGTGTCAATCAGTTTCAAGGAAGGAGCAGACGCTACCGTTTTCTACACTCTGAAAACACTAAAAATCCTTTAAATTAATAGTTAGGATTTACAGTTGGTATATTTAATCAGGTTGGGCAGCATTTCGTAAGGCATTCTCACAAATGTATACATGTAATGCAGTAAAGTTGACTAGAAAGATCCAGGTTTTGTATCTTTGGTGAAGTATTCCAGTCCAAGTAACCCCCTATAATATCTCTGTAGGACATGGACCCTCGGCTCACGGCTTGGAAGGGTGGAGCAGTGTTGGCATGTCTGGACACCACCCAGGAGTTGTGGATCCACCAGGGAGAATGGCAGAGATTTGGTGCACGCATGCTCCGTGAAAGAGCAGCCTTTGTATGGTGAAAGTGTGTGTGTGTGTGTGAGTTTGTGATGTAGGAGAATGGATAGTTGTAATTGTTGATGTATATATTATTTGCTAAGGTAATCGCAAAACTGTATAATGTGCAGACCACGCCATTTTATTTCACCAAAAATAACAAATACAATAAAAGGAAAGAAAAGAACTGGTCTTAGATTTTATCATCTGTACAAAATGTGAAACCTACACACTTATGTGGTATCCTGTTTTTGGTTTTTTTTTTCCCTTGACATCAAGGATGTGACCTTCATAAATGCATGTTATCAAATTCTGTAAATCATGAACCTCTGAGAACTCCGATAAACTATTTAGCTTATCAATGTCAGCATTATCATATAGCTTAAGTTACACAGATCTGAGGTATAATAATAATAAACTTTATTTTAGTATAGATATTAAGTTCTGTCAGCAGTTGTCCCAAGCTGAACAAAGTTGGAACAATTAAAATAATTTGAAACAAAGTGTAAAATTATGACAAAGTAAATCAGAATATAGAATCCATCACTCTAAATGGGATTATTATTTTTAATCTCTGTCATTCAAGCAGTCATGTTACAATGTAAGGGTTTTTTTTTTCTGTTTAGTCACATTTCAAATTGTGGAATATATTTAACAATTTTCTTAAATGTAGGAAAAAGCAATAAAAGAATCTGAAAGGAAAAACAGTTACGCTGGCCTTTATCACAAGATCTGAACACCAAAGAGGTAATTACTACTTTGGTTTGTCGTGCCAAGGCAAAAATAAATCCCCATTTCTTTTGTTCAACTGCTGCACAGCATCTCTGACCTTCTGGGCTGTGTCTTTACAGCAGTCTGGTTCAGACATACATCTTGAGATTGTTACCCCGTGCTTAGAGGACAGTTGAAGAAGTTTCTCCAGATCTCTGGGTAGAATAATGGCCTTGCAGCCTCTGAGCTCCACTGGTATTGTGCTTCTGTGCTTACCATGCTCCAGGTGCACCGCCAAGAACTTATGGTACTGCTGGGGATCATGGGCACAGCTAGCAACCAGGTTTAGTGCCAATGAGAAAAGTTCACCGGCAGATGCTGGGACAGTGTAATCTGTTATGACTGATGCCATGTTGGGTTTCAAGCAGGCTGTGGAAAAGTGTGGATTTCATATTAGTTTCAATTAGGGTTCATTTGTAGACAATTTAGAACCTTTAAGACTTCTGGTTGTCCCTCTGGGGGGGAAATGGTAGGATAAGAGACAAAGATGTGGAATTTAGCTGTTGAATTCTTAAAGCACACCTATTATGGTTTTGATACATGCCCAATTTTGTTTAAGGGTTTATACAGTAGATTTACATGTATGCTCATAATTTAAATTGTAGCATTACCTTTTCCCACCCAGGAAGAAAGGATTCCTTCTAAACTCCTCCTTTCAGAGAGCATACTCTTCTCTGATTAGTCAGATTTCCCAGTCTGTTGTGATTAGTCTACGTCTGTCAGTGTGTTTAAAAAAAAAAAAAACAAAGGATACACCCCCTACCATAATGAGTTTCAGCTTGTCAGACCAGAGGCATGGCTTTTTGTACACAAATCTATGTAGGTTTGTGCAGGAAGTAAGTCTGGAATTATTAACGACGCATGTCAGCTGTTCAGAATCAGTTCCGTCATTTGGGAGTCAATAACCCCATTTGTTGTGCACTTTAGATTTTTTTAAACTTTGCAGACTTTTTACACTTACAAACAGGTCTATAACACACTACATGAAAGGTAATATTTCAAAAACCATAATAAGTGCATTTTAATAAAGAAACTTCAGTGATTGGATTCATATAATCAAAATCTGTTACTCAATTAAACCTGAATGAACCTCCTTGAAATTCAAAATAGTTTCATTTCACTACTCAGAGATTCACATTTCAATATTCATTTTCAAAAATAAATAAATGACACAGGTGTTCACAAAATAAGGTTCAATAATTCAGTTTTCAGATATTCAAAAAACTGTGTCAAGGTTTATCATTCCAGTTCTCAGATTTGATCAGTCAAATCCAGCTTGAAGAATTTACTTTGATCAGCAACAGACTCTCAATCTGATCTGGAATGAGAGCCTGTGCGTGAGACTAGCGTCATATGGGTTCCTTGCATTCCAGGCTTAATTGCCTTTGCCTATTACTGAGTAACCTAGATGCTTAATTTGTATATTTTTCTTAGTGAATTTGACTAAAATTTAAAGATTTGTGTCTTTTATTGGTTCCATAAAATGAACCCTTTTTGGAAGCTAAGAACCATTTATTTAATGAACCTTTTGAAGAACTCTTTTCTAAGAGTGTTGTACAATAAGGACAAAGGATCATATATACAGCCCAATTCTGCTCCTTCACGAGTACTTACACAGCTACAAAGCCTGCCAATTGTATTTAGTTTCACTGAATGAGTTATTTTTTTAAACTTTGTTTCAAGTTGTAGTTTATATAATATAAAATTATTACATATAACAAACAGTAATTATTTCATATGCAGTAACGAGCCTGTTGAAGTGTGAAAGCATTAACAAACAACACTTCAAATAGGCTAAAAGTCTGAAAGAAAATGCACCTATTGTCATGTTACCTGTGTCACTGCGGAACTCAGCGTGTTGAGGAGGCAAGATGATGAGAACTTTCTCAGCACAACCCACTTGCGTGTTAAGCCAGCGGAGCGGGCCCTGTTCCGCTAAACTGCCTCTCTGCCACACGTCAATGATTACATTCAGCTCTTTATGACATTGCAATAAGTCAGCTATGGTCATCACAGCATTCTGGAACACACTGTCCACTGCAGGATACACCATAAGCACTCCCACTGATCCTGCAGTGTCTAGTCCATGCTTGGAATAGCCAGACCTCATCCGCAGTCTCCAGAATTGGCCTGGAAGTGTAGCATTTATTAATGCTTGCATAAAAAATTAAACATAGATTAAGCATTGACACATGACAGATAATGAAGGTCATGATGACAAAAGAGGGTTAAGAAATGTTACTTGGTCAAATTATTTACAAAAAAAACAAGTAGTCTGACATTTACCCTAATTTCTGTGAAACCCCCGAGAGGAGACACATACAGTCATGTGGAAAAAAATGAGTACACCCCATGGAAATTGTTGGCTTTTTTTTGGCATACTTGGACAAGCAAACATATGATCATGTTTGAAACAGTTCCTATTAATGAAGTTGATGTACTTGAACAAAACCACAAGGAAAACAATCTTTTTCAATCATTTATTCAATAGAAATATCAATAGATGTGATATTCGTCTGTGGTAAAAAAAATACGTACACCCTTGGCCCCAGAAGCTAGCATTGCCCCCTTTCATAAGAAATAACTTCTTGTATGAGTTTTGCATAATTGTCTACCAAGCTTGCTGGAATTTTTGACCACTCTTCCATGCGATATTCTTTCAGTTGCAAGGTGTTTGAAGGTTTTCCGTTTCAAATCCCCCAACAATATCTCAATGAGATTTAAAACCAGGCTTTGACTAGGCCATTCCATAATCCTTCATTTCTTCTTTTGAGCCATTCCTTGGTGGGTTTGCTAGTGTGCTTAGGATCATTATCCTGTTGAAAGGTCCACTTTTGGTTCAACTTCAACTTTCAGACAGTTGACCTCACATTGTATTCAAGCACTCTGTGATATGATGCAGAATTCTTAGTTGAATCAACGAATGCAACTCTCCAGTCCCTGAGGCAGTGAAGCAGCCCCAAACTATAACATGTCCACCATCATGCTTCACACTTGTATGAGGTGGTATACAGGTATGAGGTGCTTCTCCTGAAAAGCTGTCTTTGGTCTGAGCCAAACATGTCTGCTGTTACTGTGGCCAAACAAGTCTTATCTTTAATTTGTCTATCCAGATCATCTTATTCCAAAAGGCCTGGTCTTTGCGGTTGTGGCGCAGTTGGTAGAGCGGGTTGTCCACTAATCGTAGGGTTGGAGGTTCGATTCCCGGGTGACCCCACATGCCGAAGTGTCCTTGGGCAAGACACTGAACCCCAAGTTGCTCCTGATGGCAAGCTAGCACCTTGCATGGCAGCTCTGCTACCATTGGTGTGTGTGTGAATGAGACAGAGTGTAAAGTGCTTTGGATAAAAGCGCTATATAAGTGCACATTTACCATTGCCAAACTGTAATCTTGCAAAGACTTTTTCCTGGCACGCCTCCCATGCAGGTCAAATTTGTGCAATCTCTTTCTGATTGTAGAAGAAGCATGCACTTTGACACCAACAGTTGCAAGACATACTAGCAGATCCTGTGATGAAATTCTGGCGTTCTTGGAGACTTCTTTTTGCATCAAACGTTCTTTTCTTTGGGTGAATTTGCTGGGATGGCCAGTTCTGGACAAATTGGCAGTCATTTGAAATCTGCACCATTTGTAGATTATTTTCCTACTTCAAATAATTTGGAGATCTTTTTAAATCCTTTGTCAGGCTCATGGGCATCCACAATCTTTTTTCTGAAGGCCTTATAGAACTCTTTAGATCTTGGTATGATGACACCACACACCTCAATAGCAAAGGGAAACACCAGACCAGTGTTGGGTAAGTTACTCAAAAAAAAGGTAATCCACTACAGATTACTAATTACTTTAAACTGTATTTTTTAAACTTATTAACTTTAAAACTGTAATTTGATTACATTAACGCATGTAAAAGTAATCAGTTTTACTTTACTTTCAAGTTACTTTCAAAACCTATCAAACCTACAAATTTTTGTAGGTTTGATAGGTTTTGAAAGTAACTGTATTTACACAACAAAGTGAAACCCAGTTCTTTCAGTAATTTCAGCACGTATATATAACATGATCAGAAAAGGTCGGATTTATCATAAATCTTACCTTGGCTCTTTGTAGGAGAACCAGACCGATAAAATATGAAACGTTTCTAACTAGGCTAGCTTGTTGTTGCTAGCCAAGGGGAGGCACAACTAAGCTATCATTGCATGGGCTGCTACAGTTCCAAACAAAGTACATTGTATTTCCTTCTGCTCTGCTCCTATCATGTTCATGTAAACTGTGTAGACATTTACACAGCTTGTTTTCTTGCTCAGTATGAGAGGATGTTAGGGTTTCAGTTTCAAACATTTTATTGGTTTAAAAAATTGGCATGTATCCATTGTTCCTCACACTGACCGTGTGAGCTAGCGTTTGGCAGAATTGAGAGCTGTCAGCCAATAAGACAGGAGTGTTTCCACATATTTTCCTGTAAACCCTGTCTGGTTGGTCTTGTCTCTGTTCAGTGAAGATTATTGAAAATTATAACACTACCGGCTTATAACACTGTCATGATTCCCCCGTAAAGCAGTGTGCTCTAAGCGCTAATGTGCGAGCACCTGCTTTTTCAATGTTGAGAGCAGTGTCATTTGGACACGTGTCTTTGTTATTGTTGATGTCATGTCTCCGCCCCGTCCTGTCATGTGTTGCCAAGTTACATGTGTTTGGATTACCCGCAGCTGTTAGCAGTTGCGTGGGTAATCATGCT
Organism: Ameiurus melas; assembly: GCA_012411365.1. NCBI lineage: Eukaryota > Metazoa > Chordata > Actinopteri > Siluriformes > Ictaluridae > Ameiurus > Ameiurus melas. The sequence continues at coordinate 10,290,649 of CM022780.1, read as the reverse complement.
GGTATATATACCGCGTGCCATGCTACACTCGATGCGGTATATTAGAGTAAGATTAGATGAGTTTAATGCGTTAGTCGTAGTTTCATGTTTTCAGGTCATAGTCATAGTTCATGTCATAGTTCATGTCAAGTTCATGGTTAGATTAGTTAGTTTAGTTTACTGGTTCTCCGCTACTGTCATGATTCCCCCGTGCAGCAGCGCGCCTTGGGCGCTGGTGCGTATGCGCATGCTGATTCCGGGTTGACGTCATGTCTTCGTCCCGTCTCGTCATGTGTCACATGTTAACAGCCCGCAGCTGTTAGCAGTTGCGGGCTAATGAAGCATATGTGTATATATACCGTGAGCAGTGCTTCACACGGCGCGGTTGAATGTATCTATGTATGTACGTATGTATTCTATGTATAACTCGAGTGCAAACCCAGTCTCAAGTCCATGACATCCAAGTCCAAGCCCACGACGTCCAAGTCCAAACCAAGGCTCCTCAGGTGCCTGACATCCAAGCCATGTCTCTAGTCCAAGCCATGTTTCAAGCAGTCCAAGCCCAAATCCGTCCCGAGTTCCTGACGTCTCGTCCAAGCCAGCTGTTCCGGAAAATCCGGTTCAGTTCATGCCAGAGTCCGCTAAGACTAACCCAGAAACTTTTTAGGGGGGGCATCGAAGACAGCAGGCCTACGGGGAGGTCTCGACGGTGGAGCTCCTGCCAGCTGAGGAGTCTGTCCTGCATCCCTGCACAGCCGAGGAAACTGTCCTGCTGTCCAGCCCAGCTGAGGACGTCGCCCAGCCTCCACGTCCAGCTGAGGACGTCGCCCAGCGGTCCCGTCCAGCTGGGGTCATCTCCCAGCGGTCTCGTACAGCTGAGGACGTCATGATTCCCCCTTGCAGCAGCGAGCCTTGGGCGCTGGTGCGCATTCGCATGCTGCTTCCAGGTTAACATCAGGTCTTTGTCCCGTCTCGTCATGTGTCACGTGTGTTATGGTATTGCCCGCAGTAACGTAATTTTAGACATCAGAAACTGTAATCAAAAGTCAATTTTAAAATGTAATGTGTACATTACTGTGTTATCAGAAAAAGTAATTAGAATATAGTAACTTTGTAACGCGTTATACCCAAGACACTCGATATGAGAGGGGGATAAATAAGACAGTTTCCACCTGCACTCCCTAACCATGTTCTAATCATGATTCAAATTTTTGAAGGTGTGATAAATGTACGTGTACCTACTTTTTCCATGTGACTGATCTGTTTTTTGTTCATTTAAATTGTGAAAATTACTACAAAAAGTCAATTCTATGTGTCATTTGATAGAGCAGTCCCAGCTTTCATGATTTTGCGATCACTGAAATTAAAGCAAAATCAAGGAAACTCCTGAGGAGCTTGCAATTTTTCACGAATTACCACAGATTTTCCGGAGATTTTGGCCAAGACAACATGCCATGTGACATCATGACAACGCGCATTCAGCCAAAGTTGTCTTCAATTCACATGCATCAGCAATGAATACGGCCAAAAGGTCTCATTTACCAACAAACCTCACTGCGAGAGATTATGCAACACAAATTATACAACTGAGAGTTCACCAAAAATCAAATATTTTTCTACAAAAAAAAATCACAAAAAACCTCCCAAATTGCAACGCAAATTTTTTAAAATGTTGCATCAAAATCAAGCTTTTTTGGCCACAACAATCACAAAAACAGGCTGCAAAATCCTGTATAGACTGATAGTGTATCAACTTATTAATAGGCACTGTTTCAAAGAGGATAAAATGTTTGCTTGTCCAAATACATCAACAAAGCCAACGATTTCCATGGGGTATACTTTTTTTTTTTTTCACATGACTGTATAATTGCAGTTGTAACACTACAAAATGTCGAAAAGATCAAAGCTGCGAGTACTTCTACAAGTACTCCAAGACACCAATACAGGCCATCACTTGAAAATTGTCCGCTGTTGCCTCCAAGTGGATACTGTTACATTTTCAAGCTCACTTAAATCAGAACAGCTCTGAATTGTCTACAGACCAAAGGAAAAATACCAGCAGAAAAAGAGTAGTGGAAGACTAGTATACAATTAATTAACATGCATTATATCATCATCATATCAAGCGAAGTGAACAGGAATAAAAAAAAAAATTTTTAAACGACTTACAGATAAAAAACAAAATAATGGCTACTGCACACCCAATGCTGATCAGCAGGACAGAAGGTTTTGTTTGGTCCTTTGGTTCTGGAAAGAAATGCCACACTTGTTTATGACTGCATCACAGTTTAAAGATATATCAATTAATAGATGCTCTGATTGTTTTACCTTCTTTTGGTGCAGCTGTAGATGGGAGAAAATATACAACTAAAATCAGTTGTAAAAAAAAAAAAGGATATTCAGTGCCTCTTCAATCTCTTAAATTTGTAAATATAAATATCTACATTGTAAAAATAAATTTCTCACCATTTCTCTACTAATTTACTGTTTCATTACTTTATGTTCTGTTTATTTTCCCGATTAACAGTTTATTTGCTGTTCATCTGAATGTCAGGTCAGCAGAACAGCTCATGTATAGAAGGGCTGTGAGGCACCATCACCTTCCCTAAGCACTACAGTTCTACAAAGTCTGACCTTTGACAATGTTGATGTGCAAAGATAAAAAGCAAGCATTTGGGACATTAATATTCAACCTATGAGTGATTCACATTCCGTCTGCTGAAAACTGCACTAATAGGAGACAACGATCATTTATGTCCTGCAAATAAAACTTTGATTAGCTTGACCTGAATCACCCAGAGTTTTGTTCATTCGGATTTATATATATATTTTTTATTACATTGTAGTGGTCACCACAACAGACACTGGAATACTTACCTTGACAGGTTACATGGTGGTAAACCGATTTGCATGTAAATCCACAGTGCTCAAAAAATGGTGTTATCTGCAATGATAAGATTGAGGTTTATAGTAACAAATTACCTAAAAGATTAATAATGTGGCTACTGTAATACCAAAGTTTTAACAAATGAATTTTAACATGGATGGACACCAGGACACACCCATATTATAAGATTGTCACATGGCCCCGAATAGTTCAGGTTTGCTTTAATTGTTTGAATTTCTCCACTCTATGAGACAAACAGAAAACAAACAGCATTTATTATAAAAAAGTGTGTCAAACAAAAAGGTTTACAAATAATCCAACCACAAATTAGAAAGTAAGTAAGCATTACATACCACTGTCACCTTAGCAACGCTTAGAACATGCGTTTCTCTTCGCAGTCTGATCTCGTACATCTTTGATTTCATGTGAGAATCAAACTGGACCTGTATTGCATCTTTCATCTGGACTGCAGCAATGTTCCAGTCCACTGATAAGAAATAAAATGGTTGAACAGTGCACAATCGGTCTCAAGCTAATTAATAAATACAACACCATTTCACAATTATTATTTGTAATTATTTGGAAATTATTATCTAGAGGGATGGAGAAACAAACAGGTTTGGCTTAAATGGGTTCCAAACTGTTTTGGTGATATCTTCCATGTATTTGTTAAATCGCAGAGCTAACATTGATCTGTAAGCACAGCAGGTAGCATTGCTGCCTCGCAACTCCAGGCTTCCTAGTTTGATCCTCAGCTTGGCTTGCTGTTTGTGTTTCATGTGGGTTTGATGGATTGGCTACAATAAATGTGAATGTGTTTGTGAATGTCTGCATGCATGATGCCCTGTGATGTCCTGACCCATACCGTCCAGAGTGTGTTCCTGCTTTGCAACCATTTTTCCCAGGATAGACTCTGAATCTGCCTTGACCCTGACCAGGATAAATTGGTTACTGAAGATCAATGAATGAATGATTGTTTTGTTGAGGATCTTTGATCATCTAGACTAGATGTTTTAACAGTAACAGACATCACGTTAATGACATCACTGTGTTAGCTGTTATTAGGATACAGTAACTTATTTACACTCATGAAATTAATATTATGCATGCTTTATATTTCTTAAATTTGACATCAAAATGGTTTTAACTCTTAAACCGGTTTGCTTAGTGTCACGATTTCCCCTTGAAGCAGTGTCCTGTAAGCGCGAATGCACGAGCACCTGCTTTTCCGTTGTGGACAGCAGTGACATTGACACGTGCAGCAACACGTGTATTTGTTTAAGTTTATGTCATGTCTCCTCCCCGTCCTGTCATTGGTTGTGCTGTCACGTGTTTCTGTATTGGCCTCAGCTGTTGCCGATTACGAGGCTGATTCATGCCGGCATATATACCGCATGCCTGCCAACACTCAATGCGGAATATTAACATAGAGTAGATTAATGTTAGATGTATTAGAGAACCTTAGTCACAGTCATAGTTTATGTTTCATGTTCCACGTTAGATTAGATTATTTCATAGCCATAGCCATAGTCCATGTTAGAGTTAGTTCACTGGTTTCTCCGCTACCAGTCCCTCGCTGTTTGTTTCATGTTTCTCGTTTTGTTTCTCGACCCTGTTTCCCGTGACCACGACATGGTTTCCTGCTTTGCCCTGTATATGCCTGTTTTGCCGATCACATGACCTCTCGCCTGTTTTGGATTACGTTTTTGGATTACGATTTGGATTTGTCTGCCTGTCTCTCTTAAATAAAACTACTGTTCATACTGCTTTTGCATCCGCCTTATCCTCCCTTATGTCACAATACGTGACACTTAGGCAGCCAATTATGGAGTTCAAATAAACTTTGTATTCTATTCCAGACTTTTCCATTCTATAACTTATTAAAGTGCACATTGACATTTATTTATTATTATTATTATTATTATTATTATTATTATTATTATTATGTGGTAGTACATCAGATTTCAGGCCCTGATTACCATGATGTAATTGCTTCCTTCCATCATTTGGCGTAGGAAGGGCCTTGTTTAAACATGTTGAATGATCCTTCATCCGTTCATCATCACATTCTATGGGGGCCAAAGAAACATATTTGAATAAGAATAAATTATCTGAAATAAGCTCAAAATAGAAAAACTGCATGATTCTTTAAGTATGTTTATAAAAAACTAACCGGGTGCTTTTATCTCTGCCTGCTTTGAATATCTGGATCGCATCTCAGGCGGTGCTGGAGGAAGATTATAGACATCTACTTGGTAAGAGTGGCTGGGTTCAATATTGACATCTGTGGCTGTGAAATTGAACCAAAGCTAGATAATACAAAGGGAATATTGTAAGTGAATCTATGGATTAGAAAACGTGGGTAGCACCTAAAGCAGTGTAATAAAATGTTTTTATACGAAATTATTCAAGAAAGCTGAGCTTATGAATAAACTTTTACCACTTTTTATTCATTATGCCTTGACTATGTTAATTCAACCAATTATCCTGGAAAGAATAAGTTGTTGAAGCAATTGGAAAGATCATATAACGAAGATCATATAATGTGTAATTAGGTGCTTTAAAATGTGTATTTGCTTTATGTTGAAAATGACATGTTGAAACACACTGCCCATTCCAAAAATTCCTCTGCAATATCTGTCTTTAACAATTTTAAAGTTAAAAATATATATATATATAAATAAATACATTAAAAATCCAATACAGCATTTAATCAAATAACACAGAAGGCCTTACCTCCATCAAATCACCAGTGTAGACCTGTTCTGAAGTAAACGGAGGTTGATATCCACATCTGTATCTCACCGTGTTCACTTCTATCCATGTGCCAGTAATACTTTGAATACTTCCTAGAAAAGAAACATTCCGGTGGTTCTTCCAACTTTGTGGGAATTTGGTGACAGTCAGATTTTCAACAAAGAAAGCAAGCACACATCCAAAGGTGAATATAAAAACAGAAGCCTCAATATATTATTGATAACATTGCATAGCAAAAATCATACTTAATGTATGTGACCTGCAAGTAAAAGTTTCATCGAAATCTTTCACAATCTTTGTTTCCCATTCTTACTTTAATGTCTTTTTTTTTTTTTTTTTTTGCTTATATTAAGATATGAGAATCTATTCAATGCTGTTTTGCTACACTGAACATAGAACAACTGAAAATGTGTGTATGTCATAACTTTAAATGTTAGGCGTTTTATCACCGGCTCTATTGAAAAAGTTGAAAAACAGGTCAAATGTACCATTTTCTTAATAAATATCAGAAATCATAGTACTCACCGTCAATGTTTATAGACCATGTTATGTTGAGAGCAAGAGATGCTGGAGCTCCATTCAGAGAAGTAAGTTGAACTTTAAGATCATGAAGTGGAGAAGGATTGGAATCGGGTGGTGTCCACAGTTCGTCAGGGTTTAAATCTTTAAAAAAAAAAAAAATAAAAAATAAATATATATATATATATATATATATATATATATATATATATATATATATATATATATATAAAATTTATACAGCTACCCAGTCCACGACCAAAAATGTCTATTGGTAATCATTTATGTTTTAATTTTATTTATTCATTTGCATATGATTCATATTCATGTGATTCATTTACATTTTTCTCCCCTCACTTCCCCAAACACTTCATTGAGAAGAAAAATAAAACAAAAAACAAACAAAAAAATAAATAAAATAAAATAAATAAATAAATAAGAACACTACACTATGTAGGTGATGCAGTTCACCTCGGTATTAAGAGTTTAACATAGTCTTCTGCTTCCTCCGCTGAAATAAAGTCCTTCTGGACACCGTTATATGTAATGCGAAGCCGAGCTGGATGAAGTATTCCATAGTGAGCTCCCTCAATATCACGAAGTTGACGCAGAACCTCATTAAACGCGACCCGGGCCCGGACTGTCTGGACTGTGTAGTCAGGAAACACGGAGATGGTCGAATCCTTCACTTTAATCTGCTGGAGCTCTCTCGCACGGCGTAAAATATCAACACAGTCACTGTGATAGTGGAATCTGCACACAATAGCTCGGGGTCGTTCACCAGGCATGGGCTTCGGCTGAAGGGTCCGGTGGGACCGGTCCAGAACCGGCTCCTTCTCCAGACCAAACGTCTCCTTTAACAGGGCCGTTACAGCAGCGGTTGTACAGGTGTCAGCGCCCTCTGGAACTCCGACTATCCGAACGTTACTGCGCCGTGACCTCGACTCCAGATCCTCCCATTTATTCTCTAATGGAGTCACGGTCGCAGTGAGAGACTCGAAAGTAGTCTTCATGTGAACGATATCATCGGTGTAACCGGAGAGCGCGTGCTCCATTTCCCCAACACTACCTTTCAGTGTGGATATGGTGGCATCAGATGGCAACTTTATCACTAGCCAGCTGTGTTTTCATGGCCTGCAGGTCAAGCTGAATAGTAGAGCTTCCCTGAGAGTCTCCTGGAGCTTCTGGAGCTCCTTTTTAAAAATATCGGCGATGTCCTTCCTCTGTAAAGCCAGCAGCTCACGCTTGATGGCGGTGAAGAAAGGGTCACCGCTCGGGGATGCGGCTGCAGGTTCACGGGGAGAAGGAGGCGCGCTCGCGGCGCGCTTTCTAGGCCTCAGTTTTGTCTGAATGCTACCGGTTTTCAAGTTCTTCCCAGACATTTTAACGAACTACCAAGTTAAAAAATACAAATAAGGAAACGAAGTGGAATAAGTCAAAAATATATTATATGACCAAAAAAAGTTTTAATTAATTACAATTTTAATCGAGATCAGCAGGAGACTCAAACTTCGCGTCTTCCTCCATCGAACGCCGAATTCGAACTCCTATTGGTAATCATTTATATAATGGAGTAGATTAAATGCAAAAAAATAATCCAGTTTATTGGCTTCATTTATGCTGATATTTCATTTTCTGTGTTGTTTAGGGTTCAAATGTGCCTCAACTTAAGCTTTCACTTGAAACTGCTTGAGGAAGCATGTTCCCCATTTTTGGTACACACATTAGATGAGCAAAAGTATGTGACCTGACCATCACACCCATATGTGGGTCTTCACCAAAATGTTGCCACAAAGTAAGAAGACAAACAGAGAGTTAACACTGGGATAACAACTTGGTTAAATTGATAACTAATTTCATTCCAAAAGGATACACATCACTTACCATTTGTTTTGGTACACGTTACAACCTGTGTAGAATAAAAAAAGAAAAAAGGCACAACAAAAACAACCATTAAAAAATGATACGTGTAAATTAGTCATTTTAAGCTTACAACCTGTCTACATTACTTACTATATTGAGAGCACTGATGTCAGCAGCTGCCAAATGAAACAGGCAGAGGCAAAATACACTTCTGATGCTGAATAACAGCTCCATTGCAGGAACGTGAGAGTCTACAAAGAGCCACATGAAAAGATTTCTGACACTACTTCAGAGATCTGCACCTAGCAGCTAGATAAAATGAGTTTTTTCCTTTTGTGTGTGTGTGTGTGTGTGTGTGTGTGTGTGTGTTTTGCTCCACCTCTTTTGTGCTTGGTCATGCCCACTAAAATAGTCCCCTCTAACTCAGACACTGTATATTGTTTAAAATAGGCTATTTAAATACAGATGAAATACTTGTGTAACATAATCTATTCATATACAGACTTCTGTGAAAGTATTGTAACAGCAAGTTCAATGCTTTTGTTTTTGCAATACAATGAAGACATTTGGGTTTAAGATAAAAGATGCATATGAGATAATAAATCAGAATTCCAGCTTTAATTTCCTGATATTTAAATCTAGATGTGTTAAACAATTTACAACATGGCATTTGCGGTGGCTGACCACCCAATTTTAATATGAGCAAAATTATTGCAACAGATATTCTTTTTTTTTTTTTTTTTTAAGGGGAAAAAAGTAAATAACACATAATATTTGGTTGCATGTCCCTTGCTTGCAATAACTACATCAAGCCAATGACCCAGTGATATCACCAAACTGTTGCATTCTTCTTTTGTGATGATTTTCCAGGCATGTACTGCAGCTTCTTTCAGTTATTTTTTGTTTGGGGGGTTTCTCCCTTCAATCTCCTCTTCAGGAGGTGAAATGCCTCTGTTCAGTTAAGGTCTGGTGATTGACTTGGCCAGTCTAAAACCTTCCACTTTTCCCTTGATGAAGTTCTTTGTTGTGCTGACAGTGTATTTTGAGTCATTATCTTGCTGCATGATGAAGTTCCTCACAATTAGATTAGATGCAGTTCATCTAGAGACGCAAGGGTGCGCCTTATACAATTTAAGATTTTACGTCGGTTCTATTGGACCCCCTCTAAATTGTATAGGCTTGGTCTTAAAGACACACCCACCTGCTGGCGATGCCATTCAGAAAATGGAGACACTACCCATGTTTTTTGGGGGTGTCGTAAGATCCAAGAATTTTGGTTGAAGGTGCAGAGCTTTGTATGTGAGGTATTGAACACTCAGGTCTCGTTCTGCCCTAGACTCTGTATTTTGGGAGATGGGGAGGTCACAAAATTGGAGGATAGGTAGGGCTTGGTAGGGGGAGGGGTTATAGTGTGGATTTATGTTAAAAGTTTGATTCATTATATATGTTGTTTGTCTCTTGGTGTTAACTTGTGAATCAATAAAAGTGTTAATTACAAAAAAAAAAAAGATTAGATGCAGTTCTCTGTAAATTGGCAGACAGAATGTTTATATAGACTTCTGAATTCATTCTGCTGCTACCATCACGAGTTATATCATCAATAAAGATTAGTGAGCCTGTTCCTGAAGCATCCATGCAAGCCCAAGCATGACATTCCTTCCAACATGTCTGACCGATGAGCAGATCCTTTCTTTCTCCACACACTGGCCTTTCCATCACTTTAGTAGAAGGTTAATCTTGGTTCCAAAACTTTTGTGGCTCATCTCTGTATTTCATTGAGAATTCCAATCTGGCTTTCTGATTCTTGCTGCTCATGAGTGGTTTGCATCTTGTGGTGTGGCCTCTATATTTCTGCTCTCCAAATGGTGGATTGTGATACCTTCACCTCTGCCCTGTGTCTGTTTTTTCCTTTTCCAGGTCATTCCAAATTGTTATATTGGCTGTGCCCAAGGCTTGTGCAGTGACTCTGATCTATTTTCCCTCTGTTCTCAGCTTCAAAATGGCTTGGTTTTCTCCCATAGTCAGCTTTCTGGTCTTCATGCCAGTTTAGTTTCACAGGCAAAACCCAGGGCTCAAACCAAGAGTAGATATTCAGAGTTATTAATTGTTTAAACAATCAATGTACCAGGGTAAACCTAGGTAACAAGAAACACCTGTCAGTCATGTGCTCCAATATTTTTGGATCACTTGAAAAATGGGTGGGTTGAACCAAAAGGTGCCATGTTTTAAGTTGTTTAACACATCTAGATCTAAATATCAGGAAATGAATGCTGAAATTTTGATGGAACATTTCATATTCATCTTTTTTTAAATTTATTTATCTCAAACTCAAAAATGTCTTCAGTGTAGGAGGAGGAGACTGTAGTTCTTGAGGATTTCTTTCCCTTTCTTCTTTTTTGTAACGTTTTATCCTATTTTTTTATTTATTTATTTATTTTTTTAACCCAAATGGATTAAGTGCCAAGATAAAATAAAGCTAGACAACCAGGTATAGCGTAGAATAAATTACTGCCTTATTCCAGGATGGTGAATCCTCACCACTGGGGGCTCTGGAGTCTTGAAAAGTGGAATAGAGAGTTTCTTGTAAGTAGTTCAGTTGGTTTCTTTGAAGAACTTTTAACTTCATTAAACCACTCTGTGAACAACAATTTGTGTTTTTCTTTTTTTGTGTGTGACTCTCCGCTCTCAAGGATTCATTTTTATTAAAGAATAAAAGTTTCCTTTTTCATGTCATGGGGTGAGCATGAATGCAGCTGCTTGAGGCCTTGGCTCTATAAAGCCATGCAGAGCAAGTTTCTTGCTAGGGTGTGATATGTCATAAGTTGAGGCCTAGGTCTCTGTACAACAGTAAACAAACTTCATGATTTGTACCCTAGTGGTTCTCATAGATTTATACCTAATGATTATACTATTCTTTAGTTGCCATGCATTTTCAATAATAAATAATAATAATAATAATAATAATAATAATAATAATAATTATTATTATTATTATTATTATTAGTAGTAGTAGTAGTAGTAGTAGTAGTAGGAGGAGGAGGAGGAGGAGGAGGAGGAGGAGGATTATTATAATTATTCATTTATTTATTTTACATTTATTATTATTATTATTATTATTATTATTATTATTATTATTATTATTAGTAGTAGTAGTAGTAGTAGTAGTAGTAGTATAATTATTTATTTATTTTTCACATTTATTATTATTATTAGTAGTAGTAGTATTAATATTAGTATTAGTATTATTATAATTATATATTTATTCTTTACATTTATTATTATTATTATTATTAGTAGTAGTAGTAGTAGTAGTAGTAGTATCAATATTATTATTATTAGTAGTATATAGTATATACAATAATATTATTATTATTATTATTATTAGTAGTAGTAGTAAGTAGTAGTAGTAGTAGTAGTAGTAGAATTATTTTTTTACATTTATTATTATTATTATTATTATTATTATTAGTAGTAGTAGTAGTAGTAGTAGTAGTATCAATATTATTATTATTATTATTATTATTATTATTATTATTATTAGTAGTAGTAGTAGTAGTAGTATAATTATTTTTTTACATTTATTATTATTATTATTAGTAGTAGTAGTAGTAGTAGTAGTATCAATATTATTATTATTATTATTATTAGTAGTAGTAGTAGTAGTAGTATAATTATTTTTTTATATTATTATTATTATTATTATTATTATTATTATTAGTAGTAGTAGTAGTAGTAGTAGTATCAATATTATTATTATTAGTAGTAGTAGTAGTATCAATATTATTATTATTATTATTATTATTATTATTATTATATAGTAGTATAGTAGTAGTAGTAGTAGTAGTAGTATCAATATTATTATTGTGTAGTAGTATAATATTATTTATTATTATTATTATTATTATTATTATTATTATTATTATTATGTAGTAGTATAGTAGTAGTAGTATCAATATTATTATTATTAGTAGTAGTAGTAGTAGTAGTATCAATATTATTATTATTATTATTATTATTATTTAGTAGTAGTAGTATATTTTTTTACATTTATTATTATTATTATTATTATTATTATTATTATTAGTAGTAGTAGTAGTAGTAGTATCAATATTATTATTATTATTATTATTATTAGTAGTAGTAGTAGTAGTAGTAGTAGTAGTAGTATAATTATTTTTTTTACATTTATTATTATTATTATTATTATTATTATTATTATTAGTAGTAGTAGTAGTAGTAGTAGTAGTAGTAGTAGTATCAATATTATTATTATTAGTAGTAGTAGTAGTAGTATCAATATTATTATTATTATTAGTAGTAGTAGTAGTATCAATATTATTATTATTATTATTATTATTATTATTATTAGTAGTAGTAGTAGTAGTAGTAGTAGTATCAATATTATTATTATTATTATTAGTAGTAGTAGTAGTAGTAGTATAATTATTTTTTTTATTATTATTATTATTATTATTATTATTAGTAGTAGTAGTAGTAGTAGTAGTAGTAGTATAATATTTTTTACATTTATTATTATTATTATTATTATTATTATTATATATTATTATTATTATGATTATTATGATTATTATTATGATTATTATTATTATTATTATTATTATTATTATTAGTAGTAGTAGTAGTAGTAGTATCAATATTATTATTATTATTATTATTAGTAGTAGTAGTAGTAGTAGTAGTAGTATCAATATTATTATTATTATTATTATTAGTAGTAGTAGTAGTAGTAGTAGTAGTATAATTATTTTTTTTTACATTTATTATTATTATTATTATTATTATTATTATTATTATTAGTAGTAGTAGTAGTAGTAGTATAATTATTTTTTTTACATTTATTATTATTATTATTATTATTATTATTATTATTAGTAGTAGTAGTAGTAGTAGTAGTAGTATAATTATTATTTTACATTTATTATTATTATTATTATTATTATTATTATTATTATTATTATTATTATGATTATTATTATGATTATTATTATTATGAGCCACGTCCTGTGACTGTCAGTGAGACAGACGGACAGACAGTGTGTTTTTGACAGGTGAAAGCCAAACTGGGCTCAGTGTGTTATTTGCCTCACTCCGGGTAAAATCTGCGAGTCTGCCTGTGACTCCGCCTGTGACTCCGCCCACTCTGACCAACATACCGCATTACTTAGGACAAAGTGACCAGTGTACTTGGAGTATTCGGTAAGTGGCGTGTTTGTATGGCTTGTGATCTTTTTCTGTGTATATCAGATATAGTAGTGGGTATAATCGGTGGTCTCTGCGGCCACTGCTGCTTCAAGTTGCGTGAAGTGAACCGAGAGCACGAGCTCTGGCTCTTCTTTTCTCTGTCGGTTTGTTGGGTTTGATCAGTTGCCAAAGCTGCAGTTTGAGTTTATGTGCATGCTGAAACCTAACGAGAAAACAACAACAACAACAACAACAAAAAAAAAAAAAAAAAAAAAAAAAAAATTCTGTTTGTTGTTGTTTGTACCTCCACTCCCCCACCACCCCCCCTTACCCCCAACAAAAAAAAAAATAATCAAAATTAAAAAAAAAAAAAAAAAAAAAAAAAAAAAAAAAAATAAAATTAAATATATTTATAATAAATATTATTTTTTTTATTAAATCCCCACCCCCCTCCCCCGTGCAGTCAGTAGATTCATTCTTCTTGTGCATTTTGATTAACAGTAAAACAGATTGTAACCAACATTCAGTTTATAATCCCTGTTCCAGTGGCTTAACTTTAAATACTCAGATAAAGGCATTATCTATTGACTGCCTGTTACAGGGATTGCTTCAGAATAATCAGAGGGATTGAACCCTAGTCTAGAGTTTCTGGTGGCTCAAAAAACTATGAAAATCTAAGGCTTATGACTATGATTTATATGGTCAACTTATGAGAAGTTCTGATTAAAATAAGAACATGTAAGAAGGATAGAAACAGTTATGATAAGGAAACCCAATATCACGGTGAGATATATATATATATCAGCAGTACATTCTGCTTGTTTGGTTATAGCAAGTTAAAGGTTACACTTATATCACAGTTACAGTTAAAGGTACATGCTTAATTGATACAGATTTTTTTTTTTGTTTCAGTGAGTAAATACATCTCACTTTATTCATTCCCTCTTTGTTCATTTTTGTATAAATGCATGATCAGTTTGGACACAGAACGTATTTCACTTATGATATGTGTATGTTTGTATTAAGGCTATTTATAGCATGTGTTCAGAAATGGGACTCGTGTATACCTCCAGTTATGCTTTATGGCTTTGCTTTCCCAAACCCCATTTTGAGAACCATGGATTTATAATGTTAATCACACAACAGGAAAAGGTACGGAAGCATGGCTACACTTTTACTCTTGTCTAAATTTCCATATTCGTTGTGCTCATTGGAAATGCGCCCCATTTAACTTGTTCATTAAAAGGAGACAAGCCTCAGAGTTTGCATTTTGCAGATATTATCATCAGATAGTGTAATACTGTTTTATTATACAATAACAGTTGTCTGGCATGTGTTCAGTACAAACATGGATTACCAGTGAGATTGTTTTCTCTTTTGTTTTTAGAAGAACTAGTCAAATCACTTTCGCATTCTGACTGGAATGTACACACCAAGTAATGTCTCTGAAAGGATTTAGTTATAGGAAACATATAACATATTATAAAGTGGAGCAGCACAATGGTGCCAACCCAACAGTTCCAGGGTCCAGGGTTCAATAATAAACTTCAGTTACTGTCCCTGTGGATTTTTTTTTATGTTCTCCTCATGTCTGTTAGTTTCCACCAGGTACATTGGTTTCCTCCCACTTCCAAAAAACATACTGGTAGGTAAATTAACTACTCTAAATGCTCTTGGTATACATGAGTTTGTGTATGTGTGTGATGTCCTGTGATTGACTGGTGTCAATCCTGTCCAAGGTATAACTCTGCCTTGTGACCAGTGATCCCGGAACAGGCTTGAGAACCACTGTTTGCAGAAAACCACTTATTAAAAATTAACCTGTCCTCCTGTTGACCTTATCATTTTTTTGCAGGACTGTTATAGGTGTGGAACTATTTGGTGACTTTGCGTATAGAGAGGTCCTTAAAGTTGTTGGAAACTAAATCTCTCTCTGCATGTTTTGGCTGTACAGGGTTCCGAAAACTGTTTTGTCATGGTGCGACCCCCCTTGTCTGCTTGGCTGGCTTTAGGACTTGCCAGAAAAGCAGCCTTCCCACATTCTCGACACTTCCCTGTTTCCTGCTATAGCACCACTTCATCTGATCAGAAAACTCCATCTTTCAGCTATGTCATTGTGGGGGCAGGCTCAGCGGGATGTGTGCTGGCCAACCGCTTATCAGAGAATCCAACTGAGTCCGTCCTCCTCTTGGAGGCAGGGCCCAAGGACTTGCTGCTTGGTTGTACCCGCCTGTCGTGGAAGACACACATGCCAGCAGCACTGACCTACCACCTCTGCGATGACAAGTACAACTGGTTCTATCACACACTGCCACAGGAAGGAATGGATGGCCGGATCTTGTACTGGCCTCGCGGCCGTGTCTGGGGTGGCTCGTCCTCAATTAATGCCATGGTCTATATCCGTGGGCATGCTGAGGATTACAACCGTTGGCAGACAGAAGGTGCTGAGGGCTGGGACTATGAGCGTTGCCTCCCATACTTCAGGAAAGCCCAGACCCATGAATTGGGAGCGGACCAATACCGGGGTGGCACTGGACCCTTGCACGTTTCCAGAGGCAAAACTGATCACCCTCTTCACCATGCGTTTATCGAGGCTGCTCAACAAGCTGGCTACCCCTTCACCAAGGACATGAATGGGTACCAGCAGGAAGGAGTTGGCTGGATGGATATGACCATTCACAAAGGTTGTTTTTCCACTGTAAAATAATACTAAATGTGCTTTTTTGAACGGTTTTTGTATTTGGTTTTGGGATTTTTTCAATCTTTTTTGGTTCAGTAGACACATCTGCTTAATGTTTGACAAAGTTCCAAGTGACATTCTAGCTTCTACCCAAATTTCTGCCATAGTTTTCCCCCATGATTTTCTATGCATGGTCAGTGGTCCAAAGCTAGTATAATACAACCCCTGGCAAAAATGATGGAATCACCACACTTGGAGAATGCTCACCCGGATTTTTTTTTTTTTTTTACTTCATAGCAAATAAACAAATCACAGACACAAAACAATTTTTGTTGAATAGCTGAACATTCTGGCTTCATGAAACATACCTTAAACAAATTAAATTGTGCTTATAGACATTAACCTTGACCTTTTTGAAAGGTGGGTCAGGGCTTATTATAATGTCCCCCGAGCTTTTTTCCAGGCTGGGATATACAAAGATTTTTTTAAATTGTGTCAATGCAGATAAATAAGCTGTTTAAAATGTACAAAACTATTCACTATTTTGATATTCATTGGTTATTTAACTTTCAGCACAGAATTTTGCAATTAATGAAAGTCAATGAAAGAATCAATAGTAGTGAAATGCTTTCTTCCTGATTAAAAACAAAATTGTCCCATTTTTGCTCTTTCTTCTTTTGTATTATATTAGCCTTCAGTTAACTTGAACAACGTCTCCTCCTGACCTTGGTTTCTCTCCTCGTCCTTATTAACGCTAACGTCTTCCTTTGCTTTAGGCAGGAGATGGAGCACAGCAAGTGCATACTTGCGATCTGCTCTGTCCAGACACAACCTGAAGGCGGAAGTGAGATGTCTGACCACACGGATCATTTTTGATGGGACTCGAGCAGTGGGTGTGGAGTACCAACAGAATGGTCAGATGAAGAAGGTAGGGTGGAGGTCCTGGCATCGTGAATCAGCACCAAGATAATAGTAAGAAACTGTTTGTATAGAAATGGTCCCTGTAGTGGCTTATTGGCTGGATTGGAGTCAGTATGTGCACTTAATGTTACTGCAAAGGTGACAGATTAAGAAAGCAGAACGGTATCCTGACTGGTATATACGATAAAGAATAAAGAAAAGTAAAAGGTAAATGAACTAAGTAAAATTAAAGCAAAAGTAAATGCAACCAGCTCATTCTTTTTTTTCCTAAAACGTTTCTTTTTGTTTTTTCCTTGAGTTTTGTTGGTTGCTATATCACATTAAAGGTGGAAAGGTCAGACACGATTTATCTTTTTATTTCATTTTTACATCACAAAAACTTGCCATTTTAACAGTGTGTATTGACTTTTTGTTTCCACCGTACATCATACTTTTTGTTCATCTATTGTTAGATTTAATGGTGTGGAACATGCGTGAGAGTTAACTCCTGTTATTTCTTACCTTACAATAGTCATTCATTCACAAGCCGCATTCTTTTTTTTTTTTTTTATCTCACTAAAGTTAACATGACCAAAGAATGCAACATGGTGGAAAACTTAAAGAAACGGTTTCACCTTTGTTACATAGTATTATTGGAGTCTTCAAGTGCATTAATCAACACCTTCTGACCAATCAGAATCAAGAAAGCAACAGTTCTAAATCAGTTTGCTCTCTTCCCAGAGACAGTAGTTTCTGAGAGTGTAAGTGATGCTTAATAGGTTTTTAAGGTTTCTTTTTACCAGTCAACAGGGTATGATATTTTTTGATTTTTCATGCCAGCTGACATAAATTATGATTTATTCTAATACGGTTTAAAAAGAGAGGAGAGACACATAGGATTCTAATTGTTTCACGTTCTCTGGATGATCTTTTTTTTTTTTTTTTATCCTTTTTCTGCTTAGTATTCAGAATAAATAGCTCTGAGTCCCTTCGGTGCAGTAGTGACCTATTTTTCAAATTTTATCATCCAAAATTCCCCCTAAACACTCTCCAATCTTGCTTGCACTGTTAGTTTATCAGTCTGAGTAAACCGCTCACACTGTTGAGAAACAGCAGTGATCAGCTGATATTCTCATTTCCTCAGAACATATTCACCTTCCCCATACCTTTTTAGTTTCTTTGAATTACAACAAACTGCTTATTTATTTTAAAGAAATAAACTGTTTGCACTGCTATATTAAAAAAATGATTACTAATGCTTCAGGTATTTGCTGACAAGGAGGTCATTGTCAGTGGCGGGGCCATTAACTCCCCACAGCTGCTTATGTTGTCTGGGGTGGGAAATGCTGATGATTTGCGCAAACTGGAAATCCCCATTGTGCAGCACCTTCCAGGTGATCCAGTAATCATTCTTCTTAACTGTACATATTTTTAAAACATGTATATAAACAATCTATTAGGTAATACCTTTGATCTAAAAAAGGCCAGGGTAGTATAAATGATCTTTGTCAGGTCTGTGAAGAAGATATGCCTTCTTTTTTGTGAAATCTTTAAAGTTATTTAATGGTCTGTACTTTGACCACTCATGATAGTCTTTTTTTATTGTTGCTTTCCTTTAGTGATCTATGTGTTGTAAACACCACTGTAGTTTTAGGTAGAGAGCAAGAGAGGACCTTATAAGGACTTTATAATCATTCCTACTAAGTTTTATGTTTCCTCAAAGACATATAATTATAATGATTAAGAAATGCTATAACTAAATTGTACGTGTATAATTGCTGAAATTGTCAGAGTTTCTAACGGGGCTATATATAAAGCACCCAGTACAGTAAACTTAGAAGGGAATTGAGTAATGACTATCATGGTTTTATTTGACAGCAACGTGTTGCCACACCTCTTGTTTGATGAATGCGAACATGTCTGCTAACTGTGTGTGTGTAGGTGTGGGAAGTAATCTCCAGGATCATTTGGAGCTGTACGTCCAACAGCAGTGCACTAAACCTATTACTCTGTACAAAGCTCAGAAACCATTCCACATGGTTAAGATTGGCCTAGAGTGGCTTTGGAGCTTCACAGGTATGAGACCAGCAATACCATCTCCAATATCACAGACAGAAAAAGAACAAGTACACTAGTTCAAACACAAAGAACCCTGGCCTTTAGTGTAACATTTAATTAAAGCCATATATTTGAAGACATAGAATGGCCTGAATGCACGAACACAAATGAGTCAGAAAACAATACCCACCTACATTATGGTCAATGTTAAATGATTGATCCTTGTAGATATTAAACAAAAAGTTAATTTGAGTCCCTGTCACATGACACCAGTGTTGTGCAAGGCTTGCAGGACAAAGAACACCTTTATTAACATGAGTGCAATCCATTTACAGCATCCTTAGTAACCGCCTGATCGGGGTTGCAGTGGTTTAAATCGCTGTTAGTTTGTTTAAATTTTGGGAACTAGAACCAGCGAGATTTGTTACAAAACATTGTGGGCAGGTAAAGACAAAAAAGTAATAACTGCATATGCGGACTGGAAAAAACACAAAAAAACAAGCCCATTTTTATCTCTAGTTAAGATAACATTGACGCCAAACATTGATGTTACTTGACTGTTTTGTCATCATGACAAAAAGCATTATGAAAGCAGTCTTTGTTATCCGATGTCTACTGGAATGAGACTTAAATAAACATTATACTAGCTGATGTAAATATATGCTGGTTTATTTGAAGAGGTTATGCAGGTGTCATGTGGCATTATAAAATGCAGAGCTTGTCATTTCACTCTGATGCATCTCACAGGTTATGGTGCTACAGCTCATCTGGAGAGCGGGGGTTTTATTCGCAGTCGCCCTGGCGTCACTCATCCTGACATCCAGTTTCACTTTCTGCCATCTCAGGTTATCGACCATGGCCGTGTCATGCCCAAACTCGAGGGTTACCAGGTCAGCTTAAAGGGTTTTTATCTTGGCTACAGTTTGTTGAAGAAATGTCTTGTTCTGATATATTCTGTCTTATATATTACTCAGTCAGATACAATTTTCTTGACATACACTTGTTTGATTATCTGTATTGTCTGTGCTGTGCTTTATTTGTTTATATGTTTACACATGAATTTTGTGTACACATAATGATTTGAAGTGCTTGAAAACTAATGCATCTGCCTGACAGTTTTGTTGTTGTTTTGTTTTGTTTTATTTATGATTTTGTATAATTCATGATTCGAACTGTAACATTTTTGTTTACAATATACCCTATATGGCCAAAAGTTTGTGGTGACCATAACACTCATATGTGGTCCCCTAAACTGTTGCCACAAAGTTGGAAGCACACGATTGTACAGAATGTCTTTGTATGCTATAGCTTTACAATGTCTCTTCACTGGAACTAAGAAGCCTAAACCTGTTCCAGCATGAAAATGCCCCACCTGTGCACAAAATGAGCTCCATGAAGACATGGTTTGCATATGTGTGTGATGGTCAGGTGTCCATACATTTTTGGCCATATAGTGCAGTTTGCTAGACAAAACAACACTTGATCTTTAGGGGTTTAACCATGAGTGTCCTTTGCTTGACCAGAGTTGGTTCAGACTTTGGATCCAGTGAAGCAATTACACACTAATTCTACAGATTTGATCAGTGAAGGCATTGGTAATGTGGAAGACCCCACACTTTCTTAATGATGATGTTAAATAACGATACACTCACAGTGTGTGGCCTTAATATTATAAGGTTCTATCTGAGTGAAGAATAAATGGCAGATAGAACTTACAATATTAAGGTCACCAGGGATTCTTTCAGTGGTTTAGTGGCCTCGTTTGGTTAAGTTAGAGAAATTGCATTAGTCTCAGGCTGAAAAAACCTGTTTTAATTATTATTGAAATAAATCTGTATTATTATTTTTATTATTGTTCTATTTAATTTTTTTTTTTAATTATTATAATTTTTTTTTTGTAGTAGTACAAATTTGAATGTTTTTTAGATTTTAGATCATATTTAGAAAAAAATACTTTGTGGTTGTGTATACAACATGTCCATAACATCATTTATGAATATCTACAATTAAACATTTCATTCCAGATTTGGGCACAAGGGAGATTTGTGGATCAAGGTTCACACAAAATCTTATTTATAAAAACACACTCAGCCTATCTCTATCTCACTTCAAAATTTCCTTGGGAACCGACACCATGAAGGTTCATTTAAGAAATCCGGAAATATGTGGCACAAATGCTTTAAAAGTTTTTTATTATTATTGTCTCTTTTTCAGGTCTGTGATTCAGGCACAGTAATTTAAAAAAATACATAAATTAATAATAATATATATTTCTCACTGTATTAGGTTTATAACATGTATATGTGAGCTGGATGATATTGCCCTTTTAGCTCCTTGACATAAAATGAAACTGCAGGTTTTAGCAGTCTTAGCAATTTAGTTGTTTTATGCAGGTACACGTTGGACCATTGAGGAGTACGAGTGTTGGCTGGTTAAAACTGAAGAGCAGAAATCCACTTGATCATCCTTTGATTGAACCCAAATACCTCTCAACTGGTAAGCCCACTCTAATCACAAATGGTTTATTCCACATACAGTGAGGGGAAAAAAGTATTTGATCCCCTGCTGATTTTGTACGTTTGCCCACTGACAGAGAAATGATCAGTCTATAATTTTAATGGTAGATTTATTTGAACAGTGAGAGACAGAATAACAACAAAAAAAATCCAGAAAAACGCATGTCAAAAATGTTATAAATTGATTTGCATTTTAATGAGGGAAATAAGTATTTGACCCCTCTGCAAAACATGACTTAGTACTTGGTGGCAAAACCCTTGTTGGCGATCACAGAGGTCAGACGTTTCTTGTAGTTGGCCACCAGGTTTGCACACATCTCAGGAGGGATTTTGTCCCACTCCTCTTTGCAGATCTTCTCCAAGTCATTAAGGTTTCGAGGCTGACGTTTGGCAACTCAAACCTTCAGCTCCCTCCACAGATTTTCTATGGGATTAAGGTCTGGAGACTGGCTAGGCCACTCCAGGACCTTAATGTGCTTCTTCTTGAGACACTCTTTTGTTGCCTTGGCCATGTGTTTTGGGTCATTGTCATGCTGGAATACACATCCACGACCCATTTTCAATGCCCTGGCTGAGGGAAGGAGGTTCTCACCCAAGATTTGACGGTACATGGCCCCGTCCATTGTCCCTTTGATGCGGTGAAGTTGTCCTGTCCCCTTTGCAGAAAAACACCCCCAAAGCATAATGTTTCCACCTCCATGTTTGACGGTGGGGATGGTGTTCTTGGGGTCATAGGCAGCATTCCTCCTCCTCCAAACACAGCGAGTTGAGTTGATGCCAAAGAGCTCCATTTTGGTCTCATCTGACCACAACACTTTCACCCAGTTGTCCTCTGAATCATTCAGATGTTCATTGGCAAACTTCAGATGGTCATGTATATGTGCTTTCTTGAGCAGGGGGACCTTGTGGGCACTGCAGAAATTCAGTCCTTCACGGCATAGTGTGTTACCAATTGTTTTCTTGGTGACTATGGTCCCAGATGCCTTGAGATCATTGACAAGATCCTCCCGTGTAGTTCTGGGCTGATTCCTCACTGTTCTCATGATCATTGCAACTCCACGAGATGAGATCTTGCATGGAGCCCCAGGCCGAGGGAGATTGAGAGTGTTCTTTTGTGTTTCTTCCATTTGCGAATAATCGCACCAACTGTTGTCACCTTCTCACCAAGCTGCTTGGCAATGGTCTTGTAGCCCATTCCAGACTTGTGTAGGTCTACAATCTTGTCCCTGACATCCTTGGAGAGCCTTGGAGCTCTTTGGTCTTGGCCATGGTGGAGAGTTTGGAATCTGATTGCTAGATTGATTGCTTCTGTGGACAGGTGTCTTTTATACAGGTAACAAGCTGAGATTAGGAGACTCCCTTTAAGAGTGTGCTCCTAATCTCAGCTCGTTACCTGTATAAAAGACACCTGGGAGTCAGAAATCTTTCTGATTGAGAGGGGGTCAAATAACATTTTTGACATGTGTTTTTCTGGATTTTTTTGTTGTTATTCTGTCTCTCACTGTTCAAATAAATCTACCATTAAAATTATAGACTGATCATTTCTTTGTCAGTGGGCAAACATACAAAATCAGCAGGGGATCAAATACTTCTTTCCCTCACTGTATAGTCACTCACCACTGAGATGCAACCCATTAACTGCTGTAGATGGCCGACGTGTCCTTGTTGATTTGTGTATACATTGAAAAGAAAGAAAGCAGACCCTTTAATTAATTGATGAAGATCTAATGGCTGAATCGTAAAGCCAGTGTGTTTTTAAAATGATTAACTGATTTTAAATTGACAGAAAATTTGCTTAAAAGAATTGGTAAATCCATAAAGAATGTGAATACATGCTATGAAATGAAATGTCAGCTTTGTATCCCATGTGAGACATTTGCAACACTATTAGAAATACAGAGTAGTGAGTTCAGTTATGCATGCAAACATTTAATGTTAAAGATTCTACGTTTTCATCTTTAATATTGTAGCATGAAAATGCTAAATGAGGCGGGCCAGTGGTGCAGCATTTCATTTTCAATGCTACCTACCAGTAGAATGCAAGTTTAAATCACAGGGTTGCCAGAGAACCACTTTTGCACCCTTGAGCAAGACCTTGATATATTTAAAGAAAATGAATTACATTATTTACATTATTTAATAAGCCTAAAGAAAAATCTTTAAGGTTTTTTTATGCATGAACAAAATGTTCAAGTAGTAGAGAATTCCCTGTATGCTTGTTCCCTGAATCTCAGTCAAGTTACAGTTGCATAAGTACCAACTCCCTTTTTGTTTCAACCTGGAACAGAAATGTAACTAATTGGAATTAGTTCAATCTAAGAGGCCCAGGGGAATTCTGAACAAGCTGGAGAGAGTTGTTCAGAGGATGACCATAATCCAGACACCCCACAAAGCTGGGTATTATGGAAGAGAGATAAGCTGTATGAAGTCCCATTTGGAGTTTGCTAAAAGGCATGAAGGAGACTTTGAAAATGTGATTCACTGAGCTGAGGAGACCAAAATGTAACTTTTTGGCCCTGTCACATTGTGCTACATTTGGTGGAAACCCAAACACTGCTCATTGTACCCACAGTGAAGCATGATGATGGTTGAGCAGTATCTTTGGGCTTTTGGTTGCTTTTCTGACTAATGTTCTCATTACCTGGTCAAACTTTCAGACAGTCTCCCCTAGGCCTAGCTATGGTTATGCCATATTCTTTCCATTTAAAAAAAAATGGATTTAAAGCAGCTCCACAGGATGATCAAAGTTTGGGATATTTATATCCAACCCTGTTTGATATTTTTCAAGTACTTTGTCTCAGATTTGTTGTGATGGTTTACTTGGTATTTATGATGCTGTTTGTTAGGTCTGTTCTTTAACCAACCAGGATCAGGTATCGTTTTAATGAGATCACATGACACTACTTGTACTTACAGGAGATCTCCATTTAATTAATAATGTGATGTCAACTGGCTGTACCAGAACTACAGTTGAGGCCTAAAGTTTTATTTATTCCCAATTCCACACCTTTCATGCCATCATACATTTCTTAGTATGTTTTAATTTGTTAAGTCAATTAAGGTATTTAACGTTATTTCCATCCATCCATCCTCAACCGCTTATTCCTTTTCAGGGTCACGGGGAACCTGGAGCCTATCCCAGGAGACATGGGGCACAAGGCGGGGAACCTTATTTACATAAAAAAATAATTTTAAAATAATGGATAAAAGACAGATTTATTTAAGATTTTATTTTCTATATCAGATTTTTTTAGTATTTGCCTTTAATTGTTCAAATCAGATTATGGGGGTAGCGTTCCACTAGCATCTCTCAATAGTTTTTTTTTTTTTTTTTTCCCATTCCTCCTGATAGAACTGGTGTAACTCAGTCAGGTTTGTGGGCCTCCTTGCTCAGATACACTATTTTTAGGTCAATCCACTAATTTTCCATGTAATTTAGGTCAAGGCTTTGTGATGGTCACTCCACAACTTTCACTTTGTTGTCTTTAAGCCATTAGTATTTCTAGATAATCCTCCTTCCTCATGATGCCATCTGTTTTCTGAGGTGCATCAGTGCCTTTCAAGCAAAACACCCCCGCAACATCATGTTGCCACTCCCATGTTTCACACCTGGGATGGTGTTCATTGGCTTAAAAGCCTCACCCATTTTCCCCCTGTACTTAGCACTGATGATTATGACCAAACAGTATAAATTTTGTTTCAGCTGACCAGAGAATACTCCTCCATATTTTGATGTAAATACTTTGATAGCTGATGCCTTCAGCTCCTTCACAAGTTACTTCATTGTCTTGGGGTTCAGTTTAATATTTTGAAGTTTGTTCATCCCTGGGAGTTAACTTGTGTCTCTGTCCTGAACATTGCAGTGTCTGGGTGGTCCCAGGATTTTTATATTTATAGTGGTGCTTGAAAGTTTGGGAACCCTTTAAACTTTTCAATATTTCTGCATAAATATGGCCTAAAGTATCATAAAATTTTCACACGAGACCTCAAAGTAGACAAAGAGAACCCAGTTAAACAAATGAGACAAAAATATTATAATTGGTCATTTATTTATTGAGGAAAATGATCCAATATTACATATCTGTGAGTGGCAAACAAAGTGTATGATGGCAACAAAGGAGATTTCTGAGGACATCAGAAAAAGAATTGTTAAAACTCTTGTGGCTGGAAAAGGTCACAAAACCATCTCTAAAGAGTTTAGACTCACACTGCCTCTCTCACGTTGGCTACTGTTAAGGTTCATGAGTCCACCATCAGGAGAACACAACAACAATGGTGTGCATGGCAGGGTTGCAAGGAGAAAGCCAGTGCTCTCCAAAAAGAACATTGCTGTTCCTCTGCAGTTTGCTAAAGATTACATGGACAAGCCAGAAGGCTACGGAAACAATATTTTGTGGATGGATGAGACCAAAATATCATTTTAGTTTAAATGAGAAGAGTTATGTTCGGAGAAAGGAAAACACTGCTTTCCAGCATTATACCATCTGTGAAACATGCTGGTAGTAGTATCATGGTTTGGGACTGTTTTGCTGCATCTGGGCCAGAACAGCTTGCCATCATTGATGGAACAATGAATTCTGAATTATACCAGCAAATTCTAAAGGATAATGTCCACACACCTGTGAACTGAATCTCAAGAGAAAGTGGGTCATGCAGCAAAACAACGACTCTAAGCACACATGTTGTTCTACCAAAGAATTGCTAAAGAAGGATAAAGTTAATGTTTTTTGAAATGGCAAAGTCAAAGTCCTGACCTTACTCCAATAGAAATGTTGTCGAAGGACCTGAAGCAAGCAGTTCATGTGAGGAAACCCACCAACATCCCAGAGTTTAAGCTGTTCTGTACTGAGAAATGGGCTAAAATTCTTCCAAGCCGATATGCAGAACTGATCAACAGTTACCAGAAACCTTTAATTGCAGTTATTGCAAGAGAGTCACACCAGATACTGAAACAAGGTTCACATACTTCTGCCACTCACAGATATGTAATATTGGGTCATCTTACTCAATAAATAAATGACCAAGTATAATATTTTTGTCTCATTTGTTTAATTAGGTTCTCTTTATCTACTTTTAGGACTTGTGTGAAAATTTGTGAATATTTCTGCATATTTATGCAGAAATATAGAATTTTCTAAAGGGTTCACAAACTTTAAAGCACCACTGTACATACAGCTGTTTGCATAGATGCTTGTGGTATCTTGTTGTTTAGAAATAGTCCCTACCTGACTTGTAAGGTTTTGGCTGAGTTGCTTGGATTTTCCCATGGTATCAAGGGCAAAAAGGCACAGCCACAGTTGCACATTACATCCATATCATTCATACTGTTTTAAGAGACAGTCCACTTTGTGTTTGCAAACTTTTGCCACACTGGAATTCTGATATTGTGAATTAAAGATGAAATAAAATCTAGTACCATTTATTATTTTAAAACGTTCTGTGGTTGTGAAGTTTAGTGGATGCACTAATTGAATTGACAAAAGAAATTTATGGTAATGTGAAATGTGTGGAAACTGAGATTGAATATCTTTAGCCGAGTTAAATGTAAATTTTGGCCTCAACTGTAATTTAGGCATTTCACAGCAGTGGTGGTGAATACTTTTGGTGTCATAAATATATTTTATTTATAAATAATTTTGCAATATATATTACAATATTGTGGGCTATGTTTATTACGGGCTAAATTTATGACTTCCCAGTTAAGTCCATTTCAGTTCCAGGCTGTAACACTACAGAATCTGGAAAAGTTCAAGGGAGGTGAATACTTATTCAAGGCACACTTAGTGTTCCACACAGAAGCCTTGTAATAATTACAAAGAATTTTTGTAATAAGACTAAATACAGTGGTGTGAAAAAGTGTTTGCCCCCTTCCTCATTTCCTGTTCCTTTGCATGTTTGTCACACTTAAGTGTTTCGGGACATCAAACCAATTTAAACAATAGTCAAGGACAACACAAGTACACACAAAATGCAATTTGTAAATGAAGGTGTTTATTATTAACGGTGAAAAAAAAATCCAAACCATCATGGCCCTGTGTGAAAAAGTGATTGCCCCCCTTGTTAAAACATAGTATAACTGTGGTTGTCCACACCTGAGTTCAATTTCTCTAGCCACACCCAGGCCTGATTATTGCCACACCTGTTCACAATCAAGGCATCACTTAAATAGGAGCTGCTTGACACAGTAAGGTCCACCAGAAGATCCTTAAAAGCTACACATCATGCCGAGACCCAAAGAAATTCAGGAACAATTGAGAAAGAAAGTAATTGAGATCTATCAGTCTGGAAAGGGTTATAAAGCCATTTCCAAAGCTTTGGGAATCCAGCGAACCACAGTGAGAGCCATTATCCACAAATGGCGAAGACATGGAACAGTGGTGAACCTTCCCAGGAGTGGCCGGCCGCCCAAAATTACCCCAAGAGCGCAGCGACGACTCATCCAAGAGGTCACAAAAGACCCCACAACAACGTCCAAAGAACTGCAGGCCTCACGCGCTTCAGTTAAGGTCAGCGTTCATGCCTCCACCATCAGGAAAAGACTGGGCAAAAATGGCCTGCATGGCAGAGTTCCAAGGAGAAAACCACTGCTGAGCAAAAGAACATCAAAGCTCGTCACAATTTCTCCACAACACATCTTGATGATCCCCAAGACTTTTGGGACAACATTCTGTGGACCGATGAGACAAAAGTGGAACTCTTTGGAAGGTGTGTGTCCAAGTATATCTGGCGTGAAGGAACACTGCATTTCATAAAAAGAACATTATACCAACAGTAAAATATGGTGGTGGTAGTGTGATGGTCTGGGGGCGTTTTGCTGCTTCAGGACCTGGAAGACTTGCCGTATAAAAGGAACTATGAATTCTGCTGTCTACCAAGAGATCCTGAAGGAGAATGTCCGACCATCTGTTCGTGTACTCAAGCTGAAACGAACTTGGGTTCTGCAGCAGGACAATGATCCTAAACACACCAGCAAGTCCACCACCGAATGGCTGAAGAAAAACAAAATGAAGACTTTGGAGTGGTCTAGCCAAAGTCCTGACCTGAATCCTATTGAGATGTTGTGGTATGACCTTAAAAAGGCCGTTCATGCTCGAAAACCCTCCAATGTAACTGAATTAGGACAATTCTGCAAAGATGAGTGGGCCAAAATTCCTCCAGGACGCTGTAAAAGCCTCATTGCACGTTATCGCAAACGCTTGGTTGCAGTTGTTGCTGCTAAGGGTGGCCCAACCAGTTATTAGGTTTAGGGGGCAATCACTTTTTCACACAGGGCCATGATGGTTTGGATTTTTTTTTCACCTTTAATAATAAACACCTTCATTTACAAATTGCATTTTGTGTTTACTTGTGTTGTCCTTGACTATTGTTTAAATTGGTTTGATGTTCCGAAACACATAAGTGTGACAAACATGCAAAGGAACAGGAAATGAGGAAGGGGGCAAACACTTTTTCACACCACTGTATATAATGAGTAGTAAATTAACTCAAAATTTAAATTAGTCAAACATAACAACAATGAACATGACTATTTTGTAGGAAATGGCTTCTGCATATTCATGTTAGTTTTTTGTCCCAGATGTTGATGTTTTGGAATTCCGGGAGTGTGTGAAGCTGTCACGTGAAATCTTCGCCCAGCCAGCCTTTGGGCCGTTCCGGGGTGTTGAGCTGCAACCTGGCATCTCTGTCCGTTCTGATGCTGAGATTGACGCCTTTGTGCGGCAGAAAGCAGACAGTGCCTATCACCCGTCCTGCACCTGCAAGATGGGCCAAGCCACGGACCCAATGGCTGTTGTGGACCCAGAGACGTGTGTGCATGGCCTGCAGGGCCTCAGGGTGGTGGATGCCTCAGTCATGCCCAGTATAGTCAGTGGCAACCTGAATGCCCCCACAATCATGATTGCTGAGAAGGCCGCTGATGCAATCAAGGGACTTCCCTCACTCCAAGATCAGGGTGTCCCTGTTTACCAGCCAGCCAGTCTGGAGACGCAGAGATGAGAGAGCCTGATGGGTTAAAAGGGAGGAGGATGTGGAGGAATTTATGTGAGTACATGCTAGGTTTATATACCACTGTACTGGAATGAGGGAATCTAAAATAGATTTAACATACTGACATACCGATAAAAAGAAGTTATGCCTGGACACACCCTGTCCTTTTACATGTTACAAGATTTTTTTTTTAAAGCAGAACAGCCTGTTTTTAAATAACACATTCTATATTGCTTGATGAACTACTGTAGGCCAAGACTGAGCCTGTTAATTCAGTTTTAATGAATATTCAGTTTTTCAAACAAAATATTTAATATTTGCACAGCTGCTACTGTCTGGTCGTAAGAATGTATAAAGTTGTAAACAGATACTGTGACATGACCTCTAGCACACCAAGATGCTTTGGTAATTAATGCCTTATTCTTTTAATATTAAGCAGTATTTGTTGGCAGTGAACACTTATGAATTGTGCCTTAGAGGTCAGTTTATGACCTTTTATGCAGAACCTCAAAAACTTGAGCTTGTTCTGGATTTTGTTTTAATTATTTCACTTAATTACACTATATGATGGTTCTTAATCATTCACTATTGTCATATCTCAGCCCTGCCAAGACTCAGTTTCCCAGCATGCAACACTCACTCCCAACATGGCCGCTGCAAACGACACTTCCCACTCACGCATGCGCTCACCCTCCCCAGAGTTCTAAGCACACACCTGCAACCCCTTACAAACACAATCACACCACAGTATAAGAGAGGCTTTGCGAAGTAATGTTCAGTTGACTCGTTTCTCGTACGTTGACTAAGCTACCTTTTGACCAGTTTTTCCGTCCCTGACTTCGAGTTCTGTTTTGAATCATTTTGTTTGTTTGACCGATCGCCTGACCCTCGCCTGTTTATTCGACCACGAACTTTGTCTGTCCCGATCTGTCACGTACCGTGGGTGGAGACGGAGGCAATCGCGGGTGACAGGAATCAAGGCAGAATAATCCAAAGGGGACAGACAAAGTTCGTGGTCGAATAAACAGGCGAGGGTCAGGGGATCGGTCAAACAAACAAAAGAAGGCAAGGCAGAACTCGAAGTCAGGGACGGAAGAACTGGTCAAAAGGTAGCTTAGTCAATGTACGAGAAACGGCTTAGAGAATGACAGAGAAACGAGTCAACTGAACATTACTTCGCAAAGCCTCCTCTCTTCCAGAGTCTCTCTTATACTGTGGTGTGATTGTGTTTGTAATGGATTGCAGGTGTGTGCTTAGAACTCTTGGGAGGGTGAGCGCATGCATGAGCGGGAGGTGTCGCTTGCAGCGGCCATGTTGGGAATGAGTGTTGCCTCCTGGGAAATTGAGTCTTGGCAAGGCTGAGATATGACAACTATGCAGTCTCAGTGCACGTTCACACGTATTAATCTGTTTGCAGAGACCACATCAGAGTGAATTTGATACTTATGGTTTGTTTACTATTTGGTTTGATTTGGTTTCACACTACACATATTTAAATGAATAAAAAAGCAAAAAAACATAGGCCGAGGTCAGTGTGGGGCTGAAAACATGCACGTTAAACTATTTAATTTGTTGGTCAGAAATATGCTGACCCCAGGGTTTGATTCAAATGGACTAAGCACTGCATATGTGAACACATAATTAATCCCTTATTGCACAAACCAGTTAGTAAGCATATTGTTGTACACAGTGGGGATTATAAGTTGTGGTATGTCTATAAAAAAGGGAGGTGAATTTTCTTCTAAAGTAATAAGCAGGTGTTTCATTACTGAGCGGCGGGTGGAAAAACACAAGAACAGTTACTCAAGTCTGTAATTTACATTTCTGCAATTATACATTTCTGTATCAATGCCTAACAAAACACATGTAGAAGCTACATTCAGGGAAAATTTAATGTGCAGGTTGGAGGCGATGCAATTTTTTCACACTACTTTCTGTTTACTACTCTAATGGTTCATGATGTCTTGGTGACTACTATAGCACTGAGTATTTTTAAACAGTTTATTTGTTTAGAAAATAATCCAGGCCAAGAACAAGAGAGAAAAGCTAATGTACAAAAACAGATTGTCCATCAATACAAAACTGGTGATTCAGGGCAATGAGCTACAGGCAGATCTCAGAATACTTCAAATAAATCGTTCTTTAACAAAGGGTATGATATCATGTACACAAAATCACTATATGAAAATAAAGCATTTGAATTTAAAACTTTTAAACCGCCTCTTGCAAATTGTCTTTGTAACATAATTTGACAATTCCCGAATAAACTGTTCAATGCGAAAGGACTTGTGTACACTTCAATGCCCTATACCTAATTTTAAGGATTTAAAATGACACGAATGGAGCAAATGGCAAGGAAATAGATTTGAAATACAAATTAGTGCATGTGAATTCTAGTGTTCCATTTGAAATTTAGCTTTACAGTTTGGTGTAATTTCTATAACCTCCTGCTGCTATACAGCAGTCCTGGCTTATCATGTTGGCTTAAAAACAGCTAGTGTTCTCTCATCAAATGCACATTTTTTGCTTAGCCTGTTTGATGCATACAGTTCCAAATTCCGAATATGAACATGAGATCACTGAGGACATCGCTGAGTGTGATACCAGAAATGTTTCTCAGAGCCCTTGTTGGTAAACAAGTATTTCAAAGTGTGGTACAAAGCAGTTTGGCTTTGTGCAGGTTTTAAGCATTCGTGCTATGCAAGTGATGCAGATGCAGTGTTTACTATGTCGAAAAATAATACAAACACAGTTCATGACTGAATCAGTGAGTGTGCCATGGCAGTGAGTGACAGATGCAGTATTACCAGCATTTCATTCATTTTTTAAAAAGAATTCATCCCTGGAGTTTTAGTCAAACATGAGATAACACGCCTTTTCAAATGGAGCATATAAACTGGCTGTGCAGTACAAAACTATGATATGTCCACACCTGGACCAACAGAGTTGTGATGTAACATGACATTTCATCAAATGGGCTTTTATAAAAGATTGTCTTTGTGTACAGTAGCATGAAAAGTGCAATAAGCAGTTTTTTTTTAGCTTTAAATATCTCTAGCAAGAGTGAAAGTGTGAAAACAGCTCTATGGCTCAGACAATAAGTCAGGTTTCATTTGTCCAAAGCAAACATCCTTGGAGTTTATACCCTTTAAAATGGGTTAGAAAACAGAAGTACCTGTTACAGCGTTCTTACATCCTTATGGTTGGCAAAAAGATTAGAAAAAAAGATATTAAGCCAAACCTGAATATGAAATACTGGAAACTGTTTTCATAATGGTAGCTTCATATGTAACTGTGGTCGAACCCAGGATAACCGACAGGTGCAGCGAGAATCACCTGGAAACATTGTTCACATGTGCATGCATACCGAGACTTTTTGTAAAATCACAAAAGTGGCATATGAAAGTATTTGCAATACATTTACAATAAATAACACAGTCATCCAGCCAATTATCAATGGAACGTCCTCACTTAGGTCTTGCTGTTGGCATAATGATAATAGTATCTGGCAGTTATCCCTGTTTCATAGAACCATATTTGCATACGTCATTAGCGTTCCCTCGTGCAACTGCCAGAAGTTGTGAGAATCACCAGGATACAATGTTATGAGGAATTGGACTCACCTTAGGACTAATAAGATAGGTGACTGCCACACTTGCACCACTGGCGGGATAATATTAACCTTGTCGAACCTGGAGAAAGGAGGAAACAGCACAGACTACCTGGAGTAGCACTCCACAGAATACTGCCCAAGAGCCCCACTGGATTATAATGAGGCCCCTAGTGGGCCCACCACCTAGTCTCTACTTAGCCATGTGAGCCCCTCGTATCTTTCCTCCATATCAGATGAACAGTTGGTCTGAGCATTGGATAGCTGCCATCCAGTATAAATAGAACCATACCAGACATAGCAAGGATTGCATTGCAGGTTCACTTTCATGGAATGCCTTTGAGCAGGAATCCAACATTTAAACTCAATCCCAGCGTAATCTGTCCACCAGTTAACTAATTACCAGCACATGCAGTTTTCCCATTTTTTTTTTTGCTGCAGTGGTTATTATCAAAAAGGCAGAGATGCTCATTACAGTTTAGCATCTTGCATAGATTCGTAAGTGTGGCCTTAAAGGTGAGATGGCAGCCACATACACCTTTAGCAAAAATGGGTTCCAGGATCCACGCAACACAAGGGATCCCGTCTATAGGGTTAACATTCACTGAAAAGCTTCCACTTAATGGCATACAAGACCTGTGTTCTAAGAAGCCAACCTTATAAAGCACCTGTGTTCTGGGGCATGAAAATACACAACACACATGTACAGCAATGTGAACCTGTCCTGTACAGTAGTTGCACAGCTTGAACTACATTTGACCACCTCATCAGAGGAACCTATTTAGACTTCTCAAATCTACAATTTGATGAAAACCATCATCCTTCTGATCTAAGTTGATTAAAACTTACTTTCTTGAACCGCAGGATCCACATTTTTGGCCATACCTCTTTCCCGAGAGAAAGAAAATATTGGGTCAGTGCAATAACTTTTTTGAGGGTCTGATATTGATGGAGCCCCATGGTTCAGAAATATTGTGGTCACTGGGATAACTGAAGTTTGCATCCCTGAGACACTGGTCGGATGATCTGATGTGCTCTCATTACCCAATAAGCAATGTTTCTGGCTGTAAATATTGGGGGGGGGGGTGGGTTATGTTTGTTTTTTATTTTTTGATTTTTGTGGGGGGGGGGGGGGGAAAAAAAACTATAAATACTGGTGGGTAAAAACTCTAGACTGGAATGAGTTCAAAATGTAATCATTCCAGTCTCATTAGATGAAATGTAGTACCAGATGAGTATATGTAGTGACTAAAGTGGTGTGCTAGCTGGAAGCCATGGGTTACCATCAGGTTGTGTAGAAGCTATACAGATCCAACTCGGGCCACCACCTATTTAAGAGTGACTGCCTGTTTCCACTTCTTGCAAGCTAGCAGGGACTGACCCAGACTTATTTTCAGATGTTACTGAGTTTAATATGGTGATTCAACTGTAAAAAAGTCCAGTCAAGACCCTGTCTTATAGATGTTTAATACTGAGGCAGTGAGCAAACAGCTGGTACCAGTCTTCAGCTTTAAAACAATTCAGACACTGGCTGCACAAGTGACTTGCAGCATGCACTTTAGGATAAAAAAACAAAAAATAAATAAATAAATAAAAGGATGTACTGCCCAACTGAAGAGAACAAAGGACCCATCATAAGGAGGGAAAACCAAGTCCCATCACACAGTGGCTTATGGTAAGAGAAATAAAATAAGGTTAGTGATGCTACCTAGGGAAGGCCAACTCAAAAATAATAGGTTCTGTGGTGTTCTATAAAAAAAAAAAAAAGGGTGGTGGACAGAATGGGTTTAGAGGACAGAACACCTGTATGCTCTATATGGTATACATTTGCTCCAATGTACAAAAATGGAGCAGAAATGGATATATGGTCTTAATGACAGTGATATTTATTGCTAATACATGTTCCTGGAATGTCTCTTGAATCTGTGCAGTCACAAGAAGGTGTCCAGGTGATTCTCTTGCACCTGGCAGTTAGGAGAGGTGAAATAGAAAGTGGCTTCCAATAACAGGACACATTCAATTTGTTTGCAAATCATTTAACCATAATTTCATCTGTTATTTAATTAAGATACTTTCATTGGATTGGATGGCATTACTTGAATGGTCAAGAATTTTCTAATTTTGCAAAATGCTATACTGTAAACAATGACTACAAGTTATTAGATAATCCTCTGTGAAGCGTCCGAGTTGTCCAAAATGACATTTATAACTGACAAATAGGCAACTAGAGTCTGTGGTCACACCACAAATTCAGCTGTCTAGAACATTACGAGAGATTAATAGATGCTGGTTAGTGTTATGCTAATAAAAACATTCTAGCTGGCCCACACTAGCTTTAATTTATTGTTGGACTCAGTATTGTGATGACCCCTGTTCATTCAGACAGTCTAATCAGAGAGCAGCTTGTAAATGACACTATGATACACTCATGCAGCTGTTGTGAAAGTTGATTTTGACAGTCTGAAAAAGGGAAAATAACTTTTTCACTCCCCATCCCAATGTCTTTGGTCCCTAAGGGAACATGCTGACATGACATTAGAGCCTGACTGGTAGAGGTAGCAGAGGTGCAGTGTGGAGTTAGCAGCTCTTGGGTAGTGCAGATGTGTGTAGGTAGTACTTCACATGACTGGTCACCTGAGGAGTAGGAGTGTGTGATGAGGACAGCAGGAGGTTTCACACACATTCTTCAAAACCATGCAAAAATAAAAACGGACTCTTAAACGACTAAAGCATGACAACATGGCCTATACTACATAAACATGTTTGTGAAAATAAATGGTATTTGAATGTCACTCAGTGTTACAAGATGTCTTGTAATGCAGTATTGGAAACTCATAAATCTACTTATTATGCACACGATATGTGACTTATTCCAAAATGTACCAATTTGGGATTAAGTAGGGAAAACCCAGTGTGTATGTGTGTGTGTGTCTCTCTCTCTCTCTCTTTATAATATATATATATATATATATATTTTATATATGAAGATGATGACTCTTGTGTGGCACGATGACAAAACTGCAGTTTGTAAGTTCTGCACTGAAGTGAGCAGCAGTGAAACGGCATCAAGTCTAACCCCCCAACCTCCCTAAACCACCCCCGGGTTAATATGAGGTAATATCATCAAAAATAAAGTTTATATTAGGCCTGTATATTACCAGTTTGATGTAAATGATGAAGTAGAAATGCTTTTGTTTGTGGTGAGAGAATGTGAGACTAACAGGAAGGGTTTTTTTGGTTTGTTTGTTTTGTTTTTTTTAAATTAAGTCAATGTTAATATAAATTAATAACATTCAATAAGTTAAGAAATCTCACTTTAATCTTCAGAATTTAGTAAATGTGTTCATGTTAATTTGAATAACGTGTTTTTGTTTATGAGACCTTTTACTGTGAAACAACTTGAAATGGAGAGAATAAAGGTTTTATTTGCATTTCTAACAGAATTGTGGAATTAATTATTATTAATTTAAAAGAAGGCATAAAAGGCAGAACTATCGGTATTGGTATCGGCCGATATCACTCTGAATCATCACTTATCGGTATCATCCGAGAAATTGACTATCAGTGCATCTCTAGTGTATATATATACACACACACACACACACACACACACACACACACATACACACAGTGGGTCTTCCCTTCATAATCCTAAACTGATTCAAAGAACTTTGTAGAGAAATCTGTTTTGTGCAGATTTATTCTGCCTCGAGGTTATGAAGTGCCAATTTTGAAAGGTATCATATAAGAAGGACAGAGTGAATCTTGTGCATATCGTGTGCATTTTGCATTCACACTGGCTCAAACCATGGCTAGACTGAAATGTTATTACACCCAATTTTATAACTAAAATTATTTATGAATATTACTGTTTGTGCTAAAATATTTTTTTCTTTAATATATAACGGTGTGTAATTATAGAAAGAAACTTGCCTAGAATTCATGCTGTGTCAGATTCTACCTTATGTATATGCAGTAAAGATGTGTTTTCAAGTTTGATAATATGGTTATGAGGTGATATTGCTTAACAGTTTTATTTGGCTGTTTTGTTGACTCTTTTTGAGTGACACTGGGAATGGGCAATGAATGGCAGTGTACTGAACTTATTTACTAGCCTTTGTGTATGTGGGTAAGGCAATGGAGAGGGATATGACTGCGGAAATTTTTTTTTTTTTGGTTGATATGTAAAGAATGTGGGAAAATATTCTTGTAAAAAGCTGTTGAGAAACACACATGCACACGCATACATACAGTTAAGAGCTCACATTTTTTGTCAATTTTTTCTGCAGCAAGCCCACGTCCCAGTTAAGTGACAGCTGTAGAATGGGATAGAATTTTGC
This sequence comes from Ameiurus melas, assembly GCA_012411365.1. Classification (NCBI taxonomy): domain Eukaryota; kingdom Metazoa; phylum Chordata; class Actinopteri; order Siluriformes; family Ictaluridae; genus Ameiurus; species Ameiurus melas. The sequence continues at coordinate 10,253,352 of CM022780.1, read as the reverse complement.
TTGGTTGATCGGCCCAAAGAGTTGTTTGTCTCCACTCCCCTAGAAGGCACTATTTCTCCTTTCATCTGTTTGTTTTTTTTTTTTTTTTTTTTTTTTGTTTTTAGCAAATGCTATAAATTTGAGATGCATATAATTTCATCTGTGAGGTCCTCCTCGTATTTACTGTTTGGCTCTGTCTCCTCATCGCTGTAGTTGTGGAGACTGTGGCCTATAATGCTCTGGGGCGTGCCGGTACCATCCGATCCCATGCTATTGCCCAGACTTCCATTTAGCAAGTTGCTTGCCGCACTTTCCATTTCATCAATAGTCATCTCGCATGCATCTGCGATCTCATGTTTGGCTGCTGCCACAAAATTTGGGTCCTTTGCATATTTTCCCAGTCCCTCCGATATCAACACCTACAGCAAAGATTACAAAAGAAATGTATTTCAGTCAGCTGCTGTTTTACCACAATGGCTCTGTCATAGATGACGTTTCCCTACCTTCTTACCTAGAAATGAACAGATTAATTGAAAAGAAATAGGGTTGGATGAACATAAGCAAAGTATTAAGCACCATGTAACAGAAGACCAAGCAATAAAATTGACACTCACTGCCTCCACCAGACTATGAGCGCTGCCTCTCTGCTGCAGATACTGACTGCTGTAGGCAGGTGGGATCTGTAAGAGGGAGGAAGTGGGTGTGACCGATTTGGGTGACCAATCATGGCCCTTCTGGGTGTACCAGGAGCTGCGGCGAGCCAATGCTGGAGTGCTGCTGGCACTGGGTGGTTCTCCATGCCAGTCCACCTGGATGAGAGGGGTGTAGGATGGGGGCGTGTCCGGGGGCGTGGACCATGAGTGGATCGAGTGTGTAGGAGAGAGTCGTGCTCGGCTGGAGTCTAGGCCAGCTACAGCCATCACCTAGGCAACATGCATGGGATGGATGATCTTCAATAATGGAGGTTATTATGTATGAAATAAAAAGCTTAAAAACAGCGCAGTGGTATGTTAGCATTTCATATGGTTGTTCTGGGCAAAAAAAAGTTCCATGCGGGAGGCAGATAGCATAATTGGTTGGGATTTGTATGTCCCTGATATAAAGGTCAACCCATTTTGAAGGCAGGATAAGACCTACTTTGTATCTATCCAAAAAGGATGTGTTTTGTTATCAGCTTAAATGAGAAGCTAGCAAGAGATGCCAAGGAAACAAATGGCACATGCATAGCATGCTAGAACTGATGACGTTACTGACGTTGCGATCCTCTCAAGACTGCCTCTCGGTTATAATGTATAGGAAAACATTTTGATATAAAGTACACAAATCTATATAATGATAGTGTAATCGGTCATAAAAGGTGAGACAATTAGTGTGATATGCATATTTACAAATAAATATCGATTTATTACTTCTCCCGGTTATACCTACACTATCATACAGTATGTAATTTTCAACGGACATCAAAGCAAAAATATTAAGACGCTAGCAAGAGATGATAAGGAAACAAATGGCACATGCATAGCACGCTAAAACTGATGACGTTATATCAGAAATCTCCAACATTTTACAACTTGGAGCTTATCTAAACTCGAACAGCATTGGTAATCAGAAAAAAACAGTCCTAGGCAAGCGAAAAGGATTCGCAAAAAGACCTCAGGCTGTTTATGAGGAGCTGCCCAATCAGATATTCACAAGACAACCCTATATTTGACGCAAATATTTACCATGTATCTCTGAATATCACTCAACACAGCTGGAGCCCAAACCAGGCGATTGTACACGTTTGACTCAAATAAAGCTTCATTCATTATTCATAGCATTTTTTAGTGATTGTTACAGTTAAATACTATCAGAACAGCCACCCAGCATAAAACCACATCCCACAGTGGGACAGGTTGAGAAGCGGTTTAGTTCACGACTCCGCTCTGGAGCCTTATAACTTTGAAAATCTAAAATATGGCTACATAGTATAGAAACGTCCGTTTAATATCACTAGAGCTGTGTGTATGTGTACGTGTATGTGTATGTGTGTGTGTTAATTGAGGTTACCTGATGCTGCATTAGTTGCAGAGGTAGAGCAGTGTGCTGATGAAAGGAGGGAGAATGAGGAGTCTCATCCTGGCTTCTTTGTCTGCACAGACACTCAAAGTTGAAAGAAGGTCTATGAGGAGCTGTGTGGAGGTAAAACAGGCAAGAGACAATCATAATGCACATTTTAACCTTCTCATCAATACTTTCAGAAACACTCATGATCGAAGAGAGTAAGGTTAATCCGTCCAGAGTTTTTTCACACCTTAAAATGGTCTGAAGAGAAAAAGGTTGTAAGGTAGTAATAAATCTTATTCATTTGTCCATCCAGAATTTATTTGTGCAGCTTAGGAAGCACATAGCTTGTGCAGCTGATGAAGGACCTTTGTCTGAATAGCTACAATTTTTCTACTTTTATCACTGATGTATACTGGTATATTGTGATTTCAATTCAATTCAGTTTAGTTTTATTTGTATAGTGCTTTTCATAATGGACACCGTCACAAAGCAGCTTTACACAACTATATACATTTCAGATATAAATTTTAAATAGATAAATTTCTTTGCTTATTAGGTGCTGTGTAGCAGATAAGTGTCGAGTACAGAGCAAACCAATACTGATGTGACTGTCGATTTTCCTTGTGTAAACAACAGATCATATCTTTGAGCAAATATAATCTCACCCTGAGGTGTTGAGGGCAGAAGCCTTCTCATCGGTGATTTCTTAGGTTCCTGGCAAATGGGCTGCTCGTCATCATCATAGAAACACTCGGGATCTTGGTTCTCATGAGGAGGATTTGACTCCAAACTGCTTACTGTGTCCTGATACTCTCTATATGACCTCCTGGAGCCAGGGACATGAGACGAAGCATAAAGACAATGAGACTCGGTTAATAAACAAAAGTATTATATAGATTGATTCAAATAGGTTGGCAATACTTGGTATTAGGGCTGTGTGATATGGCGATATATATCACAGGATGATAGAAAAATGTCTATTGATAAATATTTTCCTATATTGTCTATATCGCTAATGTTGCAAAAGCTATTTTTCACAGAACTGGCACCAGCCCAAATAAAAGATGAGGAACTTCAGAACAAAGGCAGTTCTGAATTCCTGAAAGTTGCAGTTTAATAGAGTGTTTGAATATTTACTGTTTATATTTTGTGTTCATATTGTTTCCATTTTGACAGTGTTGTGTTTTTCTTATTCTCATTTGTGATCGTTCTGGGCAGTGTCACAGGAGAAGAAAAAGTGCCTTTCACTGCTGTTTAGTTCACAGAATTATCAAAAAGCAGTCAAGAATGCATAGTTATTTTGTATAGTTCATTTTAACATTGATTATAAAGAGAACATAAAATCGCATGATGTATACTGTTCCAAGATATGAAATTATCCATATCGTGATATAAGAATTGATGCATATCGCCCAGCCCTACTTGGTATAACCATGTAAATCAAGCTGCTGTGATTTCAACGGGCATGGTGGCAGCAACAGTGTAACATGTCACGGAGATACCTGTCCCCAGCCAGCATGAGGTCATCCTCCTGAAACTCTTCCCCACTGTAATACTCCACTGAACCCCTGTCATCATCGCTTACATCCCCGTGGAGAGAGGCTTGTCGGCAGATGGTGGGGTAAAAACCAGATGTAGAGTCTGACCTGGAAATAATTGGATAAATGAAACTATGAAACCTACGAAATTCAAATTTGTTTATTCATAAAGATTGCACATATACTAAAATGGAAATTATAGCAAATCTATAATCTGATAATCTGTGAAATTTGTGAAAATATTACGATGGTTATATTTACATAATAATAACAACTGACCCCTGTCTAAGTTAAATTAAAGGTTTATACAGGCATTACAACAGCATGCAAGTACCTAATATAGGTCTCATAGTATCGTGGTCTGTCCCATCAGGCAGGCAGAGAAACGGGCAAATGTGTGCATACATAGACGGGGGGATGGATGGATAGGCATAAAAGATAAAATAGAAAACAACGATCAGATTTGGACATATTGCTAAACAAAGAATTACTTTTAGTAAAAACCTGACTCAGGTTGAATGTTTTATATTGAGTAGTAATTACATGTAGCAGCACCACACATTCATTTATAGGGACAGGATTCAGAAAGGATTAGGTTGATCAGAGTGCCCTACAGAATTATTGGCACCCTTCATAAAAATGACCAAAAATTCAAATCTTTCATGTGCTCTGTTATCCTGTTTCTCTGGCATATACAGTGGGAGGAAATAAGGATTGAACGCGTCAACGTTTTTTTCAGTAAATATATTTCCAATGAGGTTATTCACATGAAATTTTCACCAGACATCCGTATTAACTCACAAAATCCAGAAATATAAAGAATTCACAACATTATAGTCCATAAATAAAGTTATGTGGAATAAAGTGGAATGATGGAGGAAAAAAGTATTGAATACGCTAAGAAAAAGCAGTTCTCCAAGGCAAGGAACCAGTTGAAATCCGTAAGTAATTATACCCCCTATTTGTGCAAATTAATATCAGCTGGGCTAGTAACTTGATGGTCTATATAAAGGCTTTTCATTACCAAGGAACATCTCATGATGGGTAAAAGCATAGAGCTCTCCCAAGACCTTCAACACCTTATTGTTGCAAAACATATTGATGGAATCGGATACAGACGTATTTCAAAAGTTCTGAATCCCCCAGTAAGCACCATTGGGGCCATTATCCGCAAGTTGAAGCAACATCACTCCGTCATCAACCGGCCACTCACAGGAGCTGCTCACAAGATTTCTGACCAGGGAGTCAGAAGAATAGTCAGAAGAGTAGCCCAAGAGCCAAAGACCACTCGGAAAGAGCTCCAGAAACACTTGGAGGCAGCAGGTGCCATCGTCACAGAGAAAACAATAGGCAATGCACTCCACTGCTCACACTCACCCCACAAGACTCCATTACTAAAGAAAAGACATGTCGAAGCTTGTTTAAAGTTTGCTACAATTCATTTGGACAAGCCTATGAAATACTGGGAGAGTGTAGTCTGGTCACACGATAGCACAATTGAACTTTTTGGCTGTCATAGTACACACCAGCAAGAAATGGTGAAGAAATGGCACTGCACATCACTCTTAAAACACTACACCAACAGTGAAGTTTGGAGGTGGAAGCATCATGGTGTGGGGATGTTTTTCATCACATGGTACTGGCAGACTTCATATAATTGAAGGAACGATGAATGGGGCCCTTTACCGGGAGATTCTTTAGAAGAATCTGCTGCCATCCACCACGATGATGAAGATGAGATGTTGGTGGACCTTCCAGCAGGACAACGAGCCAAAACATACAGCAAAGTAAACTCTCAATTAGTTTCAGAGAGAAAAAAAATCAAGGTGTTAGAATGGCCCAGTCAATCACCTGACTTGAATCCAATTGAACAAGAATTAAAGACAATATGTTTAGAAGATTGGGCCAAAATGACACCTGAATACTGTGGCTGATTAATTTCTTCATACAGGAAGCATCTTGAAGCTGTCATTACAAACAAAGGCTTCTCCACTAAGTTTTTTAATACATTTCAGTTAGCATGTTCAATACTTTTTTCCTGTGTCATTCCACTTTATTACACATAACTTAATTTAAGGACTTTAATGTTGTGATTTCTTTATATGTGTAGATTTCTTGACTTAACCCTCTAACCTCATGAGGACAATATACCGGCTTAGTCGTCGATGCCAAATACCCATAAGGCTGATATAGCGGTTTACAGTGTAAACGTTATCCCCGTAAAACCGGCTTGTCCATCTTTGACCTATTCCCTTAAGGACGATATACCGGCTTGGTCGTCTATGCCAAATACCCGTAAGGCCGATATAGTGGCTTTACAGTGTAAACGTTATCCCCGTAAGGCTGATATACCGGCAATACTCTGCTTTGATTCCTTACTTATTTAATTATTATTTTTTGACCCGGAAGGTTGATGACGTCATGATGTCACGCCATGATTACGTCATTACGCCTTTATTACGATGAAGATGATCCAAGCGTGAATGTTATTGATAAACTTATGGTGTAATAGTAGAAGTTAATTAAAAATGCCAAAGCGAAAAGCTAATCGTGTTCCACCTACAGTGAACACACGTACATCTAAAACAGTGAAAAAAAAGAAAACTGTGGGAACTAAGGGGTAAGAGGGTTAATACCAAAGTCTGGTGAAAATTTCATGTTAAAAGCCTCATTTAAAATATATTTATTTAAAACATTTTTGATGCGTTCAATACTTATTTCCTCCACTGTAAATATAAACGGTATTAAAAAAAACCCTTTGTCATCTGTGACTATGCTAAAACTAAATTCTAAACAAAATACTGATGGTTGTTGACCTGCACAAATCTGGTAAAGGGTTTAAAAATACATACATATTTTTAATAAAAGAATTCCAATAAGCACAATTAGGGCCACAACAAATGTCTGAAATTGGACCCAGAAGCAGAAAAAAACAGCCTAAATATACATGTTTAGTTGACTGAATCTTGTGATTAAGTTTCTAAATCAACTTTTGAATGTCACTTTCATTATAATAAGCTTTGCAAGAAAGAAGCCCTTCCGGATAGTATCTCCCAAAATGCTCTGCTGTGGTCAGATTAATAGTCAGAGCAAAATCAAACTTTTTGGTCACCATCAGCATGTTTGGTAACAAGAGGGGACTGCGTATAAGGAAAAGAAGCATTCTGCATGTGGAAGGGTAAATGTAAAATGGTAAATGTGCACTTATATAGCGCTTTTATCCAAAGCGCTTTACACTGGGTCTCATTCACCCATTCACACACCGATGGTAGCAGAGCTGCCATGCAAGGTGCTAGCATGCCATCGGGAGCAACTTGGGGTTCAGTGTCTTGCCCAAGGACAATTCGGCATGTGGAGTCACCCGGGCCGGGAATCGAACCGCCAACCCTACGATTAGTGGACAACCCGCTCTACCGACTGCGCCAAAGCAGGTTCAAAAATTCAAAAGTTGTTGACTTTCCTTTTCAAATAGAGAAACACAGCATACTACATATGGATTCCGTAGGTAAGGTAACTGGATTATAAACTGAGATAAGGCTTTATGATTCACCTATGAAAAGGTAGTCCTATCTACTGTAAACGGGGTCAGGGCACTTTGCACTCATACTGCATGTATGAGGCCCGAAACACGTGTAAGCTGCACTCAGTTCTGCTGTACCTTACTAATATCAGGAACAAGCATTTGGACTCTTTGCACACTTTAACCGAATGCCTACAAACAGTCCATTTCCTCAGGTTACATATACAGTGCTGTCAAACATCTATTTTGCATTTGCTTATTGTTGCCTATTTTAACCATTTCCCGTTTCTGTGGGGCTGAAATATGAGGCTGGACATGTGAAATCCATTTGTCATTGACTACTATCGGAAAAACCAAAGAGCTGTCAACACACACAAAAAAATAGATAAAGATAAATATTTAACATCGGTCTTTAGTCCTGTCATTTTCATTAAGGCTGTTAAAAGCAAAACAGCATCCACATACAGTATGAACATGGACGGGATCGGGTCAGTACTTCAGTCAGGTTGAGGAGATCGGCACATACTGAAGTACTCTGTAATAGTGGTGTTATGCATCAGTGATGCATTCTCCTTTACCTTTAACTAGCAGGATACACATATTTGGAAACCATTTAACTGTAGAATACAGTCTACAATCCAATATGCATTACATGTCAAGCAAAACCCAGAAAAAGTGCTCTCACCTCTTAAAATGAGACTTTCGCTGTGATTCTGCATCACTCCTGAGGTTGAGGTAGGAACCCAGGGAAGACACCCGGCTTCTGGTGTGCCGATCTTTGTGAGGGCGGTACTGCCCTCCGTTGGTCAGGACAGGCATGCATGGCACATTGGCATTGTTGAGGTTGGAGTTTGAGGACTTAGGGGACTTGAAGTACAAGTTGGGGTTTGAATACGGACGATTTTGGGCATAAAGGGGCTGTGGAGGAGGCTCAACTTGCACATAGAAGGGAAGGGGTGGGACGTGGAGGGGTCGCTGGGTCACGTTGGTGGAGGTGGATGAGCCTCTGTGATCCCCATTGACATGATTGACATGATTTCCAAAGAGGCCACCATTTCTCTGAGGAGGAGACGGGGAAAGAGAGAAAAATGTATGCATTGATACATCCTTCAAACTCTGCGTGAAGATATACTATGGTGTTGTTAAAAAAAAGCTTAAAAAATAGTCATACAATATTAGACATTTAAGGACTTTTCTATATTGTTTAATGAACTACTAAAGACTAAATACAAACCTCGCACCAATGTCCTATTTAAAATGAATGCAGCATTTTCCTCTGACCCCATAATTGAATGTTTATACGTAGGTGAATTCTGAAAGGTATTATACTGTTTTTAATAAGTATTAACACTTCTTAGAGCATTTGTATAACTACACTTTAACCGGTTTCAGGGATATGCACCCTACTCATACTCATTAGTTTAATGAATCAACTGTAATGTTCTTAATTATACTGTTCTTGAACCATTTTTATCCCCTCAACCATCAGATAAAATGACATCTTCAATTCAAACTTTTCAATCTATTATAAAAACTATTATGGAATGTGGTTGGACATTTAAAACTTATGAAAAGCACAACCTCCTGGATTGTTAGGCTCACTACATATAAGATCTGTATATTTAGTATCCAGCATGTTAGGTAACAGTCTCTCTCAACAGTTCAGGCGTAGCATGAAGAAATAAATGGAGTAATTGTCTCCGTTGCCTTCCCTCACAATTCAGTGAAAACATACAGTTTAAAACGTTCAGCGTAATCAGAACCACAGAACCTGCAACACTATTATTAGAAATATTGATGACTGAAAAACAAATTTTTACCCGGTATATGTCTTCTTCTTCATCGGGGTTAAAGTCTACCAGGTCTTCATCTTGCAGGTCACATGATATGGCTCTGCGAATCTCAGGGCCTATGTCATGCAGTGTCCGCAGACCAGCCTACCATGAGAAAGGCATATGAAATGACACACACGCACAATAACAGAGCACAAGTCTTTTGGCTCAGTCAGTTTTTTAAAGCAAAAACCAAATGTTCCCATGTCGGAACTGTGACATATTCCTTCCATTATAGCTACATCTGAGGCTCATAAAGAGATGAAAACATGGCCATACACATATACAATAAATACTCATTTTGAGCGTTATGTTTTCACTGAGCTTTCATTTCAGATATCAATGCATACATCAAAGACATAAATATGGCTATAGGTTATTATGCAAATACAATGTCAAACACAAAGAAATTTAAAACGCCCTATCCATGACAACAAAATTGTCCATGTCCATGCGAACAGAAAAACTCCAAGAGATCAAAATTGGCCATGCTGTCAAGGAGGGAGGGGTGGCATACTCTCTCTCCCCTATCAATCCTCTATCAATCACAGCGACACTAGCCAGTAATGGGTGTCTTTTAGGTAGCTGTCTCGTGATATGGGAGGCCTAACTGCAGGGTGAGTAAATTAGTGAGGAAAAAATTCTAACAGTCTTGGTTCTAACAGTCATTACTAAACATACTGAAATGTCAACGTTTGTAGCTCGAAAGGCAGGTATTATCTCACCTGTAGCACAATGGTGGTGTTATGACTGGTAGGGTGGCGTCCCACAAGACCTAGCTCTTTGCGTTTCTTGAATTTCCTAAAGTAGTCCTGTATCAGGAAAGTGGCGTAGAACTTCCCCACTGTTACCTCGTCATCTGAGTGAACAGACAAACAAACGCTTTCTTGATCAACATCACGATGAGTGACTGTAAAGTTTCTAGACGCGTGTAACGTCTAGTAAGCTGAGGATGTCGTGTAACCGGAGATATAGAACACCTCATATTGCTGTCAAAACTGCACAGGTATTTGCAAAACCAAATACGTCCTTAGGTACTTTTGTTTCAAAGGTTCAGTTGTTTAATCTAACGGAGTATAGTAATCCTAATATGGTCAGAAGTCATAATGAAATGGAATCATTGAATATTCCAGTAGATTTCTTAAAATAGGTTACATAGATATTATTACTATTGATGTAGTGCTTGGAGTCTACATATAAAAAAAGAATAAATCTATGTAATTTTACTATAAACTTTAGGAGTTCCAAAATAAATCATTCTTAATAATGTTCTCCCTTACCTCTAAAATGTCACAGGCTTATTGGCGCTTATATATATATATATATATAAATGTGGTTCAGAGAAAAAAAATAAAAATTAATTCAGCCCTGTAGCACATATAATTGAAGTCAAAAGTTTACATATATCTAGGATAAAGATATTCAATTTCAGTTTTGCACAACTGCACACTTACTATCCATTTTTTTCAGCAAGTCTTTTCATGTACTTTGTTCACATCACACTTTGTTTTAAAACAATCAATTACAATGTATTTCAGCTTTAATTCATGATATAAGAATTCCACGTGGGACAAAATTTTGTATACACCAATTTGACGCTCTCTTTAAACAGTCTGGAAGAAATTTATGCATTAAAATTGAGAAGCTTCTGATTGGCCAGCGGCATATTTAGTTAATAAGGAGTGTCTGTATTTAAGGGCGAGTGCCATTTTGCCATTGATACCATTGGGAAATCCAAGCAACTCAGCTCTCAGAAGATCTCAGAAAAAAAACTATGGACCTCCACAAGACTTGAGTTTTGCTTGTATTTCCTCCTAAACATGAGTTTTGTTTGTATTTCCTCATTTGTAAGTCGCTTTGGATAAAAGCGTCTGCTGAATGAATAAATGTAAATGTCAGGCCCTCAAACCTGACTGAGATACACCAGTTCTGTCAGGAGAAATTAGCCATTTCAGCAAATTATTGAAAAGCCACCAAATACTAACAAAATGTAAATTTTTGACGCACTGAAAATCTGATACAGTAAATGAAAGCTGAAATAAATCTGTCTCTTGACTATTATTTTGAAATGACCTCGTATGGAAACAAATTAGATGCCCTAATTGACTTAACGCATGTAATGTACAGTAACATGAAACGTGTAGAGTCGGAATGTGTTTAGCCTAGGTGTATGCAAACTTTTGGCTTGTGTCTGCAAGCATAAACTGAGCTAAAGTAGGTCAAGAGATAACAGTCACCATGTGGCCTAACATTTAGCACAGCAACAGCGTGGGAGTGGCTGTCATATCAGCGGTGTGCAAATACTTCACACACACACACACAAAAAAGATAAAAATTTTTTGGGGAGGAAATATTTTTTAACTGTAAATGTTTACATATAAAGAGACTTGACTGTATTTTTGTCAGGATTGATTTTATTATGTATTATATAGCGGAAGATCAAACCAAATCAACCATCCAGTGGGCTCAGTTAATTGAACACAGCAAGGATTGCAGGACACATATGACAGATTGAGTCTGATAATTTCATTCAAGCAAGCAGTTACAGGAAAGCAGACTGTGCATGTTCTTGGTGTGGTGGTGGTGGTGGTGGTGGTTGCGGTGCAGAATGGGTTGGAGACAGGGTAAATAACCTCCCGTCAATTTTGCTTCAGCAAGCCAGAGCCTCTTTTCTACGAACACGGCACAGATAAGAGTCTGACTCACGCAAATGATGTGTGGGAGAGATAAACAAAAGGTAACAGAACTTTTGAAAACAGGACCAGACCAGATACGGGATGACGCAAAGCCACAAAGTACGGTTCTCTGCTTCACTCATCTATCTTTAAGTACGCAAGTGTGAAATACACCCTTTTTAGGTTGATTTGACAGACACCTTTATTCAGAGGGAATTACAATGATCTCATTCAGGGGCCCCGGCAGTGGCAGCTTTCTTTTATTAAAGAAAGACATGTCATAATTTTTTAACCATTTAAAGTTGAGGTTACAGATAATGAAACAACTGTGAAACAAGTTCTAACATTCTCGGGCAAAGGCTTTTTCACACAGCCTTGCACCACTGTCTCCAATCGAAACGTTTTCTGGATGTTTAGCCTCCTTTTTCCCCCCTCCACCTTTGTTGTACGGTAAAATATCTCTGATCAATCAAGCCTCAGTGCTGGGTCAATTCTAACCCCTCCAAAATCCAGCTCTCTAAAGAGTTTTACTTCAATTTAAATAAAATAATTCTATGGATATAAAAGAGTTAGGTAGTACAGATGCAGTACAATTGAACAAATGTTGTCCAGTTCATGTGGGTTATAGGTTCTCCATCATAAAAGAGTAGAATTTAAATATTTCCTGACAGATTTCATAATTCAGAAGACAAGTGAGAAATGAAAAAAAAGAGACAAAAGAGAGAAATGATGTTTTTGTGTATCTGTGTGAATGCAAGTCTGTCTGAGCGTTGCGTGACAGTGTAGTGTGAGAGACAGCTGCTCAGCTACCTAGGAAACAGAATCTTCAACACAAAACCAAATCCTGTTTTGCACAATGTACTGTTTTGCTCTTAGTCTCACACTATTCACAAGAAAACATATCTCTAATAATAAAGAGAACTTGTGCTAATGGGTTAAAACAGAAGTAGTTAAATAAATGATGAGCGTGCGTTTGTGATCAAATGTGTCTAACCTCCTGCAGGTGGTACCACTTGATCCAGGAGTTTTGAACTAGTTCTCTTCCAGATCTTCTTAATAACAGCCCTCAGTTCCTCATTGGCCTGTTCCAAATTTCCTGATACACACACACACACACACACACACACACACCCCACAAATGCTTGATTTAGAGTTGCATGAAAGAATTAAAATACCATATTGTGATTACTCATGACTAGAGATGGACCGATGTATCCTCCAATAATTGGTATCGTCCGATAAAGGCAATTTATCATGCTATTGGTTTAATATGGTTTAATAATCCTCGATGATCAGGGCCGAATATATCCTGCAATCAAAAGAGGCCGGGAAAACACAAGGAATTCATGCTGTGTGTAAAGAAGATGTCTCTTGTGTGGAAATACTTGCAAATGGGTGACAAAGATGACAAAACTGCAGTTTGTAAGCTCCGCACTGCTAAAATTTTAAACCGCACGCTGCAGCAGAGCAGAAGCAGTGCGTATTTTTTTCGCCATGCATGTTAATGAATGAGTACTTTTACACCAGACAATGCAGCAGTGAGTCTAATTTTTATTTTTTTGCTGTGCTGCTCAAGCTGAATTAAAGTGGCAGTACACTGTTCAAAGATTTAACTGAAGATGAGTCGACAAAAAAGTATATATTGCAAATAGAAATATATTTGTAGAGTAATATATTTCATATCCAGTTAACGTTAATTTGAGTTAATATCATAAGAATTTTTTATTTTTTTTTACAATTCAGTCAATGTTAATATAAATTAATAACACTCTATAAGTAACACTCTATAAGAAATCTTACTTTAATCTTCAGAATTTAGTTCATGTCTTAATGTCTGTTTATGACACCAGTTACTGTGAAACAACTTGTTGAAAGTTTTTATTTGCATTTCCTTCGGAATTGTGGAATTAATTATTATTAATTCAAAAGAAGGTATAAAAGGCAGAACCACCAAACTATCGGTATCGGCATCTGCCGATATAACTCTGAATAATCGGCTATCAGTATCGGCTGAGAAATTTAGTATCGGTGCATCTCCATTCATGACCTATATGATTTATACAACATATTTTAATTGAAGTGTGCAGTAGGTTTGTTGGCTGCGGAAAACCTATTGAACAATGAAAATCTTTCTTTTCCCTACATATAACATGTACTTTACCAGACTTTATAATGATTTCTGTCACAGTGCCATTGAATGATATAATCTGATTGTTCAAAATCTGTTGTCTGTAATTCATATTATATTATATTATTTTATATTATTTTATATTATATTATATTATATTATATTATATTATATTATATTATATTGATAACAGGAACTTGTCACACAGACACTCCACAATATTAAATATAAATCTATCTGTCTGTGTAATATATATATATATATGTGGCCAAAAGTACATACACACCTGACCATCACACTCATATTTGGTTCTTCCTCTTCCCAATACTGTTGCCACAAAGTTGGAAGCACAGACGTGTACAGAATGTCTTTGTATGCTATAGAATTACAATTTTCCTTCACTGGAACTAAGAAGCCTAAACCGGTTCTAGCGAGACAATGCGAGCTCCATGACGACATGTTTTGCCAAGTGGAAGGCCTGCACAGAGCCCTGACCTCAACCCCACTGAACACCTTTGGGATTCACTTGAACCCACTAGGCCTCTTCACCCTACATAAGTGCCTGACCTCACTACTACTCTTGTGGCTGAAGGAGCACAAATCCCTACAGCCATGCTCCAAAATCCAGTGGAACGCCTTCTCAGAAGTGCAGAGGAGAACGACTCCAATATTAATGTGCATGCTTTTAAAACAGGATGTTCAACAAGCATACATCTAGAATTCTATCTAGAAAATGGATAGAAGATCATACAGTGGCCCGTAAGGGCAAAGTATATTACCAAAACAAATATGCATCAGCAAATTTAAAAACAAAAACAACAACAACAAAAAAAACATGACAAACAAAAACACAACAGCAAATTCAGAAACTCAAAACAGAAAGGGTAATTCCTTATGGAATGTCACATCCTCATTGCTGATTGAACTGTTTGAATGACTACCATTAGGAAAAAGAACTGCATGCTTTCAGTCTGTTATCTAGTTAACCTAGAGGAAACAATTTAATGTGGACTTGCTTATGCTATAATAGTGAGGAGCAGTTCTTTCATCTGAATAACCTGGTTTCCTTTAATCAGGTTTTCAGCATTCACACACTCAGATTAATGCTGTCTATGTTCAATAGCGTATCTAAAACAATATTGTATGAATGCCCTTGATGAAAATAAGCATAAATAAATTAGATCAGTTGATTCATTTAGGCTCATATTTCCTCTTGATGTAAACATCCTCCAGCCGACTGACACCTGCTGTAGCCAATCAGAAACAAGCATATGATTTTCAATAACCTGCCCTTTCCATTTGGAACGAATGCTATCATACACTATTTCCAAATGTGCGGTCATACTTCCTGTTTGTGTTTTTAGTTTTGTTGTGTTTTCTGATTTGTGCGTATGTTTTTGGTTTGTTAATGTATTGTACACTTATACAGGCCACTGCCAGGCGAAAAACAGAAATTCTCCTAAATAGACCGCAATGCATATCTCACCTTCAGTTTTGATCTTCAGAGCCGTTCTGACCAGAGCAAAAAGCGTGGCATTAAACATGACAGTACCGTCACTGTTTAGAGGCATGTTCATGGCAACCAGCCTCTAAAAAACAAAGGCAATGTTATTTCAGGACCGTGAACAAAGGAACAAAGGTTTTCTTAAAGAGATTATGTCATTACCAGTGTGTGTGTGTGTGTGTGTGTGTGTGTGTGTGTTTGGTTGAGTAAGTGTTTGTGTTCTGTGTATAAGACCGTGTGCAAGTGGGTCCTTGCTCTGGAGCAAACGTTTCCGACATAGTAGCTGAATCTATTTGCATACACGTTTAGGTGTCTGCATCTTCATCGCCCTGTAAACATTCTATAAGTATATTCAAATTAAAATTTTTGCTTTAATATATGTATTATGTAATTGATTAATTATCTTGCCCTTATGATTCCAGCTTGTGTGTATTTCTTCGGATTTAGGTTTTTTCATATTTGAGTGCGTCTGCATTTACAAAAGTAAACATTTTCATACCTAACTGATATTACTTGACATGTCTGTGTTACTTGTTTTACTCTCACCTTACATGCCACTCTATGGGGACAGAGTTTACCGAAGCCCAGCGGTGGCTGAATCCTACGCAGTAATGTCACAACATCCAAGTGTTTAATCCTCCCTCTGAGAAAGATACACACGTAGTCTAAGAACAGAAAACAACACACACACACACGCGCTCATTTACGCCAATACAATGCTTGGGAACTCACTTTGCCTCTGGGTCATATTCAGACCAAATCCTCTTGAATTCATCCAAGTGGTGCGGTCCAAGGATTGACCAGTCGCGTGTCAGATAGTCAAAATTGTCCATGATGACAGCCACGAACAAATTGATGATCTGGAAGAGATTTGTAAGCCACTGCAACACAATTGTAACGATGTGCACTTAAAAGATATAATGTACAATATATTTTCCTCAAATACCAGAAAAGCACAGAGCATGTAGAAGCTGATGAAGTAGATGATTGCGAAACCACTGCCACATGTTTTCTCCTCTCCAGGGCTGATTTCGGATTCAGAGTCACATAGTTTACCAGGCATACATGCTAGCATGATCTCCTGCCAAGCCTCTCCAGTAGCACACCTAGAGAGAGATGAGCATAAATGGCATGTATTTTCTTCTATACTGTATCAGCCAATTTGCAGCAACATGCACTTTACACACACAGCACTGGGCAAAAGTCTTAGACACCCTAATCGATTACTTTTCCAAGTTAAATGTTACAGACAAATGGTTGTATGTCAGTAAAGAAAGTAACAGATTGCATAAAAGACCACTTTTCAGACAAAAAACATAATGTTGACTTTCAGATTTCACCTGCAAAAACTGAAACAACTGAGATATCAAGTCAAAATCTCCAGAAGAACTGCTGCACCTTCTTCAACTGGGCACATTTTTTTTTTGCACAGTATTGACTTTATTTAGTTGATATCAGTTTACTGCTCTTTATGTACAAATGTACAAACATTTAATTTAATTATTTTGAAGGCGTCTTTGCTTGTCAGCATCTCTTTACACATGCTCAAGACTTTTTCCACAGTACTGCATATAAGACAAATCAGTGTTACGTCATAACAAAATTACTTCCGGGTGGATAACAGCAGCATTATCTTAGTCATATACCGTAATGAGCGCACCTGAATATAAGCCGCACCCACTAACTTTAAAAAGAAGAACAATTTTGTACATACATAGGCCGCACTTGTCTATAAGCCGCAGGTGTCCACGTTGTAACATGAGATATTTACACAGAAAGATTTTTTAACTTTTAATTAAATACGCACCGTAAATGCTTTTTCCGAATAGTGCATGTAACACGGCTGATAAAAAAAAAAACGAAAAAAAACCCCGTTGCCTACCAGGAAAAGTCATTGATCGCTATCTTCATCTTCCTCCTGCGCACTAAAACCACTAAAGTCGTCTTCAGTGTCGGAATTGAACAGCCTCAGAATTACCGGTACTTCGTCACACACTTCCTCAGTCTCTCTTCTTCTTCTCTTCTATCGTCTTTTTGCATTGAGTCTGTTCTTCACGCTGCCGTCTCCAACGTCTCGCCATCGAATCATTGATGCCAAGCTTACGTGCAGCAGCTCTATTTCCTTCTTCGACAGCCAGATCGACCGTGGGTTTTCCCTGATGCGGGGTGTGCATGAAGCGCAAAATGACTGACTTGAAGAATTTAGTGTGAGTGCGTTTGATTAATTCGACCAGTTTCATTGGTCCACTGTGACCTGTTCGGTAATTTCATTGGTCCGATGTGACGAGGTTAAATGTTTTGGCAGCATGAAGCTCGTTAGCCCGTAAAAATCCATAAATTAGCCGCATCGTTGTTTAAGCCGCAGTGTTCAAAGTCTGTGAAAAAAGTAGCGGCTTATAGTCCGGAAATTACGGTAAGTATACAACTATTGGAAAAACAGATCATTGTTGTTTTCTAAATATACTTCATCCTGTTGATATTACTAAACCTTTTTTTATACTACAGCTATTGGCCATTAAATACTTCTTAAAATTTTACCAGGTACATATAATACCTTGGTTACAAAGGTCAGATAAGCAATTAACATGAATGAATGTTGACAGCAGTTCCCTTTCAGTGCTTAACCATAAAGGATAAGTGCATAAACTATATGCCCCAAAGTATGTGGACACCTGACCATTAAAACAATATATGCTTTTTAAACACCCCATTCCAAAACCATGGACATTAATATGGAGTTGGTCCTCCCTTTGCTGCTCACTTCCACTCTTCTGGGAAGGCTTTCCACTAGATTTTATAACGTGGCTATGGGTATTTGCTTTTTCAGCCACAAGAGCATTAATGAGGTCAGGTACTGACGTGGTGTAAAAAAGGGGGGCACAGTCAGCATTCCAGTTTGTCCCGAAAGTGTTCACTGGGGTTGAACCCGCCAATTCCGACCTTGGCAAACCATGTCTTCCTGGAACTCGCTTTGTGCATAGGGGCATTGTCATGCTGGAACAGGTTTGGGCCTCTTAGTTCCAGTGAAAGGAAACTGTAATGCTAAAGCATACAATGACATTCTATACAGGCCAGAGAGAGTAAATAAAACAAATGTGATTGGCTGCAACAAGCCACAACAGAGGATCTGCTACAGCGGTTTCATTAGTGATTCGTTGAATTATAGCCAGTTCATCGGTTCCGCTTGGTTCGATCTGCTGAAATACTTTGCTGGGTCTGCACGCAGAATGCAGACGTAAGGAACATGGTCTTTAGAAAACTATGCATGATATTAAACACACACACACACACAAGTACCTTAAAATGAGTTACTTCGACTGTTGACCATTATCCACCTGGAAATACAGCCAAACTGTATATGCATGAACATTCTGAATGGGTTTGTACCTAAACAGCAGGAGTACAGCTTGTGGAAAAGTCTGGAAGTTGTTGTTGCGATTAATATGTGTGCCATCCACCATCGCAATCTTCCCGAACACCTAAACCACAAGAAACATACCAACATCACAAATCAACATTCTGGCTTTCAGATTGTGCACTAAAGTCGTACCTACCAATCCTAACAGTCACTATCACACACTGCAGTTATCTATTATCAAAACACAAACATGTTTTTAACCTGCATCCCAATTACTGCGTAGATGAAGAAGAGCATGGCGATCAGCAAAGCGACATATGGCAGAGCCTGAGGGAAACACAGAGGAGAGGTCGAAAGGAGATAATCAGCAATGCTAATTATATCCGTTCACCATCACTATTCCTGTTTGCGATGAGGTAGTGAATGAGGCACACTAAAACACACCTGAAATGACTTGATGAAGGTCCAGAGTAGTGTCCGAATGCCCTCTCCTCTGCTCAGCAGCTTGACCAAACGCATGACTCGAAACAGACGAAAGAATGTGATGGAAATTCGTCCGCTATCCTCTGTGTTCTAAAACCAAAACAAAGTAAGTGAGAGAATGTAAATGACCACAACAAAAAAAGGACCAAACAACCTTTGTCAGCATATGATAAAGTTGAAATGGTGATGGGAAATGCATGTCTTGAATGCACTTCTAAGTCCATTTTAGACTTACAAATCCCATCACTGAGCTCTCTCAATAGAGGAGAATCACATAAAATATATATGTAGTGTTTTGTGAAGTACTTGTAATGCAAGTTTGTAATTCTGTTTGTGATTCTACGTCTGAAATATTACAAACAGAGACGCATGCAGAGAATATCATCCACATCCACTACTGAATGGACTCCAAGAGGACTCCATTTCCCATGCATCAGCTACAGCTCCCCATGCCTTTGGGTCAGTCTATTTTGAAACATGCATTCAGCAGTCTGTGCCTCTCAGGTGTCTCGACGTTCTTCACTGTCATCAGAGTCCCGGAAAAGAAAAGCACTTTCCAAAGACTTCCCATTTTACAAATAAATAAATAACTCCGGTATAACAGAACACTTCACTCAAACCACCGAATGACACTTAAATTAAGATGAATGTAAGGTAGTAGGGGCTTATTAACTTATTAACACTCATGCTAAATGACCCTGCTAGCTTTCATCCACTCGTAGCCATTCATAGCTTAGCTGAATGAAGTAGTCCTTTTGAAAAGCAGCACCAACATCAGAGGTACTTACCCCTCGCTCCACTGGCACTACTGGAGCTTCTGTCTGCTTTAAAACCAAAGTACTAAAGTTAACAACTCCCTACATCATTCCTTTAACTGAAGAACAGCTAGTAATAAAAAATTCTTTATTCACTTTAGTTTAGCCAGTTTACTATTAAATTCAACATGCGGAACAACATGCACACTAACAAAATGAAATAACACACTCTACTTCTTTAACCCAACATGCCTGATATCTGATGAAGAAATTTCCCTTCAGAAGATCACGGTTTTATGTATTTACATGTACAGTTGAGTGCAAAGGTTCGCGACACCTGTGTTTAAAGAAAAGTGAAATAAAAATTTGAATGGATAAATCAAAATTATTTCAATGTTAAATGCAAAGTGTGTCTCCTGAAATGAGACAACAAGGCAAAACACCAGGTAAAATCAACAGGAAAGTACAAAAAGTTGATTAACGAGTTAAACAAAAAAAAAAATCGAATGAAATTAGGCTCCTGAGTGACAGGAGAAACAGAAAAGTATTCAACCTATCGTTGGGAGATCGTGAGTTCTGTCAGCGACACTAGCCAGTCATAAGTGTCTGCGAGCTCATGTATGTGGAAAAGGATGGATAGCGCTTCCCTATGGGTGTGTTACGCTGCCCTGTGTTGCAGCATGAGCAGAAGATTGAAAAGATGCAACTGACTGGATTCACGTGTCTCAGAGGAAGTAGGTGTTAACTTGATAAAAAAAAAAATGATAATAATTTTAATCCACTATTTGTATCTTAACATCAACTACTTGACATCTTTCGTTACAGGTGATAGTGATGGAACATCTCTCAAACTTAAACGATTGTCTTGTTGCTATTGTTCAGTGCTGACAGAATTCCGCAGTTTTCTTTATTGTTGCGGGCAAAAATGCTTGATTTTGCTGTTTGATTTTTAAATTTGCGATGCAGCTTGCAGAGTTTTGGGTGCTTTTTTTTTGAATTGGTGAAATTGCAATTGTAAGAAATAGTTTTTCACGGTTTTTCACAGAGATGTTTGTTGGTGAATGAGACCTTACTCATGTACTCATGTCCGACGCATGTGAATCGAAGAGGTTCGCTTGATGTCGCGTTAAAATCCTGTAGAGTCTCATTAATTACATTTATTTTTCTGTAGTTTGTCCTAAAGGTTTGTCAAATTTTGCACTCAAATGTAGCTTGGGAATACATGGGTTTGAACACGTTTATCAATAAAGGTATGCTGATTTGGAAATTTAAATAAATGACTTCAGAAAACACACACTTGCAAGTAGCAAATATCCAGAATATATGAATTCAACAGTACAGTGCAAAGCATGGGAACATTAATATATAAAATCTGTGAGTGTATGTGTAGGGCCTTGCAGATATCCCGGAGTTGTTGTTTTTTTTTTGTTACAAGGTATTTATACATATTCAATTGTGAAAACATAGAATGTAGAGTTTGGTTGAGGCTAGTCACTGCTAGGAAAAGACTGCAAGACCCTTCACTCAGGAAGGGGATTCAGCCAAGCAAACAGGTGCACCACTACTTACATTGATCTCTGTGATTGCAATGTCAACGACGCTACCAACAACAATTAAGGCATCAAATGTGTTCCATGCATCGGTAAAATAGTGCTGCTCACACCCACCAAACGAGATGTGGGACGGGAGAAGAAAGAAAGTGTAAAGGGGGGGTAGAAAGAGAGACACAGAAAAGAAAAGCCAAAGTTATGATGGTGCAGCCATTGAAATAGAGTTGAAGAGGGAGCACTGTGCTTCTACACATTAGCGTTATGAAGTTGCTAAATGCTAAGACGAAACTGTAATGTAGTACATGATGCGTTTTTCATCATACACACGAATGAAAGAGATGCGCGTGCGACCCTGCACAACATTATTTAATCTCCTATATACCACGGCGTTGGTGAATTCTCGATTCCGATTTGTCCGAAGGTGCGTAGTGCTGGCCGTAATTCAAATGAATAGGTTTATATTAATGGGATCATTCTAGTACATTACTGTTTCTATAGTAACAGCTCATTCACGGGGACTTGGTATGGTGGACATTCTACATAAGGTTTAAAACAACATGTGATTTCACAAAGAAACAGTTATCATTGTCGACATGGTATAGTTATCTGTAAGGACGTGTTTATTTAATATTTAAGGAAGGTTTTCAGGACTGAGGACTTTGAGCTTTCCAGTGTTCTCAATAAGCTGTGCTTTTTTTTTTTTGTTTTTGTTTTTTTAACTTCAAGTGAGACAGGACTCACGGAATGTATTTTACAGTTAAGGAGTCCCTGGCTGCAAAACGTTCGAGACAGCAGAGATAGTGATAACAGCAGATGTTCCACAAATCCATCAAATAGAACTATAAATGTTTAAAATGTGTCAATTAAATTTTTACTCGCTGTGGTGTAAGTAAGGAATAAAACACGATGGGGCATGCAAATAAGTAAATAATCAACGATGGTGTGGTATGATGTGAAGCGGAGTTACTGTTACTACCCTGAAATCGTATACATATATAGCACTGCGGCAATTGAATGTAAATTCTGTTTAAGACTCTCGCAAACAAAGTGCCCCCCCCTCAAGCAGAGCATGGTTACCATAGATACAGTTTAGATAGTTCAGTCTCAAAGATGAACCACTGACGAACATTTTGACACTTTCTTATGCGGCCTGGATCTATGGTGTCCGCTCTGGTGGTTAAACTCGTTATACACAGAATTTGCAGGGGTGATATACAGTACAAGGCCTGTGCCCTACATTGACAAGCCCAGAGTGAGAGAGGGGTAAGAGGATGAGTGGCGTTAGGGGTTGGGGGTGGGGGTGCACGGGGGTGGGGACTGTACTCACATCTACCTGACTCAGAATGATGTGTACTACGCTGCCAATCACGACCAGGGCATCAAACACATTCCAGGCATCGCCAAAATAACCCTAGGCAAAGAGGGTTAACATCCAGCCAGAAAGGAGGGAGGAGGGAATGAGGGGCAGGAGAATAAATATGGAGGGATTAACTTAACAGATCTTGGGACAAGAGCAAAAAACTAAGGGAACCTTTGGAATTTGGGAAGACAGGATAACCCTACATTCTTCCAGTACCACAGCAAAACACCCCCTCTAATGATAAAAATCCTATTTTACACACTAGTGTGTAATTGTAAAAAAGTCTCTCTGAAATGAAAGTTCAGGTATCATACCCTGGGTTTGAAGGCGATGAGCTTAAGAATCATTTCCACTGTGAAGACTCCTGTGAACATCATGTTGAGAATGTCCATAGCATAATTAAAGCGATGAGACTGGCCATGATGCTGTATGGACGGTAACAATGAGGGAGTTAAAAAGAAAAAAAATTATCGACATTATTTATTTTTCATTCCTACATTGCAGGACAATTAAAACCAAAAGTGCATTTCGAATTTCTGCATCAAAGATTACACACTAAGGAAACATTTCCTCCTTACCTGCACAGCCAGACAGAGTGTGTTGAGGATGATGAGAACAAACATGACATATTCGAAACCAGTGGAATTTACCACATACCAGAACTTATACTGGTAGTGGTTCTTTGGAATATATCTCCGAAATGGACGAGCTTTCAAAGCATACTCCACGCACTGACGCTGTTGAGGACGAGAGGTAGAAAGACACAAAATGAATACAGTAGAGTACCTGCACATACAGCAGCTTAAATTTGTATAACAGTTCAGGAGCAGGGAAGGGAAGCGAGAGGAACAGGAATGGAAAGGAAAAAGGGAGGAAAAAAGGAAAAGAGGGAAGGGAAGGAATAAAAACAATGGAAAGTGAAAAGAGGAAAGGAAGGGAAAGGAGAGGATGGAAAGGAAAGAAACAGGATAAGAGGGAAGGGAAGGAAAAAGGAAAGGAATGAGAAAAGAGGAAAGGCAAGAAAGGAAAAAGAGGACAGGAATGAGAAAAGGGGAAAGGAAAGAAACGGAAATAAACAGGAAAAGAGGGACGGGAAGGGGAAGAGGGAAGGAGGGAAATGAAATGAGGTGAAAGAAACAGGAAAAGAGAGAAGGAAAGGATAAAGGATAAAGAGGGAGGGAAGGAAAGCAAATGAGATGAAAGGAACAAGAACAGAAAAAGGATGAAGGAAAGGTAAAGGAGGGAAAGAGGGTAGGGAAGGAAAAATAGGGAAGGGCAGCAAAACAGGAAAGGAAAGCAAAAAATAGGGAAGGAAATGAACTAATAGGAAAGGAAAGGAACAGCAACAGGAAAAGAGGGAAGGAAAAAGAAAAAGAATGTGGGAAAGTGAAAATAGGTAAGGAAGGGAAGGGTGGAAAGGAACAGGAAAAGAGGGAAAGAAATGAAAACGGGAACAGAGGGAAGGAACGGGAAAAAAGGAAAGGAATGAGAAAAGCGGAAAGGAAAGAAAGGGAAAGGGGGGAAACACGGAAGGAAGGAAAGGAAATGAAATGAAAGGAACAGGAAAAGAAAGAGAAGAGCTGATTGCAAGACCACTACCGACAAACGCCCCTATAAATTCAGTCAACGTGATCTTTTATCCTACACTGCAACATTCCAGTAAATGTTTGATGCACAATTTTACTTACTAAATTTAACAGAACAGAAGGCTATGTATCACTTTCGATCATGCTTGTGTGAATAAAACCAAACAGCAAACAAATGATCCAGCCTGAATTAAATAAATCTTATGTCACTATCTAACAAGAAGAAAAATACATCATAATCCATCAGCCTTCGGACCTGGTTTTTGTCCAGCTCACAGTTCTTGTACTCCTTCTCTCCCTGCTCCTGAAAGGTGACGATGACGAAACCCACAAAGATGTTCATCATGAAGAAGGCGATGATGATGATATAGATGATGAAGAAGATGGAGATCTCGATGCGGTAGTTGTAGATGGGCCCCATGTTTTCTCGGTTTGAGTCTATAGCCTTGTATAAGAGGCTTGAGGGGAAAAAACGCATACAAATAGCCAAAAAGGTGATACATAAGTAAAATAAAATACAGAGTCCAAAGCAACATCTGCATTCGGTACAGCTTACTATATTACTATACTATATGCAACTTCATGAATGTATTAATGTGTGTGTGTTTTAAAGATGGAAGGTTCTTACGTTGGCCAGCCCTCAAAGGTTGACACAGTGAAGAGAGCCATCATGGCATTCAGAACGTTGTCAAAGTTGAATTCACTGTTTAACCACTTCCTCTCCCGCACTTGTGGCAATGCATTATCACCAATATTATACAGTATGAATGTCCCCCTGTAGAAAGGAAAGTAGAGAGTCAGCTTACACACACGGGGTGTAAAACAATCCATCCATCCATCCATCTTCAACCGCTTATTCCTGCTTCAGGGTCGCGGGGAACCTGGAGTCTATCCCAGGAAGCATCGGGCACAAGGCGGGGTACACCCTGGACAGGGTGCCAGTCCATACACACTCACACACCCATTCACACACTACGGACAATTTACCAAGCTGCCAATCAACCTACCATGCATGTCTTTGGACTGGGGGAGGAAACCGGAGTACCCGGAGGAAACCCCCACAGCACGGGGAGAACATGCAAACTCCGCACACACATGGCCCCGGGAATCGAACCCTGGACCCTGGAGGTGTGAGGCGAACGTGCTAACCACTAAGTCACCATGCGCCCTGTAAAACAATCCATATCTGCTTAATGCTCCCAATATTTATATATGTAAAGTGGGCGTGGCCTAAATCCAATGGTTGCATTTATTTATCGATTTACTATAATGAAATTCTACCACTACTACTCTACCCCTAGAAAACAGTTGTCAAACATTCGAAGGTACAAATGCCAATACTGTCATCATGGTCTGTGAATTCCACCTCTGACCTTTACTCAAGAGCCTAAACCAAATGCATTTGGTTGAAATGTAAATGCAATCATATATATATATATATATATAAAATAAATGATCCAGTTTAAAGGTCTGGAGTTGATTCCAACTTCCAACTGTTTGGTAGCTGTTCATGGGAACTCTGAATATGTGGTCCAAAGAGGTGTCGAGGCCATCATTAGGTTGAAGCAACAAAAAACAGTCGTATTAGAGAGATAGCAGTAACTTTAGGAGTGGCCAAATGAACATTGTGGTACATTCTTAAAAAGAAGGAATGCATTGGCGAGCTCAGCACCACCAAAAAAGCCTGGAAGTAAAACTAGAACTAAAGTGGATGATCGCAGAATTCTTTCCTTGGTGAAGAAAAACCATTTCACAACATCTAGCCGAGTCATCAACACTCTGGAGGATGGTATCATTATCAAAGTCTACAATCCAGAGACCCCTTCATGAATGTAAAAACAGAGGGTTTACCTCAAGATGCAAATCACAGGACAGATGAAACCTAGACTGCCTTGCACCAGAAAGATGGGAAGAGAAGAGTATTAAGAAGGAAAGGAAGATCTCATGATCCAAAGCATACTACATCATCCGTTATGGCATGGGCATGTATGGCTGCCAGTGGAACTGGGTCACTGGTGTTTATTGATGATGTGACTGCTAATAGAAGTAGCAAGATGCATTCTGAAGTGTACAGAGCTGTAGTTTCTGCTCTGAGTCACTCAAATGCTGCACAACTGATAGGACAGTGCAGGATAGTACAGATGGATAATGAGCCAAAACATACCATGAAAGCATCCCAAGAGCTTCTTAAATGGAATGTTCTTCCATCCCTGAGTCAGGCACCTGACCTAAATCCAATTGTGTATGCTTATCAGTTACAAAACCGAGACAATAAAAGTAAAAACTGAAGGCAGTACGACCCACAAACAAGCAACAAGTGAAGGCAGCTGCATTAAATGTCTGGCAAAACATCTCAAGGAAGGAAACTCAGCATTTGATGATGTCCATGGGTTCCAGACTTCAGTCAGTCATTGACGAGAAAGGATTTGCATCCAAGTATTAAAAATGATCCTTATATTTATAACTATGCTAGTCTGACTCTTCAGGCTTACACTTCAATCACATCTTGATTGCTTCATTAAAGATGCATTGGTGTAGTGTACAGAGGCAAAATAATAACAACAACAACAACAATAATAATAATAAAAAATAAATAAGTGCGTGGCTGTCCAAATACTTATGGACCTGACTCTTAACACTCACTTGCATTCTTGTTCACTCGACTTGGCTTCATCTGTACAGCGGTAAAACTTCCCCTAGTGAAAACAGATACTGTACTTTACACCTCAGTTCAACTATGTGCTAGTACACTGTGCAGAAAGAGTCTCTATATTTATAAAGATATATATGGGAAAAAATGATTACTAAATTATTATTGTTTGATCAAGTTACCTTGAAGAGCTGCACCCCAATACAGGCAAACATGAACTGTAGCAGAGTGGTGACGATCATGATGTTGCCGATGGTTCGGATGGCCACAAACACACACTGCACGACATGCTACAAAGAGCAAATTGCATCAGATTAAAGTTCAGACGTTTCGTATGAAATGACCTGAGTGATCAAGTTGACACATAACTTGGATTTAGATTTCGTTTCAAACAAGTTCAGTAAGGAAGACACAAGTGTTAATAAACTGGCTCAAGATCCCTTTCCAGAACCTTAACTGTCCCTCAGTGGTGGAATGAACTTCCAACCTCAATCTGGACAGCAGAATCTGTCTCTATCATGAAAAAACAGCTAAAGAACCACCTCTTCCGTGAGCACGTAACTAACCCCTAAAATGTCAACCCCACATTATCCTAAAAAATGGTGTTGTTTTTTTTAATTACTCTGGCTCTTATGCCTCTACTCTGCACACTTTGCTTTTCTAGAACTCTCTAAAAAAATCTTGTATGGTAGCACGACTTGTAATGTTCTCCACTTAATATATCGCTTTGCTTGTATATTTCCTCATTTGTAAGTCGCGTTGGATAAAATCATCTGCTAAATGAATAAATGTAAATGGAGGTCTTATTGAATAAATACTAACGTCCGAAAAAGTAAACAGTATACAAGAGTAAACTACTTCACATAAAAAAAGGAATTTAAATTTCCTTTTTTTGGTGATTGTTAGTGGTTCCTGTAACATTTCAGAAATGTTCAATCTCGAAAAAATAAAAAGCCCTGTTTATTGTGCTAATGTGAGTGTATTGGTGTATGAGGCGTATGAGTTGACTGATATCACAAATTGATATCATAAATAAAGAACACGTATAAGAATAAATTAATAAATTTAAAAAAAAAACAACCCCTGTTGGCAGTTCAAAAGCAGTCCAGATCTTCAGGAAACGTTTTCAAAAAAGTTATAGCCATAGCACCTGCACTGAGCTGTCGCTTCTGTTGCTGGCGGGTTTCGCGATTGCAAACTGCAATCGCACTTATTTGATCCAAGACTGACTGACTCTAGCATCTGTAAATCAACAAATCGCCTTATGCCTTATAGCTGTGGACCTGTCAACGGCTGGAAAAACTGACTTATACACTGAAAAAAAAAAAAAACAGGGTGAATCTGACCATTCAGAACCTCTAAAAAAAAACAAAAAAAAAAACATGCAAGCACAAACTGCATTAGTAAACTCAGAACAGCTCATACATATAGAAAACTGACTTTCTTGAAGTTTACATTATATACTCTATGTATATCTTGGTGTTTGGTCACAACAGAGGTTCACTTCTTGTTCATTCAGCTGGTCAGTTCGTTTCCCATGTTGCCTTACTACAAGCTCATGCAATAGCAGTCGACATTGGGCCCATTGTGAAATATTATTATTATAATTATTATTATTATATAATATATATTGTATAATATGGACGTACACGTACGATCTTTATATAAAGTAACACAAAATAGCAACTATTATTTGCTATGTTACATTGCTTGAGCTGGTTGCTGACTATCTTAGACA
The DNA here is from genome assembly GCA_012411365.1 of Ameiurus melas. NCBI lineage: Eukaryota > Metazoa > Chordata > Actinopteri > Siluriformes > Ictaluridae > Ameiurus > Ameiurus melas. The sequence continues at coordinate 10,224,650 of CM022780.1, read as the reverse complement.
ATGGCATGATCAACTGAACGAATCAGTGAACAAATCTGAATGACTCATTTAACACAACTGAAATGACTTGAATCAATGAAAGGACTGAAAGTTTTTATCTGTAGTCGATCTTTTTTGTGTTCTTTTTAATTTTTCAAAAGGTAAATGCAATAATTCCTATTCAATACTTCTTAAATGAAACGGCAGATCATTTTACTGGAGTGCTAAAACCTTTGATGTGCATTAGGTTAATAAAACGTCTGCAGTGAGTGAAACTATCTTACACCTATAACTGTCATTAACATGCAGCATAGAGAAATGGGCACTTTCAAAATGTGTCTGTACTGATGACTGCATACACTTAATAAAAGTAAATTGAATTAAGTGACTTTGATATGGTGTCATCAGGCATGTTTATTCTAGTTAGCTAATATTATATTGGTATAATAACACACATAAGTGCTTATTAGATACATTTAATAATACATACGTAGTTTAGAGCTACGTTAAAATCACTGACAGGTGAAGTGAATAACATTGATCATCTTGTTACAGGGGCACATGTCAAGAGGTGGGCTATATTAGGCAGCAAGTGAACAGTTAGTTCTCAAAGTTGATGTGTTGGAAGCAGGTAAAATGGGCAAGCATAAGGATCTGAGCGACTCGGACAAGGGCCAAATTGTATTGGGAAGAAGACTGAGTCAGAACATCTCCAAAACAGCAGGTCTTGTGGGGTGTTCCTGGTATGCAGTGGTCAGTACCTACCAAAAGTGGTACTTTTGGTGACATTTGGTGAACTGGCGACAGGGTCGCGGGCGCCCAGTGCTCAATGATGCGCATTGGGAGCAAAGGCTAGCCCGTATGGTCCAATCCCACAGAAGAGCTACGGTAGCACAAATTTCTGAAAAAGTTAATGCTGGCTATGATCGAAGTGTCAGAACACTTGCTGAGTATGGAGCTGCATAGCTGCAGACCGGTCCGAGCGCCCATGCAGACTCCTGTCCATCGTCAAAAGCACCTAAAATGGGCACGTGAGTATCAGATCTGGACCATGGAGCAATGGAAAAAGGTGGCCCGGGCTGAGGAATCACGTTTTCTCTTACATCATGTGGATTTCTGAGTGCGTGCACATCGCTTACCTGGGGAAGAGATGGCACCAGGATGCACGATAAGAAGAAGGCAAGCCGGCGGAGACAGTGCGATGCCCTGGGCAATGTTCTGCTGGGAAACCTTGGGTCCTGGCATTCATGTGGATGTTATTTTGACACGTACTACCTACTTAATCATTGTTGCAGACCAAGTACACCCCTTCATGGCAACGGTATTCCCTAATGACTTTGGCCTCTTTCTGCAGGATAATGTGCCTTGACACACTACAAAAATTGTTCAGGAATGGTTTGAGGAACACGACAAAGGGTCACAAGGTGTTGACTTGGCCTCCAATTTCGCCAAATTTCCATCCGATCAAACATCTGTGGGATGTGTTGGACAAACAAGTCTGATTCATGGAGGCTCTACCTCGCAACTTACAGAACTTTAAGGATCTGCTGCTAGTGTTTTGGTGCCAGATACCACAGCACACCTTCAGAGATCTGGTGGATCTACACAATATTAAGCAGGTGGTTTTAATGTCATGGCTGATCGGAGTATGCACATACTCAAACACAGTCAAGCTCCATTTTCTGTTTTTACAAACCAAGCACTGGTCTTACTTTGAGTCCTTTGGCCCTGTTGATGGCTCTGAGAGGACGAAGCACCCGCAGGACTCTTAGAATCTTCACAACGGAGATGGCTGAGGACCTGTGAACACAACACACACAATTTACAATAAACCGTTCTACACCACTTTCTCTACAGTTACAGTTAAACCAGGGTCCACATATATTTGCATTTTTTAGTAAAGAATATCTGATGCCTTTAAATAAGTGAAGCTATGCATTTGATTAAAATTTTAAAAAAAGAATCTATTTTATACTTAATCACCTCATAACAAACCAATCACACTAACCAATTTTTGTAATCAAATGTAGCTTTTTGTTTAGTTTTGTTGTTAAGAATTTTTTTGTTGTTGTTCTATGGTTATGTTATTCCCTCTGTGCTGTATGGTACATACTGTATGCCAAAGGACACCAAAGAGACTCCAACAACTAGCAAATCCAGCAGGTTGAAGTAGTTTCTGCAGAATGCTCCTTTGTGTAGGAACGCACCATAGGCCGTCATCTGAATGAAAGTGTCACAGTATGAATAACAGCCCAACAGACACATAACAATCAGCATACAAAAAAGTAAAAGCGACAGTCAGAAATGACTGCAACCATGTACACATTTACCATCCTCTCAAATACCAAAGATTATGTGATATTAGATCATTCAGAGTAGTTGTGGTATTATTTCAGTAGAATTGTGGTATGGTCCCTGAATATGACTTCAGTGGAATATTCCAGTGTTTCTTCAGCATCAACATCAATCTACCGGAATTGTGTAATTACAACAAACAAGAATTTCCTGCTGGTCTGTTATGAAAACAGAAAGCATGTTTACTCCAAGTCATAGACTACCAATACAACCATGTGTTCATACTGGCAGCAACACAACACAACAAAGTGGCTGAAATGAATGAAATTTCAATGACAGCTGGCGATTTCCAGCAACAGATGGTTAAAAGACTGGGATAAATGGACAGGGCAAGCGTTGAATATTATCCATATATTTAAAAAAAACTGCACGTCATTGAAACAACTTATTTCCACTGGCAAGTTCTGTAATTAACCAGGCTGACTACGCAGCATTCGGCAATCACTACAATGCTGACCTGCGAGTAACTAGCAATCTTAAATTAAGAATTTAATCTTATTAAGAATAATTGCATTCCTGGTACTAGATATGTTCATATTATTATTATTATTATTATTATTATTATTATTATTAGTCGCAGTAGTAGTAGTAGTAGTATTCTTATTTATTTTTTTTATTATTTTGCAATTAAATGTTATTATTCTTTTAAATATAATTAACAAATAGTACTATTTAATAGTATTTATCAACTATATTACTGTCATTACTATATATATATATATCATAGTTATTATTTATTCTACATCACAATTGTTGCACCCTTAATTGCATCCAGCTGTAATTTCTACCTGCGCTGTAATGTCATTTACACTGAGCCCACCATTTCCGCTTGTAATATTTGTATATTAGGTGCAATATTTGTATAGCAGGATTATTACTGTGCTGTGTTGTCTGAGATGTGTGTATTGAATGTATCATGTTGTGACCAAACACCAAGAAAAATTCCTAATACATGTAAATGGATATGGCGAATAAAACTCTTCTATGTTCCTCCTGGCAGCTCCTGAGTTAGCAGGTGAGATTCACTGTACAGGTTTTAAGTGTTTGATTTAGCAAAAATACAACAGCACCGGTGTTTTTGCTGTTCGGCACATGAAACCATTTAAGCCCATCAGATAGATGCCAGAAGTCATGAAGAGGCTCATTCTGACAATAGTAGACATGGACTACGCACTACGCAGACGCATTTGATATACAAGCATTTCCTTGCAGAATTTTCATTTGTGGTAAGATGGGTGGATGTTCTGTAGTAATCCTCTATAGATATTGTCATTTTTATGGATATCACACTAACCTAATGCTACCAGTGAAGTCCTCTTTTCATCCAGCAGTAAACTTAAGATAGAAACGCAACACAATCTGAACAACACAAGATAAAAACTTGCTGCTGGCATGAACACAGGGAAAGGCCAAACAATGCTCCATCCTTTTCCGAGTAAAGTCAAATTCCTGTTTGTGGTGAATAGCAACATGCTATGTGTGTGGTAGACAGAGACTAGGTTGAAAAAAAAAAGGCTGGAATTTTCCATTATGGATAAGTACATTAAGTTCTCTAAAGGAGTATCACTTGAATAATACAATTAAATATATCACTGCTGTAGTTTATTATTTTTTTTAAAGTTTCATTTCTATTGAAATTTCTGAACATTTCTACATTTCTACTGAACATTTCTGTTCTGCTGTAGTTTATATTCAGATATACAACCCCAATTCCAAAAAGGTTGGGGCGTTGTGTAAAATGTACATAAATGTAAATAAAAACAAAATGCAATGATTTGCAAATCTCACAAACCCATGTGTTATTCACAATAGAACATAGAAAACATATCAAATGTTTAAACTGGGGAAATGTACCACTTTAAGGAAAAAATAAGGTCATTTTGAATTTGATAGCTGCAAACGTGTCTCCAAAAAGTTGGGACGGGGGCAACAAAAGGCTGGAAAAGTAAGTGTTACTAAAACGAAACAGCTGGAGGAACATTTTCAAATAATTAGGTTAATTGGCAACAGGTCAATAACATGATTGGGTATAAAAAAAAAAGAGTATTTTAGAGAGGCAGAGTCTCTCAGAAGTAAAAATGGATGAAATCTGAATGATGCATTGATGATGCCTTTCCAGATGTGCAAGCTGCCCATTCCATAGGAACTAATGCACCCCATACCACCAGAGATGCAGGCTTTTGAACTGAGCACTGATAAAAAGCCGGATGGTCCCTCTCCTCTTTAGTCCTCTTTAGATTAGAGGATGTGGCGTCCGTGGTTTCCAAAATGAATTTCAAATTTCAGATTTTCAGACTGAAAGCCTCTCTAAGATACTCTTTTTACACCCAATCATGCTACTTACCCGTTGCCAATTAACCTCCAGCTGTTTCTTTTTAGTAACTCTTACTTTTCCAGCCGTTTGTTGCCCCGTCCCAACTTTTTTCAGATGTGTTGCGGTCATCGAATTCAAAATTACCTTTTTTTTTTCTCTTAAAATGGCACATTTACTCAGTTTAAATATTTGGTATGTTTCCGATGTTCTATTGTGAATAACATATGGGTTTAAGAGATTTGCCAATCATTGCATTCTGTTTTTATTTGCATTTTACACAGTGTCAATTTGGAATTGGGGTTGTAATATACTGACTGACACTTCTAGTCGTTTTGTAAATGAAAGTAATTCAGAGTACAAAAATAAGACTACCAGGTTTATGAATGATCCATAATAATAAAAATAAAAAGATGTGGTTTTTGACATTATACGTCTTTCTTATAATGTCAGCATGTTAATTGGTGGTTGAAATAAGGAATTCAATGACATATGCATGGAAATGATTAAAGAAGAAGAAGAAGAAGAATAAGAGGAAGAGACTAGGGCAATCATAACTGTGATTTATACTCTCTTTATACACATTCCTAGTTTTACAACATATTGTGCCTTAGGATGCATGAAATGACTTTCAATCCCTCTGAACTCCACCACACAAAACACCACTGTCAGCACAGTACAAAAACAATTAAACAACGTAACACTGTCTCCAAGTCAAACAAAGAGGGCTTTACATTTGATGTGCACAACATTCTACTATCCACTAACCGCAGCAGGCAACATTGTACAGACATCAACCAAACAAAAAAGCCCAACCAGACAGCGTTTTCAAACAGTCTACCTGGGGCACTATAGTTTCTTCTGATAAACATGCACTTTTTTGATAACAATATGGGACTGGCATTGTTAAAAACAGACAAAACACAAGATACATTCATTTAGTACAAGATGCCAAATCAGTCCATTCAATCTGGAAACCTTCTACTGGGAAAGTTTCATAAACACTACTAAAAATTCCCAAATCTGGTTCCAGAAGGTCATTTTTTAAACTTTCGATGCACTGTATTACAGATAGAAGTGCAGATGCAATGTTTCATGACGTGCATGTGCATGAATACCATGACGTTTATGGGTATGAATACCATGCAACCTCTTGCACCGAAGTAAACATCTCACAGTAGGCAAACCTGAAGCTAAAGTTTTAGACCTACCACATATTCCAGAAAAAGATCATGGAGGATTATTATGGGGTTAAGCAATGGTGTTGGTTTAAAGACTTTAAAGTTAAGTTACATTGCACTGTAATAAGCCACTACATTGCAGCAAATTACAGATCGAAAAAAAAAAAAAAAAGAAGACTATAAAGCATAGTTTTCCATAAGCCAAAAAGGAATGCTTTTTAGATATCTTCGTTTACTTATGAAGAGGAGCGACGCTAACAAACACGTAACAGTGCAATGGCCTCTGTGAGACGACTTGACACAAAAACGGTGATGCAGCAAGGCTGCCCATGCCAGAGAAACGAGTTTACCTTTAACACGATCTCAAAGGTAAATATACTAGTGAAGACATAATCAGCATAGCCTAGGACCTGTGGAGGCAAGAGTCATACCATTAACAATGCTTAGCTAGTACAAAACGTCAAGGCATGGAGAAGCAATTACCTTCAGTAGGATCTCTACTGTAAAGATAGCTGTGAAGGCATAGTCAAAATAACCAAGAATCTGTGAAAGGGCAACATGACAGTTAAGCACAGATAACAAGGGGTATTGGTGACAAGTCTAATTTACAGAACTCTCTCCTCACCCCCAATGAAGTAAATCAGACGTGACTATGGATATTTAACTGGAGCTATGAGGCTAACGTAGATAACAATTAATGAAAATAATGAAAGACAATGCCTCCAAATGGGATTTTGGATGGCGTGCCATTGTTCTGCAAAGCCTAGCTTTGTGGAGTGTCCAGGAAACGGCTGGTACTATGAAAAGCTTCTCCCATCTGAGCTGTCTCTCCAGCTCTTGGGTACCTTTTTGACTAATTCCCTCCTTACATGGACACTGACATCCAAGGATACTTATGCAAGGCAGTGAATATACGCATGCGCTGACCTCAAAACACAAGCCTTGATTAAAGACCTGCTGATGTGGTTCAGGACACAATAACTGAAATTTGTAGAAAGGTACAAAATGTCACCATGTATCTGAACACTGTAACCGTGACAAACTGCACACCAGTGGAGAAGCCGAATCCATGTGCAGAACTGACCAATGTAAATTACGAAAAAAAAAAAAAACCCAACAACAAACAAAAGATCAATCCCACCTCGCAACTTACAGGATTTAAAGGAATCAGACACAACCGGATCTATGTATGGGATATAGATCAGGATGCCAGATACAACTGGAGATTTTTTTTTAAAAAATGTGGAAGATATAAGTTACAGGTGACCTGGAAATTAGTTAGTATTCTGGCAATGAAGACCTTTGGTAGTGTGGCATGGATTTGTCAAGTGACACCCACGTTATGAAGGCAGCATTCATGTTTAATTCCTACTGTATTTTGGTATTAACCATAACAATAAGTAACTACTTGGTGGTTACATTTATACTAGAGATATGGACAGCACACACCCCAGGCCCCAAATATTGAAGGCAGAGTGGTTAAACTGGTTAATTTATCTGCTATTTTACGAAATCGCTTATTAAAATAGCATAACTTAAATAGTAATAATACATTAGCCCAAGAGCTCCAGTACAAAACTATAGAAAAAAATGTGTGCAACACATTTGATTAACTATATTTAGGGTGAGTGGAAATTTTTGCAAATTTGATCGTACAATAAACCATTCCTTTTAAACACTAGTCATCAAGATTTAAATGAATAGATCGATCTATAAAAAATAGCATTCATCTCGTTATCCCTTCATCTCTGCACATAGACATCTGCATGAAGAAAGTTAATAAGCCATGTATTTTCAGATGAAGCTTTGGAAAGATTTGATGGTGTTAGAGAAATCATGAATAGAAATAAAGTAAATGAATAGCTCTGAGCATCTTCAAATTTACAGATAGATGGTTTAATTTATCGCATTGTTTTGCTAAGGTTTCTGAAGGTACTTAAGGAAAGATCTTACAGTGTTCCGTGCTGAGAGGTTTCGAATGGGGTCCTCAGCTGCCAGTGAGAAGGAGCTAAGCATGATGAAGACAAGAGTAATGTTGGTGAAGATCTGGTGGTTGATCAGACGATAGCAGCCCACACGGAACCTGTGGAAATGTTCGAATGGAGATCAGCTAATGTACATCACCCTCCAGAATTACTGGCACCCTTCATAAATACCATCAAGCACAATTAACTTGGTGACTTGTCGAGCACATAATTGACTTGAAAGAAAAGTGAGAAGGACGGTGATCGAGGGACAAAAGAGCCCAAAGATTACATTTGCACAATTCACATGATTCTTAGGGTTGTCAAGTTTCCAAACTGAAACTAAGATGTTTGGAAGCACAGCAAGAAAGAAGAACATCCTGAGAGCATCTCACAAAATACAGTGCCTGAATTTCACCAAGCATCATTTGAGCTATTCAGAGGAGACCAAAATCCAACTTTTTGCTCATGGGTACCATAAGCATGTTGGCTACAAAAAGGAACCATATAGAAGGAAAAGCTCTATTGATGCTTTAGAGATGTAGTGTGGAAGAGGCACTTGTGCAGGATGATATTCAGCCCAAAACATGGCTGTCTTTGCTAGGAGGTTCAGATTTGGCTTTCAACAGGATTGAGCTAAACATACTTCCAAATCAGCACAGAACACAGGTTTAAAAAACACAAAATCGTTTGGCAACGATTTGAACCCTACTGAAATCTTGTGGTGTGAACTGAAGAGCAAATGAAAAAAATTAAAGGAGCATTCTGCATGAAAGAGTAAACCATGACCCCTCAGTAAGTGTCTTCATTATAGGAAGAGACTCAAGTGCTGTATTCTCTACAGGGCAAGCATTGTTCAATATTTATTGCAACATTGCTGATCATTGTGAAACCCATTCAGCTTATGGGCGTCGCAGGGAGGCTGAAGATTATGCAGGTGAACTCGGGCACAAAGTGGGGGACAGCCCATACACTCGCACACCCATGCATATTACAGACAATTTGGAAATGCAAACTCCATGCAGGGCAGAGGTGGGATTCGAACCCCCAACCCTGGAGGTGTGAGGCAAACGTTCTACCCACTACGCCACCGTGCTGCCACGGTGAAAAGAAAGAAAGAAAAAAAACCAACGTGAAAATTCAGATCATGCATGTGGTACGTGTTTGTGTGCTCATCTCACGGATTTGTGTGGCTGAAGATGAAGAAAGCGCTGCCCTCCGGAATGGGTGGAATCTTCTCCTTGAGGCTGAAGTCTGACAGCTTCTGAGGCCGGGGTTCTGATGGAACATCTTGGTCATCATCCACATCTGTATATGCACACACATACAGTCAGGGATCATGTCTTAAAATATATCTGACCATCTTTATAGCGTAGACTGAATAATATCCCTTTAAGCCGAAAGCACACCTGTACAATTAACTGCCTCTCTTTCCTCATCCCCTGTGTCTTCCTCTAATGCAGCCTGTGAGACAATTAACGCATGGCATATTATAAATGTGTAGACGGCCACCGAGAACGTTTTTTTAAAGGAACGTTCATGTATAATGTCTCAAATATAACTACCTTAGTTTCTCCATCTTCACCTCCTTTATCCTCTTCTTTCTTGTCCATGCTACCTTTCCTTCTGAAAGAGACACCTCAAATTATTAAAACATCACCTCTTCATCGTAATCTCGATCTAAGAAACGTTAGCATGTGTATGAGTACCATCAACAAGAAAATTCAACGCAATATTTCCAAATACTGAGAAAAACGGGAAACAGATTTACTTCCTTCAATAGATGTCTAAAGGCAGTTGGTGCAGTAAATAGGTGGCTCAGTGGTTAAAGGCTCTGGGTTACTGATCAGAAGGTCAAGAGTTCAAGCCCCAGCACTGCCAAGCTACCAATGAAGGGACCTTGAGTAAGGCCCTTAACCCTAGTTGCTCAGCTGTATGTATTTCTCATGTAAATGAGATAAATGTAAGTCGCTCTGGATAAGGGCGTCTGCCAAATGCCATAAATGTAATGTAAATAAATGCTTATGCAAAGCATGTATTTTAGTAAAACCCTAAATTTAGCCTAAATTTATGGGACTTTCCCTTTCTGTGATGGGACTACTATTTCAGAGCTTGTTTTGTTTTTTCATGTGTTTATGTGGCTCAAAGAAAACTAGGAAGTGTGGTTTTCACCTGACTGCACATGGATACCACATAGATTTTTCAGTAAATTAGTCACACTGTACATTGTACAGGAGCATCTAAACCGACGTTCACTTTGTGGTGCCAATTACCTGGCTCTCTTCTTCCTCTTGTTCTCCTCCTCTTGCTCTTTCTGTGCCGAGTTTAGGCTCTCCGCATCCGCCAGGTTGTCCACGGCAATGGCCAAGAATACATTCAGCAGGATGTCTTATGCAAATAGTCAAGGATCATAAATAAGTGCAAGTTACAGAGACAAACGCCAAATCCCATTTAATCAGCAAAAAAGATTGTGAATTCTGTGAGTAAAATACAACAACATACTAAACATGTCACAACATGTAAGCAAAAGTGCTTACTTAGTCTTTTTTTTTGTTTGTTTGTTTTTTAAAAAGGTGTACATTAGTACCACGGTGAATATTGTTATGTCATATATAGAAGATATAAATAATACAGTGTACAGAGCGACTTTTACAGAATATTAAGCAATAACCATATACTTGGAGCACTAAAGTCATACAAGTCACAAAGAATAAAAACCGAAAAAAATGCCATCTACACTTATAACATGAAAAAGTCTATTTCATATTCTTTTTTATATAACAGCACTGTGTAATGCTAATTCGTTTACTATAACAGCAGCTCAGACAGTAGTTTCAAGGCCGCAGTGATGGTGTGCTCTATTTGAAAAAGTATTCTTCTGTTTTTCTATACATCTCATACTAAATGGTTTTAGATCTTCAAACAAAATACAACATCAAATAAAGGCAACCTGAGTAAACACACAACACAGAAACACAATACACACAATAAAGTTTTTTGTATTATTTTTCTTTATTGAAGCAAATATTTCTTTATTGAAGCCCTCACATGACCCATGTGAAAAACTAATTCCCCCCTTGAACTTAAAATCTGGCTGTGCCGCCTTTAGCAGCAATAACTGCAACCAAACGCTTCTGATAACTGGAACTTTGAAATTTTGGCCCACTCTTATTTACAGAACTGTTTTAATTCAGCCACATTGAAGAGTTTTCAAGCATGACCTGCCCGTGCAAGGTCCTGCCATAGCATCCCAATTGCTTCAAGTCAGGACATTGACTAGACCACTCTAAAACTTTCATTTGACTTTTTTTGACCCATTCAGAGGTTGACTTACTCCTGTGCTTCGGATCATTTTCTTGCTGCACAATCCAGTTCTTTTTGTGGAATTCAGTGTTTAGTTTATGCCAGATATAAGGGACCCCTTGTCTTGGGCCCCTGTCTTCCAAACAGTTCCACTTTCGACTCATCAATCCACAAAATATTCTCCCAAAAGGTACGAGGATCATCAAGGAATGTTCTGGCAAAATTCAGAATGATCCTTAATGTTCTTCTGGGTCAGCAGTGGTTTTCACCTCACCACACTTGGATGGATGCCATTTTTGCCCGGTGTCTTTCTGATAGTGGAGTCATGAACATTGACCTTTATTGATGCAAAAGAGGCCTGTAGGTCCTCTGATGTTGTCCTTGGCTCTTTTATGACTTGCTGGATGAGTCATTGCTGTGCTCTTGGACGAATTTTCGAAGGTCGGCCACTTCTAGGAAGGTTCATTACTGTCCCGATTTTTTTTTTCCATTTTGAGATAATGGCTCTCACTGTTGTTCTTTGGAGACCCAGAGCCTTTGAAATAGCTTCGTAACCCTTCCCAGACTGACGTATTTCAATCACTTTCTTCATCATCATTTCTGGAATTTCTTACAACTTTGACATAGTGTGTTACTGGGTAAGACCTTTTAACCACCTTCATGCAGTTGAAAAGTTCTATTTAAGTGTTGATTTGACTGAACATGGTTTTCAGTAATCAGGCCTGGTTGTGCATTTTGTGTATAAACTGTATTTTGTGTTTACTCTGGTTGCCTTTACTATATCTTAGATTTAGTTTTGAAATCATTTAGAATGAGATATACACAAGAACAGCATAAATACTTTTTCACAGCACTGTACTTGTATGGCCAATGCTTGCATACTGTAAATAGATTAAAAACCATGTGTGATTGTTGATATGGTGAAGTTTTCCGTGAGACGTTGTTCATTCAGCATGTTTGGAAGGAGTTTAAAGTGTCAGTGCCTTTTAAATTCAGAGATAAAGCTGTAACTTTAAGTTCCGACAGGTTTTCCGGAAAAAAAAGAAAGGAAAGACGGCAGAGGGAACAACAGCTTACAGCAGCTATAATGCAAGTGAACCAACTTTCTTGGCTATACCACAACATTAAAGGTAAATATAAATGAATTAAATATATTTAATTCTTTAATTTTTTATTTTTTTTAATCATTACGGAATTGTGGGATCAGAGGAATAAAACACTTTGGGACCGTGCAGTTATTGGAAAATAATCAACTTCGTCATCACACCAACCTGTTGTCGATTATTATATATATTATATTCTGCCACTGTCACAACAGCTACAAGACAATATATTCATCCTAGGAAGGATTTGAAGGATACAGTTTCCACAGATGAAAAGAATGATGAAGTAGATGCACACCATCATGCCTGAAGAGGAAGGGCCTCCATATGCCATGATCCCATCATACATCACTGCGTTCCAGTCCTCACCTGTCAGGATCTGAGCACACACACAGGTTTGACTTAGCATCCTTGTGAGGACCTTCCACTCACCTAACTATTAATGTAGCTAATTAACGCTATGCTACGCCTAAGTCTGACTGCAACCTTAACCTCAGAAACCAAAAGGAAATATTTTGGCTGTTTTAGTTTAGTTTTCTTTTTCTTTTTCTTCTTCTTTCGTAAAGCTCCAGTTTTCCTCACAGGTTCTCCCAAATGTCCCCACACGGATAAAACTGTCAGACATCCTTATTCTCACTACTCTACCTAAAGAGATTGGTGCGGCATAGCTTTAGTCCCTTATTCTGTCCAGCTATCTCACCTCCTCATCTGTACACTCTGCTCAAACAGATCAGGCTTCAGAGCTTCAGCTGAGCCAATTCTCTGCTATAACTAAGCACAACTGCGTCGCACTGCATTCCGTCGTTTTGTCTTAATCCCTCTGCCAGGCCTGTCTCTCTGAAACCTTATTATTTATCATTCAATTCATAACCTGATTATAATTAGTAGTTAAGTTTATGCCAAGCTAACAATAGTTTATCTTTCCAAAATCTTGCTTTAACTACAGGAGATGCATGCCTTGCATCAAAACTTCACCAATGACTCGATCGACATCAACAAACCAGTAGGTGAGCTTAAAAAAATAGAACACTATTGTACAATTATAGAAAATGAATTTTAGATGAACAAGGCTGTTTCATGATGAGTGTGCTGTACTTAAACATGTATGGAGAAGAAGTCATCGTATATTGTATCAAACAAATCACAGACCCAGCTGGCATTTGGACCAGACAATGCCATCTGGCATTTGGACCAGCTTTTAGTTAATGTCGCTATGTATGGAAGCCACACACACTCTCCCAACACACACGCACACACACACACACACACACCTGAAAGACAGTGAGCAATGCCTGAGGGAAGTTGTCAAAGTTGCTCCTTTTGGTCACTGTTTCATCAAAGTTGAATTTGCCACCAAAGAGCTGCATGCCCAGCAGGCTGAAGATGATGATGAAGAGGAAGAGCAGCAGTAACAAGGAGGCAATGGACTTCATGGAGTTCAGCAGAGAGGCAACTAAGTTACTCAGAGATGCCCAGTGACTGAAGAAGGACAAAAAGCAAAAAAGAAATGTATTTCAAAATATGCAACTTTAAATCTATGTGAAACTGCCTAAAATAATGAGAAACGCTTATAGTTTTTACAGTTGATCTAGTGCTTATTCACTGAAAATACAAAACTTGCATTTGGGATCATGTTTTGATGAGAAAAGACTATTCAGGCTTATTAAAAAGTGCTGGTAGATCATGTATCCTGTACACATTTTAACCTAAGTTTGTCTCCACTAATCCTCTGAGTACAGACCTTGATATATGAGATATATTAAAATACTACTACTACTACCAATAATAATAATAAATAAAACAAAGGAAGAATTAAAAAAATAAAAAATAAAGGAACTAAAAAATTTGTATTAAATTATTTTACATAAAAATTCAAACACAATTCTTTTTAGTTTTATTTTACATTAAAAAAATCTATTTTAAAATATTATTTCAAATTAAATACATTTCAATAGAATTTTAAATGAAATGAAAATGAATTACATTTAAAAATACATTTTAAAATTAGAATTACCTCATACACCTCAAGTCTTTTATACAGTTATTTCAAATGCATACTATTCATTAACTACTACGAATGATTTAGTACAGCAGGGAATCTAATAGGATCAGTCTGTATGGTAAGGGTGAGGAATGTAAGATTGGACAGGCTGATCAGTTCTGGGAGTTTAAGGGGTTAAAAAACTAACAAAGATAATGATCTAACAAAGAGGCAATGATCAAGTTTAGATCTGTCAAATAAGAGATCTGCTCATCACTCACCGGGTGACTTTAAAGATGCGGAGCAGACGGACACAACGGAACACGGAGATGCCGAGAGGCGACATGATCTCCAGCTCGACGAGGATGGTCTCCACAATGCCACCGCACACCACAAAACAGTCGAAGCGGTTGAACAGAGACACGAAATAGGCCTGCAGGCCCAAGCTGTACATCTTAATCAGCATCTCACAGGTGAACATGGCCAGCAACACCTTATTGGCTACATCTGCAGAAAAAAAAAGTGTACTTTATCGGTTTTAAACCAATTACTGACCAGAGGTACTTTCATGACAGTTTAAGCCAGTAATCGTTTGTTCTGAATCTAACCTTAAGGATAGAATCCACCCTGAAAGACTTTCTTTATAATTAACATGTGATCTTCAATCATGCCCAAGATTGATTTAGTAAAGAAATTCTGGGTTGGCTTTTTTTTTTAGATTAGATCCTGCATTACCCACAATGCCATTCGACTACTGATCATGGTGCATTGGGATTTAGCCCTCACTACTTCTCTACCTAAAGAGATGAATGTATCAGCACTTTTGTCCTTTATTCGGTCCAGCTATTTCACATCACGATCTGAACGATGAGCTACAGTAGCAACATCCCCCTGTGACATTAAAGCAGGAGCCAACTGCTAACCTTTACAAAAACATTTTTAAATAAAACATTGTTTTGTTTATTTTGTACTTCCTTTTCCCGTCGAACCAAGATTTTGAACTTTGAATAACAAGCCTGAACGAGTTGTACTGTGTCATGATTTGACCATGGAAAAAAATGATCTTAGTCCCTGTCTCATGACCTCTATTTCTCCCATGCACACATGCTTGCCATCAGGAGATCCCCCAAATATTTGACTGGCTTTTGGGTGTTTTCTTCCATGAACATTAATCTATGATGCATTACATATTTGAATGAATCTTATACAGTATACCGTATCGGGTTGTCGTGGTACCCCAAACATATCTTACAAGACTATACCGGCTGAAGTATCATGATACCAGGCAATATTGTGTTATTTCATAATTCAAATCTACAAAATGAACCAAATTGACAGAACTACATAGATATAAATGAAAACAAACAAAACTGAATTTTACTCGGAATACTTTATTAACGAGAAGGAATAACTGGCTGTTGGAAAAACTAAAGAACAAGAATACAGTTGGTAAGTAACTAATTCAATGTGCCCCAAATTACATCTATTGTTCTATTGAGCAATTAAAACACGCAAATGGAAATTGTCCTCAGAGTACAAAGAATGAACACATCTTTAGGAATAAATAAATGAATTTGGAAACAACATAAAATTGGGAATTTTAGCTCGCTCACTATCAAACAGGAAATCTTTAGAGATTAAGGTAAAGAATTTAGGTTCAATTAAGTGTACTAACCTTTGTGTATTCTGCAAAAGCAGTAGGACGTGTAGTTTTATTGAAAATAGTATTAACTGCCGCACATAAATACACATTACTGACAATACAACCGTTTAAATAATACAGTGGCATCGACGGTGTTTTGAAGCTTTAGTATCGTGATACAGCCGAAGTACCGGTATACCATGCAACCCTGATACTATTATAATAAAATCATAAAAGAATGCTTGGCCCAATGGGAAATCCATGCAGTAGTGTATAGACCTTGCGGGTAAACTCATTTCGCCAGGCATGTGCATTGGTTTACCTTGTACTTCAGTGAGCCAGACAGACTGGTTGTAATGTTCAGAGGATATGGTGAGAGTGTTCAGGAACACCAGGACAATGACCAGCCAGTAGAAGCTGGTCGATTTCACCGCTGCTCTGCACTTCCTGCGACAGAATCTGTTCCAGCGTCGCCAGCTACGGCTAGAGAAGGACGGAGGCGTCAGTGAAACGCTTTCTTTACAGTAGATATAACAGTCCTGCCACGTTTCACAATGTGTTCAACACGAACGTGGACTGATAATGTACATTTGTGTGTGTGTATGTGTGCGTCAGTGCAGATAATGCGACTGTTGGTGGTCACGATAAAGTAAAAGTGCACAACGAAAAATATGGATGGTCATAGCTTTGAAGAACATGAGGTGTAAAACACACAAACAGGAAATGTGGAAATGTGCATGCAGGAAATGTGAATCTGGTTTTTGGGTTTTTTTTTCCACAGGAAACGAAGATGAGGCATGCAAGGCTGAGGTTGAACACAGCATAAAAAACACTTACTTGTTTACTGACCTGAACTTTGACTTAGTAATTTTTTGACTGAAAGAGTGACATAATGATGCAATTATTAGAACACACGTCAAAATGCACTGCTGTTAAAGGACACTGTCTAACACCACAATCCGAATATTATCAATTTGATCAAATTCAATTTGAATATTTAAATGAATGCAATAACATTATGAGTAAAAAAATTAAATAAAATAAAAAAAATAATTTACAAAAACACCACTTACACTTTCTATGAAGCCCAAATTCATAAATGAGTGTGTTTGTAATTCTTTGGTAAAAGTTGGTAATGATTCCTTGTAAGCATTTTTTTTTTTTATCAACTCTAATAATAAAGCCTCCTAAAGCTCTAATTTTGTTTAATGTTTAAAAACAAAACACCTTTTTTTATTTGGATTTTTTTTTTATGTTATAATGTGTCTGTCATGTTAGAACTACATCAGCCCCAGCACATCACATGACCAGGCTGATCACTCACACCTCTTTCCTGTTGCACCTATTTAGCTTCCCTACTCAAGTTCTGGTTTCTGTGTGCTCCTTTCTCAAGCTTTTGCCACGTGTAAACTATTTTCGTCTGTAGTCTGTACATGATTCTTACCTTGTGATCATAGTTCATGTTAATGGTTTTTATTTTCACTTCGTTTGTTCCTTTTGGTGTTTTCTTTAACAAAACCACCTGCACTTGCATCCGCCTCCATTTATTTGACAGTGTATGTTATTTTTGGTGGGTATTTTTTTTTTTTTTCTTTTTTGGGTGAGCAATTGTTTTTATTTTGTCTGTATGTGGTTTTGCCATTAAGCTGGAATTAAGTGATTTGTAATTTAATGTTACTCAAACGAGCGACGGCAAGACACCATTTTTCTTTTCTGATCCCAATACTGATACTGAAACTTTGACTATCAGCCGATACTAATACCCATCCCATATTATTTTCTTTAAAAAGCTACTAAGCTTTACGTTTTTTTTTTTTTTAACTGAAGCACTTCATAGTTAAATTCATTCACAAAAAATCACTTACATTCTAAATATCTTTTCCTAACAAAAGAAAAACTAGTCAAGTCTGTTTACGTATATGTAAGCCGTTCCGGAAATAAATTCCTTTTTCAAATCCATTTCCAATCTTTGCCGTTAGTTAAAGTATCTAATACGCAATGTTTTCTCCGATATCCAATCCACCATTTCTTGCTGGTAATGGCCCAATACCAATACTGGGTATGGGAACAGTGCCATCTCTAACTCATAGCAGTCCATCTGGCACCAACAACCATCTGATGTGAACTTTAAACTGAAGCTCTTGATCTGTAGCTACATGCTTTTGAGCATTGCACTGCTGCCACATAACTGGCTGATTGGATAACTGCACGTATTCTAAAATTTTAAAAAAATTTTTTGTTTTTTTTTTTTTTTTTATTATTTTTTTTTTTTAATTTTTAAAAATTTTTTTTATTTATTATTTTTTTATTTTTTTTTTTTTTTTTTTTTTTTTTTTTTTTTTTTTTTTTTTTTTTTAAAAATTTTTTAGATTATATAAGTTATCAAGGAATATTTATAGCACAGTATTAGAACTTTATGAGGCACTTTGAGAGTGTATAAAAGTGCTTACAAGGAATAATTGGAGTTACAAGGAGTTATGATGATTCATGAATATCCAGCCATGCATCTATCTTCCATACTTGTACTTAACCTACACAGGGTCATGGGGAGCCTAGTGCCTATCCCAGGGAGCTCAGGGTACAGGGAAACCCACAACACACCAACACACCCCCTCACACACCACAGAGAAGAAGTAAAAAAAAATAATCCCCCCACAAAACAAATTAAAAAAAAAAAAAAAAAAAACAAAAAAAAAAAAAAAAAAAAAAAAAAAAAAAAAAAAAAAAATAAAAAAACAAAAAAAAAAAAAAAAAAAAACAAAAAAAAAAATAAGTCACCGTGCCCTCCGATTCATGACTATAGGCTTCATTAAGAAAGTGTTATCAAAAACCTCAATTAGATAACTGATAAAATTAGTTCTATGCATTGTGTATGTATCATCTTTATGTTAAAACTGTCTTTTAGGAGCAGTGAATTAATATCAGTGTAATAATATCATATTATTAATATACTTTGTATTATACTTCTTTTTCAATTTTTGGTGTGAAACAGGAAGGGTGCAAGTACATTTCACATAAGTATTTAAAAAAAAAAAAAAAAAAAAAAAAAAAGCCACAGTGAAGTTGCCATTCTATAAGACATATTCTTTGGATTAAACTGTGTCTAAAAGGTCGTTAATTCTCACCAGACTGGCCCACAACAGCAGATCTTGTCGTCTTCTCCATTTGGACTGTCTGTGTTAACAGACTCAGTCTCACTGGTTGGCATACTCGCTGTAGAAAAGAACACACACACACACATCCGCGCACACAAACGCACACAAAAATCACACTACAATTTGGGCCACCCTTCATATTTCAGCATTACACTAAAGGAACACAAAGACAAGCATTTTCATCCACGATAGTTCATAGTAATATATATTCACATACGGTAAACAGTGATGACACCACAATAATGTGAGGATTGTAATAAAGCTAAGATGAATAGCATAGTTGCAATTTGCCAAAATTAAGAGGACAAGGCGGTCAGTATTGGAATTAAGACCAAAACAGCAATCTGCCAGACAGAAGCATATGGTCTAGATGGCTCAAAGTATTTGTGCCGACCATGCGGAGTAATAACGCTAAGAAATTCCACGTATTTATTTTTTTATTTCTTTACTTTGTATTAAAACCACCTCTGTTTCTCTGTGTCACATACACACACAAACAAACTCAGTTGGCAGGATTTACCCTGAGTCTCTGTGGACTGACTGAACCAGCCCGACTTCCCTGCCTTCTTCTCCTGGGTGAGATCGGCCATCGTTACCCCTTTTCAGTTTACACGCAGTTCATGCATGCAGGCAGTGGGGGGAGACACAGAGACAGAAGAGCGGAAAGAAATGCCGCTATCAGCATCTACTGGTTAAACACACCAAGCACTTTATAGCAGAAAGAGAAATGCAGAAAGGGGGATAGAAATTTCCGGAAAAAACATCCGAGCGATGAAACACAGTGGGGTGAGACTAATGAGAGAGAAAAAAAGGAAAGTGATAGACCGAAGCGAATAGGCCTCTATTAATAGCAGCGACTACATTTCAATACTAGCATGCTCATGAGCCACATCATAACATTTACTACTGTAAAGCTTAAACTACAGAAAAGGGATACAGTAAAAGTAGTTCCTTATTATGCAATCACATGGCCAGTAGGTCAGAAGATGCAACTCTCGGAAGATGCAAACATGCATACGTATGTGCTTAATGTGTGGAGAGTATTTATTCCATGAAAACATATTTGACCCAAGTCTTGACAACACTGCTACATTAGATATCTTATGATGACCTGTAGTAGTGGGTGAAATGACAACTCGATCTGATTTACTGGTTGTAACATACCAAACACAATTTCAGAGACATTTCACTCGTCTCCTCTTTCCTCCGAAATAACAAATCTATAAAATCTCTGATTTTATGAATGTATTATTATAGAGAGTGTGGTTAGAAATTGTCAGATGAGCAGGAAGTGCTGTTTGCACCTGTTTTTCTGCAATTGCATGGCATTGGAAGGCTCTCAAAATGAGATTTTTCAATATTTAGGCAAACCTTCTTAAAGAAAAAAAAACTGAAACACTGTCTCAGATAAGTAATTGGTTTTTTTTTGTCATTTAAAC